>OX465296.1:33567324-34114000 GCA_949987735.1 Leucophora obtusa
ATCGTATCGAAATTTTAAGCTAATTTCTTTACTGAACGTACTCAGTAGAAAACAAAAACTTGTAAACAAACACATTTTGTATATAAATTTGTAAAATAAAACTAAAACACAACTTGTATGTGCAGAATATGCAATATAATTTAAAAATTAAATTGTTAATTGCAGAATTTGCAAGTATTTTAGACCTAAAATTGTAATAATTTGTCTAAAGGAAAAAAATATATTACATTGATTTTTTTGATTAATGTTTACTACCCGTGAAAAAAAAAATTATTCGGTAGCATATCTTTTTTTATTTGGCATCATACTAAATTATATAAATTTTAATCCGGAAAATGGATTAATCAAATTGTATATAAACGAATAAAAAAGATATTTGAATTGATATAATTTCACCCAATTTTATCGGAGTTTTGGTCTTATTCGATTGCATTAAATTTTGTTTCTTTATATGAATATGAATAGTGTAGGAAAACGACCAATTATTTAACTGAGAGAATTATCTGAATGATATTAATAAATTTTTGCACAAAACCGATGAAATTTCACTGGGCCTCGGCTATTGAAACATTTCATTGAATGGAATTTTTGATAAAATGTTGTGAAAATATTGATTTTATTTATTAAAAGTTTCATACACTTAATGAAAAAGTTCCATTAAAACTAAATTCATAAAATATATGAAGATTTTTCATCAAATTTAACAAACTTTTCATTTACCTTGTGAAGAAAACTTTATTATTTTACTAAAAAATTTCATTAAAACTGGTCCAGCAAACTTCTCTCTATGTGGGTTATATAATCCGTTATCAGTTATTACCAATCGATGACTATAACACTAGCTCAAATGTTAATTAAAATCTGATATAGTAATTGATTTAACTATAATTTTTTCTCTGTGTAGTTACTTTTCTTATTATTTCTTTCATTAGATTTAGGCTGCATTCACACCTAATCCTTAAACACGTGTTTAGCTAAAACACGTATTTTAGCTCTTTATTCTACTACAACAGTTCTTTATTCTTTTACACTCGTTTTAGCTAAACACGTGTTTAAGAATTAGCTGTGAATGCAGCCTTAAGATTAGATATTGTAATTAAAAAGTGCAACATTGGTATGTCTCATTTATCCCAGAAATGAAAAAATTTTGGTTCATAAAAACCCTAGATGCAACATAACATATAAGCTCAGCTTTTTAATTTTGTATTGAATTATTAAGTATATAATTGTATTTAAATCCACATACATTTTGTTCGATTCGAGATAGTAAAATAATTTTATCTAAAATATTCTTGGGTCACATTTAGTTTTATAAAGTGTTGTTCGAATCAATATAAAAATGTATCTTCAACGAGATATAATTTGATCAATTATATGTATTTGTATATGGCATATAAAATGTTATAAGAGAAAAGATTTTTTAGGATATGATTATATAAGGCAACGGATAAGAAAATTTTGAAAATCGGAATCGCAGATAAATTCATATTTAATTTTATACGCTGTTATTCACTCTTTAATATGAATAGATATAATTGGATCAAACCTAACTTGATAAATTCTAATCGTTTTTTCACGCGTAGTTTCACTCAAAAATTCGTTCGAGTACAAAAAAATAAAAAAAACTAGTGAAGAATTTAAGGGGGAACTAAGTAAATGCTCTAAAGGTTGCAATCCGCTTGCGGTTTTTCCCGGTTTTCGTAATTTTTTTTGTCTGCTTAAAATTTTTTTTTTATTTATTCTTCAATTACATAACCGAGCCCAAAGGGCCATATATAGCTAAGATTTTCACAATTTCTTGCTTGGATTTTTATATTTTCACAACTTTTTCTTTTTTACTACTTTTACCTGAAATCTATTCATGTAAACGCTATTCATTTATAAAAAGTACTTCAAAACAATGTTCGTATGCTTTTTGTTCCGAAACAATGCAAAAATATATGATTTCGACCATTAATTATGTATCGAATGAAAAAGTGACAGTTTTGTTCGATCTCGCTATCGAACGCCATCATCCCAAATTAAAAAAATCTATATAGAATACTCGATATCGAAAGCGGCGATTAGACACCAGAATTTAATGCTTTTACTTATTTTTTTTACCGATTTTTAAACGTTAACGATTAAAATAATCACTACACCCTAAAAAACACGTAGTTGCTGATCACTATAATTTTAACTATATCATAGGTGAAATAACCCTCACTATGGCGTAGTTGATGCGATATAGTGAAAGTCAACTAAGTTTACTTCAAATCAGCAAAACAACTATGGGGAAAGTAATTGGCAACGGTTTTCTAGTAGAAATAAAATAAATTTCAAAAATGGTAGATATTAACGAAGTATTTTAGAACAATCGTTAAAGGGAGCCATATATTTAACAATTTGAAGTAATGCTTATATGCGAATTAACACACAAACATATTTTATTAATTATTTTAGTACATATTAAAATTTTAAAAATTCACAATTTCATTCTCCATTTTCCGCTCTTCTGCCTTGTCTTTTTCGCTCTCCTGCCTTCGGTACATAGAATTATGCACATTCTTCCTTATAAAATAATTAGCAAGTCGTTTATCTGTAAAAAATTGTTTAATTAAGTACTAAAATAATTTTAAAAGACAAAAATAACATTTACTTACAATAAATATTTAGTTTGCTTTTCGTCTGTAAATTTTTATTTGAAGTTTGTTTTTTGAATGTTACCTTGAAATCAATTATTTGAAATATCAATTCACAAGGTAGGTCAAGAATGATTTTATTTGCCTTTGTCCATAGTCGTTATTGATTATAATAGTGAATTTATATAAAATTCAGAATGACTATGCATTTTCTTCACTATGCCACTACACCCTAAAAATTCCTTAGTTGATTATAATGAATATTTCAACTATATTATAGGTGAAATACCCCTAACTAATATATAGTTGAACTGATTTAGTTGATGATAACTAAGTATTTTGATTATCAAGAAATTAATAAAAATCAACTATTTAATTTCAAATAATGGTTAATCGGAACTATAGGTATTGTATTTCGCTTTTCTTTTCAATGAAACAGACATTTGCAAAAATATTGACCAATGTTTTATTAGATATTACAGAAAAATCTAAATTGAAATAATATTAACACATACAATAACACACTTTAAACTTCATTTGGCAATTTTTAAAGCTAATCTTCTTGTTCTAAAAATCATCTTCTCCTTCCTAGAATCATCTTCCCTTACGATTTGTCGTATTCAAATTTCGGCCACAAATGTTTTTGTAATTTCATAATATCTATCTAATTTTTATTTGTTATTAAAAATTGCATCTGAAAAGAATCAAAACACATTAGATAATAATTCCAAATGGCTAACAACATTAATAAATTAAAACTTACCAAAATATTTATGACTCAATATTTTTCTTTATTTTTTTATTCAAAAAATATTTGAAAACTGTTGTGGTAACTTGAAATTAATTGAAATAGTTATTAACAGGGCAACTCAAATATTATTGATTTTAACGAAAACAATAGTTGTTTTTTATTATGATAGTTATTCATATTTTATATAAATTCAACTATAGATTTTATTAACTATCATACTATGGAATTTTATCGGTGTACGTACTTTTTTGGGTGTACTATCATTTACAACAGGGGTATCCATATACTGGTCTCGACTTATTTTTCACAAACACTAAGTGGGTTATTTGCAAAACGCAGCGCGTTGCGTTGATTTGTGTATAAATTGTTGCTGCTATTACAATAACAATTTGTATGAAAAATAACGCAACGCAAAAAAATTACAAAATTACCCTGTAAAATTTTATGAAATTTTTATTGTTTTTGTGAAAAAATTTTGGAAATACATACATACTTTTTTTGTATGTAATATTTTAACCTTATGCTGGTCACATACATTTTCACTTTATTTCGCGTTTTATTTTTTACGAAAATTTGCATTATTCAACTTTACTTTCTAAAATTTCGGCCACCCCTGGGTAGTTTCTCATATTAGAAGTGTTTTCATACCAACATTAGTTAAATCAAAACGTTCATAATTTTTGCTTTGCCAATGGTTTTATTCCATAAGTTGTAAATTTTGTATATACAAGGGGGTTGGTGAAGCACTTTTCAAACGTGGGTAAATTATCGCGAATTAATCACCTGCTATTAGGTCCATTCGATTACTTTTCTCAGTCAAGTCCAGTAAGAATTACTCAGTACAAACTTACAGAGAGTAAGACAAGATTTACTCTCAAAATAAAATTTTCGCAAACATAAAATCAGTGTTGCCGTATATTTTTTTTTTAGAAAAACTGGGGGTAACCGCGTAACTCGATTCGAAAAAAATTCTCGAATTCGTAAATCTTGCAAATATCCCTGCAAACATTAAAATACTAAAATGTTTCGCAATGTATCGCCTGGAAGAAAAACTTTATTGCGACAATAATCATATTCTTATTGCGGAAGATCCTCCCTTCGGGAGTAAATGTTCTCTCTATAGCGATACTCCTAAGCAATACGAATGCGATACTTCTGAATGATAAATCGACGATATCGCTAATTTATCAGTGATATCGCTAAAAAGGTGATATTGCTAAAAAGGTGATATCGCTAAATTAACTCCTCGAAACAAACGATTTATATTTTTCATTATTAAATTTAACTCTGAAAAAGAATATCGGCATACATAATCCATTGACAAAAACATTAGTTATCTTGTTGTCATCATACCCGTTTTTTTCCGCGCACTAATCCTCATTTTTCAACGAATTTGTTCCCCATATTTCTTATAATTGTTTTTTGTACAAATTTTGTATTATTTTTTCCAACATTTTCAAAAATTTGAAACGAATTGTGTTTATCTTCCAGATGATAAAAAGGTGATACTGCCGCAATATTATCATAAAAAAATTATGACAAAAACACAATTTTGGAATTGATTTTTCAAAATATATTCCAAATGATAAAAGTAAGACATTTTCAAAATACTACTTGATTATTTTCATTCAAATGAAAAATAGAAGATATCGCTTTATTATCTTCTTGGAAGATATCTTCCAAATGTTTGCAGGGATTGTTAAAAATATAATTCTGTATAAAAATTATACTTTTTTAATTTATTTTCATCCTAAACCTTTTACACTACACATACAAATTCAAAAAGTAAGATTTTTGCTAAAACTTTTTTTTTACGAAAGGTACGAAATCTACGAATTCGAAAATTTTTTTTTCGAATCGATTTACTCGGGGTTACCGCTTTTGAATATTTATGTAAAATATATATTTTAAATTATTATATGGTAACGCGGGAACAATAATTTTTATCACTTTAATTTATTTGTATATACTAGGATTTTCAATTAACCGACTTTTTATTTTAATCGATTAATTGCTAAATCGGTTTTTTCTTAACCGATTAATCGAATAAAATTTTGAAATAATATACATACAATATAAAAAATAATTTCAGTATCTTTTTAAAATTTTAAAAAATATAATTGAGATCATTGTGTCAACTGAGATCATATTTTGTAAACATTCTTATTTGGCGTTTTTTTAATCACTGGATTTATTTTTGGATTTAATTTATTTTGTTAAAAAATCCACATTTTGTTTTTCAATTTTTAAAATTTTATATTTTTATCCAGATCTAACACTTATTCCCTTATATAATGTGAAAGAAAAAAATTAAATTTTGCGAAAATGGAATTTCTGGAATAAAATTAAGCTAAATCCAAAACGGATTTATTTATTTCTTAAATCCATTTTGGATTTAGCTTATTTCAATTCCTGTGTTCACATTTTTACAAAATTTCATGATTTTCCTGCACATTATGTTGGCGAATAAGTTTAAGAATTTAATAAAAATTATAAATTTTTCAAATTAAAAAACAAAGCATTAATTTTTTAACAAAATAAAATAAATCCAAAAATAAATCCAGTGATTAAAAAATAGGCCTATTGTTTCTGTCCCCTCTGTCGCATTTTAAAATTTTATCCAAATCGGATTGAACCACACCCGCTTCCTTATACATTTTAAAAAGTTACATTCAAAGAGTTAAATAAGAATAGAATATGCCCTAACTTGGGTTTTGTCTCTTTTATTTGCATTGAACACATAAAAAACGAAAATATAGGGAGAAATTCTTTTGAGAATCGATTTTTCCTCTACGTTCTTCCCTCCCTTTATTTGATTTTGGTAAAAATTGAACAGAAAATTTGGATGTTTTAATATGAAAAAAGTAAAAAAAAAAACAGTTTGAATGAAAAAAACTGGAAAACTTTATAAAGTTTCAAAAAACTGTTTTATTCATGAAAAAACTGGAAAACTGTTAAGCATTCCAAAAAACTGGTAAAAACAGTTAAAACTGGCTATATGGCAACACTGTATAAAATACACAAATAAATTTTAACTGGTCGTTATGGAAGAAGAGAATTTTTGATGTTGAATCTTAAGCAGACACGAAGGTTTTCTTATCTTTTCCATAATTTATTTAAACAGTGTGTTCGTTTACTCGAAATTCTTACTACTTTTACTACAATTGGAAAATTTTGTTTACTTTTTGTATTGAATTTTTCCAGCTGTAGTAAAAGTAGTAACTTGTAGTATGTAAACGAACACGCCTAAAATAACATAATTAATATATTTACAATAAACAAACATATATTTTCGAAACATGTTTTTTCTGCTTGCAAATTCTTACTGGCAAAAATTTGTCGAAATTGTTTATTCTCTTTTTTTCTGTTTACTGTAACGAACGCCATCCAGTAAAAATTTGTATAAATTGTCCAGTAATCGAATGGGCCTATTGCTGTTTTATTGGTTGCGTAGTAAAATAGTGCTTTGCCAACTCTTTTTTTCGTACCATAAGCAATTTCTGACTGGCTGTGAGTATGAGTATTAGCTATTAGTTAACCCAAAAATTTGTTGTTTAGGATATAATTTTTTGACATTTTCGTTTGTTTTATAGTTAAGCTAAAGTTAACCCCGCAGTATCAGACCCACGGTAAGGGTTTTTCTTAACTATTAAAGAAAATGATCGTACAAAAGAATAATTTTTTTTAGTTAACTAATAGTTAACTCGTCAATATAAAACCCAGCGTGGGTACTCAAAATAAAGTTGTTGGAAAAAGTACAAAAGCAGATGATGCGCAAAGAAATGTCAAACGCATCACAAAAATGGCATCAGCTTTTTTATGCACCAGCAAACTGATCGCAGATGCTCATCAGATGCAGTGCATTGGGGCATGACAAAAAATGCAAACTTTGGCGTTGGCCTATTTAGTAAAAACGCCTCCATACAAATCGAATTTTTCAAAATCAAAATTAATAAACAGTGAAATTTTCCTGGCGAATCTAATACAATTTTAGTAAAATATAAGTCTTACTTGACTGTTAAATGTTGCAAAAATATTTGTTATAACGACTTTACTGTAAAAACGCCTAAAAACGTCTACGCCTTACATAATCAGGGGCATTAATGGGTTAAATGTAGATATGCTTTAATTGCTTAACGTTGATAGATATGAGCGAAAATACAGTTCTATAATTTAGGAAATTTATTAAGTTTTTAAGGAAATACGTACTCTCAATTTTAATGCAATCTCCAATGGTATTGGATTAAAACATTACCCAGCAAACAAAGATGATCATTAATGACTCACAAATGAGCTCCAAAAACATAAACATTTTTCCACTTTTTCCTATGAAAGTGGTCCGTCCAAAAGAGCCCTGTGTGTACTCAGAAATGACTCAGAAAAAAGAACGTATAAAATCGAAATTTTCCTCATAAATTTAAATAATTTTGTAATCTTTTTTGAGGCCGAAAAATGAACCCTCATTTTGAGACAGCTTTTTTGATTGTAGAGACAACTTTTTGGGTTGTTTTCTGAGGGTTCACATTTTTTACCAAAAAAAGAGTGTTTTCAAACAAACAATCATTTCTGTGAGCCATTTAAGAATCTTATTTATGAGCGCTCCGAAATTGCTGGCTGGGTAGTCAAAAAATTTGACAAAAATTTCAAATGATTTTATTTAGTTTCAGATCGACGTTCTTTTGGTTTACAAGGAAAATTAAAAACTTTGAGCCCTTTTAGTTTTGAAGATGACAACAGTTATTGGTAGCAAGGAAATGAAAATTCGTTCAGAGAACACATTAAAGTGAAATACTAAAAACCACCGGATTGATACCTTTACGCAATTGGATGGAATTAATTGAATATCTGAAGCTAACATTTCTGTTGTGGTTTTTAAAACTTATGAACTAACGGGTCTCATACTATAGGTTTAACTTAACTGTCATACTCTAGGTTAAACAAAATGTCAAAAAATGTATACAAAACAACAACAACTTTTTGGGTTAACTATTAGTTAAAGCTTAAACCTGCAGTATAAAACCCACCGTAAATTGTTAAAATACTGAGCTCCATGCTTATTGTATGCTTATTGTGTTCTAAAATTATAGAAAGGTTTCTCGATTCTAAAAAATAGGGAATCATTCGCTATCCGAAAATCGTAAATGTATAAAAATATGGGTTTTCGCAGAAATCAACTTTGTTTTTTTTTTTTTTTTAATCTACACTGACTGTCATTAATATTCGGTTTTTTTATTTAAGTTATTAAAAGTAAAAATTTTAATAGAAAATAATAAAAAAACACACATTTGATTTTTTTATATAATACATTTTGAGATCAAAAAACTTATTTTTTAATTCTGAATATTGAACAAAACATACTAAAAATAATCAAAAACATAAAAACTTAAATAATTCATACTTCATTTTTCAGCACATATAAAATTATTGTTTAAACAAAAACTTTAATAAAACAAATTAATATCTTGTTGGATAGCCCTTACTTTTTATAACTTCAAAAAGGCGATTTGGCATATTATGAATAATTTTTTGTAAGTAATCAGACCGATTTTTTGAGTTCATCTTTCGGAGAAACTGGATTTTTACTGACACGGCGATCCAAATGGTACCATAAATTTTCTATGGGATTCATGTCAGGGGATTGAGCAGGCGTATTAATCACTTTTAGGCAGTTATAAAGCAACCATTCATGGACAATGTGGGCTTTATGTTTGGGGTCATTGTCTTGATACAATTTGAAGGTTGATGAAAGTCCCAATTTTTCTGCAGATTGTTTTAGATTTTCCCTCAAAATGTTCAAATAATACTCCTTGTTCATAATGCCATCAATAAACACTAGTTTTTTAATCCCTTTACAACACCACGCCATCACACTTCCTCCTCCGTGCTTAACTGTGTGAGTAATATTATTTCCTTTCAGCTCCTCATTCGGCTTCGGCCACACCATAGTTTTTCCGTCACTTCCAAATAAATTAAATTTATTTCATCGAGGAAAATAACGTCTTCCCACCAGTTTACATCTTTCTGAATATGCTCCTTAACAAATTTTAGCCGATGATTCTTATTTTTTAAGTTGTTTAATGGTGCGACGAATTGTTGCTTCTGAAACGGATTTTTCCCAATTCTGACTTAACTTCAGAAACAATTTTAGGGGCACTTAAGCGTGGATTAAGCTTAATTTTTCTTATAATACATTACTCCTCCATTGTAAGCTTTTTGTGGCTGAACAGTCTGTTTTTTAAAATCGATTCGATCCTCGTTTTTATACCTTCTGACAATGTCACCGACTGTATTAGCCCAACAAACAAATCGATCCGTTTACGTACCGTTTTCGGTCCATCATAAACGGAATCCAACTCCGTTTACGTACCGTTTTCCGGATCCGTATACGGACCAGAAAACGGATTTTAAGGAACATCGAAACTGATTCGAATCCGTTGAAAGTCCGTCAATGACGGACCGATATGTCGTGTAAAAAACTGACAAGTCCGTTGTATGTCCGTCATTGACGGACCGTTGTGTCGTGAAAAAAACGGACAAGTCCGTTAAAAGTCAGTCAATGACGGACCATTTACGGACCGTTATGTCGTGTATAAACGGAGTGACTTCGGACCAAAAACCGACTTGTATATCTATCTAAATTGACTAATTTTGAGTAAATTAAATTACTAAATTTTTTTTTATTTTTAATAGATTTATTAATAACGATATTATTTACATTTACACTATATTTAGTACATCAGTTTACCTTTGAGTTTACCTCTTTCTCTAGCGCATCAATTCACGATAGTCACCCATAATAAAATCGATCATCTACATGCAAAAGAAAAATTAATTAGTTATGGTTTAATCGATTGCATTTACGATGGTGTTTTACTCGAAACAACAACAATTTACACACAATTTTGGAAAAATTGGGTAGCCGCGTTAACGTACGTGGAACAGAGCTTTTGTTTCAAAAACATACGATCTTACACAAATCATTGTAAAACACGCACTAAATTTTATTATTCTTACCATCTAATATATGTATGCGACTTGAAGTTAGTTAATTGATGATGTGTGGGACCTATTCCAGCTACCGCAACCAATTTCTCGTCACAAAAAGTTTTTAAAATAATTTAATTGTTTTTATTTTGAACACAAATTAAAATCAATTAAGTCCGTATTTTACGGTACGGAAACGTATTGTGTTCGAAAATCCGATTACACGGTCCGTTAATGTTCCGTATACGTACAAGCTTTGACGGATACGTGTATTACGGACCGTTAATGTGCCGTAAAAGCCGGATTCATGATTCCGTACGTGCCGGAGAGTCCGTAAAAATGTTTCTTGGGAGGTTTCATATTTAGCATTTCGGCAATATATTTATCACCCCTGTTCTGAGTTCCGAAACTTTTTCACCAAGCTTTTTCTACACGAAATAAAACGAAAAAAATATTTCGGATGTGGATCACAGAACAGCAAAAAAAATTCGGAATGTTTCACTTTAGAATTTTTGTATGTGGATTCGGAACTTAGAACAGCGCCGTAATATTTTTTGCCTTTTTTGTGATGGAAAATTACTAATTTTCTTTGTTGCAACGAAGTATTTTTTTCCTTTACGCCCCATTGCGATTTATGTAAAACGAACTTGATAATGGCAATGCTTCTTCAGCTTAATTTATTTGCCTGGCCTTGATTAACCTGGGATTCCCCATATTGCAGATAATTTATGTGAACTTGCAGATTTGTAGGGTTGTAGTTTATGGTAAAACAAAAAAAAATCTAATATTAATGAAGCGTGTATTTTTGTAGTGTGTCGTTATTTACTTTGTTTAAAAACAAATTCGTTCGATATTAATAAAAAGAAACTGGGCGAAATTAGCTCTAATTATATATATTTAAGCAAAAAATATACATACCAAGCGAAAAATATACATATCACTACACCCAAAAAATTCCTTAGTTGATTATAACGAATATTTCAACTATCTTATAGGTGAAAAATACCCCTAACTAATATATAGTTGAATTGATTTAGTTAGTGTCAACTAAGTTTTATAAAAATCAGCAATTTAACCAGGAATACAGCTAATTACAACTATAAGAAAAAAAGAAATAAAGTTAGTGGATCTAATCTAAAAATGGTTAATATAAACCATACATTTTGAGCTTTGCTTCCTTTTTATAACACAGAAAATTTATCAATTATTTTTGATCTCTTTATGTGCATTCTTTTGTAGTCGGTCTTTTCTACGCTTTTATTCCATTTTGCTTCCAGATTTGATAAATTATTTATATATGTAGAAATATTGACCTATTCAAATTCATAGCATACAACTTGAAGACTTTTGATTTTTAAATTTTCTCTTGATGGGCAATTTGGGATCGTTTCAATCTCTTTTTTACGATTTCTGGAAAATAAACGCATTACAAAATGGCCAAATTCAATGACTAAAACAATTACACCAATAACAACTTACCATTCAAAATTTAAAAATAATTGAAAAAATTTGCAAAATAATGATATTTTCGTTTTAAAATAAAATTCTTATTGTTTGATATTTTTTTATGAACTGTTGTGTTTATTTCAAATAGTTTACCAGAATTTGCGTTTTTTAATTAAACGCATAGTTGTTGATGATTATAATAGTTGTTTCGAGTTTATTTTAAATCAACTACTGATTTTGTTTACTACGTAACTATGGAATTTTATCGGTGTATACATATTTATTTATATTCATTGAATATTTTTGGATTTTAAAACTCATACATAAAAACCGAATATTAATGACAGTCACTGTATGTGTATTACGTTGAAAATTTTCGCCAGGGTTGGAAAATATGTTTTAAGGGTTTAAATTAAACAAATGCCAAAATTGTACATCTTTTACAAACAATTAACAAATTAAACCCTATAATGTTAAATATCCAAACTAAACTTAAAAAATTTCTTAATTTTTAATTTAAGAAAGTCTTAACTTCCTTTGAAAAAAAAAAAACGCTTATTATCTTATACTTTCTATAATACTTTTTTCTTTACACCTAAAGCCCAAATTAGTTTGGAAGTATCGTAAAAAAAGTAACGTATCATTCTCCTAATGAATAAAAAGAGTATAAAAAATAAAAATATTGTATTTTTTATCTTTTTCTTGTGCATAGAATTAAATGTCAAGTAATAAAATAGAAAATTTCTATTTTCAACAGAACTTTTTTACGATTTTACTTGACAACAGTTTCAAAGCATAGAAAAAAGATAAAAATATATTTCTATATTGTTTTAACACATTGAATTGATTAGAGATACGTTTTTTTACTTTACGATTAGACTAATGAAGCCTTAACACTTACTATTAGAGTTGTGAAATGTCACTACTTTTGAATATTCGATACTACTCAATACTGTTCATGTATTGATTCGACTCAATACTTTTTGCATTTATAGAAAATCAAGGTTGCATTTTCTAACCCTAAAAACTGTTTTGTTGTGGCTTGAAAAACACTATGAAGTTTTTCAAGACAAAATTGCTCTTATAATCAGTAAAATACAACTCTGAAAGTATTGAGTAGGTAATTTTAAATATTGAGTACTCAAAAAAAGGTCGATATTGAGTACTCAATATCCAAATAATACTTTTACAACTATACTTACTATATATTTTTTAAATAAATACAAAAAATATACACCTTTACAATTGGGGTTTTCATATAAATTCGTAAACCTGGTATGTTTAATGTCAAACTCCATACATAAAAAATATGGTTTGTATTTATACAAGGTTTACAAGGAATTTACGAGTTTACATGAAAACCACTAATAAAACGAAAAAGTCGACTTTTATTTTAAATTTTCTACCATACAAAATATTTAAAATATACCTTAAAGTTTTGTTTCCAATCTGAAATTTTCACTTGTTTTTATTTTATATTTATTTTGTTTTCATATACATACATATATTTTTGTTTTCAAATTTTGTTTATATTTATTTTCGAATTTTGTTTTTATTCTTGAATATTTTGTTTTGGTTTTATAAAAAAAATAAACAAAGTTTGATATTTTAAAAAATTTTAATAATTTGTATGGTACCTACGTTAAAAGCAAAACCCTTGGTCGAAAATAAAGTTGACTTTAACAAAAATATGCATTTGGTGAATTTAGATAGTAAGGCTGATATATTTTAAATATTATAAAAAAAATGCCATAAAAAAATAAATATTTACAAATTTTTTCCAAAAACAAGTTTTTTTATTTAATTATAGTTATTTGTAATGATCATCATCAGTCAAATAGTTAAGGGCATCAATTTTATGTAAGTACTCAGTTCAAAAAAGTATTATATTTTTTTTTATTATTTTAAACATTAGTTAATTATTTTACTAACAATATTTTTTTATATAATTACATTTATAATTTTTCTAATAAAGACAATGTATGTGCACGCCTAATATTTATTATTCACTTTATTTCATTAGTTTTTAAAAATCATCCATTAAGCGAATACAAAAATTTAAAAGAACTGAAAAAATTGGTGGAAACATATTATCCACACATGTTTCAGAAAACATGAATTTTCAATTCAAACGAAATTGTAAGACTATATGTGACAGCGCATAGAGAAAGGGACCTAAGGGTAAAAAAATCAATTTTTTTTTTTGATGTGGACAACATCTGAGCATCGAATGAGACCGATCCCATGCCCCAAAAGTGTTCCGTCCCAGAGATATGCGCGTTTTATGAAAGTGAAGTAAACGATTCTAACGTTATGTGAAAAAATTTTCGTACTAACAGAGTGATATTCACGATTTAAAAGAATTATAAATGAGTATTTATTATAATTCACAATTAATAATTTCAGAAAATAAAGCTGGATTCGAAAAACCGCGAGCGAAATTGATATCAAACTCATGGAAACAGCGCGCTAGGTAGAAAACAGTAAAAACCAACTACACAAAACAAGAGGTAGGGACGACCTACGCGCGTTTTCAAGGTTGACCAACACGTTCCTGACGTCATGAGATATGTCGCTTTCAAATGAGACCAATACCAACACGCTCAGTGATGGTACACCAAAGATACACGTATTTAAATCTTTAAAATGGCTCTCCTGAACAAAACCGGTTTTTACCCTTAGGTCCCTTTCTATTTTGCGCGTCACATATACATATATTCTATTTTAATCCATTCGAATTTTGGATCCAAACATTAGTTGGCTTTTAACCAGACTGGTGTATGGTATTACATATATAGTCGGCATGCCCGACTTTAACTTTTTTACTCGTTTAATCACTAGATTTATTTTATTTTGTAAAAAAAAACCCATATCCTTTCTTAATTTTCAAAATTTAATATTTTTATCCACACCCAGTGTAGAAACGGTAATGACATATCATTATTTTTTGGACTACCAGTAATGACACCCACTTACCTTCTGCATTATTTTAAAACATATAATAATGAGTTACTGATATGGACTTATTTACTTGTGTGGATCAGGTCAATTATATTTTTATCTATTAAATATTACATGTCGATATAGCTCAGATGGTAGAGCTATTGACTGGCAATCTGTAGACCCAGGGTCGATTCCCGCACCAGCAATTTTTATTTAAAAAAAAAATACAATAAAAAATATTTTTTTTATATAATTTATTTTTTTGAAAATCTATTTTTAGACTCATTATTTTTGTCAGTACTGGTAAGCACATAGGTAACGAGATATTTTTTGATTTTTCGTATGCTGATGTGTAATCATAACTCATTATTTTTCGCGACATCGCCATATAAATGTAATAACAAAAGTAACTACATAGTTACCATTACCAAGTATGTAGTTACATAACCACATATCTGGTAATGATTTTCTACACTGGGCAACCATAGAAATATTCTGAAAGTTTTTTGTTTTTGTATTTTATACGATTGGTATAAATAAATACAAATTTTTATTTTTACCTTACTTTGTTAATACAAGAAGAGGCAAAACATTTGTTCTCCGAAACGATTGTATTTTCATTCCTAAAAGTATAGAGGTTTTTGAAAGCAAAACTGTGAAGTAATTGCAGGCGGTTTTCATCGCCTCTTTCGAACAATAACATTTTGTATCGAAACATGTTAGCCTTTGCAGACATGTGTATTTCTTATGGCAACATTTTTCGATACAAATTAAGAAGAGAGTGACTTAAGAGTGGTAGGGAGAGTTGGGACGTCTTAATTATATAGTCGTTGGTACTTTTCAGGAGAGTATCCTGATGAAGAAAAATAACAGTTTTTGGAAAAAATTACTTATATTAATTCATAATAAGGAAAATGGCCTCGAACTAGAATTAAAAAATTTCTAATTAGTAAATGATTTTCGTTCACATTAGCTCTATTCCACGTACGTTACCGCGGGTACCCGCGGGAACCCAATCTTACCAAAAAGCGTTTCTATTGTTAAAAATTGGGTAAATGAGAGCGTTAATAAGAGAATAATTTGTTTCTCTTTTTACCAGAAGTTACCGTCCTTTTTTTTCGGGTAAAATGGTAAAACTGTCAAATCACTACACTCAGATAAAAAAGTTTGTAAAAAAATTTGTAAACAGTTTCCAATCGCACTATACTATTTTTATACTGATTATTAGTACAATTTTTATTTTTAGTAATCATTTTTGCTATTCTCTTATTACAAATTACGGATTTTTTTACTAATTTTCGCTGCTGATTTCAGCAAAACATTTTACTAATTTTTCAAAACCGAGTGCTAAATTTAGCAGAAAAATATTTTTGTTTTTTGATTTTTTACAATTCTTGTTTAGTTTATATTTGTTACTATTGATATATTCTTAGTTTAGAAATAACACCCAGAAAATATTATTGCATCACCAATGCATAAAACGGCAATAACTGGAGAACCGTTTGCAATTTTGACTCCAAATTTCAAGTACGATGAAGTAATTACACGCTTGTTTCAATCGGAAGAAAATTTTTTTTTTTAGATTTTACAGTTTTTTTTATTTTTTAGTACAATTTTTTGCTAATTTCAGCAGATTGATTTTAAATTACAGTTTACAGCAATTTACTGAAATTTAGTAGCTGCAACTATTTATTTATACTAATTTCTTTGTACTAAAATTATGATATTTAGTAAGTTTTTTAACTGATTTTAGCAAATTGATTTTGAATTGCATTTTACATAAATTTTACTAAAATTTTGTAGCGGCTACTAATTTTTTCTACTAATTTTATTGTACTACAGATCAGCAGACATGTGTTGCTAAAATTAGCAAAAAAATACCGCTGGCCTCAAAACAGTTAAATTTCCCGTAATAACAGCAAAATTTTCAGTAGCCATTACAGACTTTTTTGGTTGAGTGTAGCAGCGGTATTCAAAATGAAAATTTAGCATAGAGTTAACATAAGTTTTATTCATAATACTGTTGTTAAACTCATACTAGTGATGTTGCTAAATTCCTTCTAATTTTCTGTTATCAAACTCCAAAAAACAAAAAAATCCATTCACAATAATAAAAAAGCCTTGTATTTTCAAACACAGGGTTGGTCTTAATCGGTGTGCTAAGAAATCATTTTGAATAAACTCTATTCAAACTAGCTGCTAGGCCAAAAAGAACATTCTAGTTAACAGATCGTTGTGTGCGATGTATAAGAAGCTACTAACTTTTCATTTTGAATAAAAATAATTAAAATATTAACAAAACTTGTAAACAGTAATTAATATCGTTAACAAATATCACGTTTGTAAATATCATTATTGTAAACAATAATTAATATCGCATCATACCGTTAACAAATACCACGTTTTAACACTTTTTCTTTATTCCCTTCTTAAAAATAGATTTTGTTTATATGAATAACTTTAGAGATTAATTTTTGGGCTTGAAATGTGATTTTGTACGTTCCCGGTATTGCGAACAATTTTACCATTTTTTGAGATAATTATTTGTTTACTCTTACTTATTTTACCAGACTTTACCCAGAATTACGTGGAACAAACCTATTATGAATGGATATCGTGTGAATCAAGCTTTAAAGTCATTGCTTCAAAATATTGTAAATGCAATTTTTTTTTATTATTTTTATGTTGTTGTCTTTACATCTCCTATTGGATAATAAAAATTCATTTCAATTTAATTGATTCCATTAATTTTAGCATGACCTGTTGCCATTTCCAATTTGTTTTATATTTGTAGTTGAATAAATTTACTTGGTATCGAACAAAAAAAAATACATACATAACACAACTCACGCTCCTTTCTTGCCAAAACAAAGTTGAACGATTTTTTGTTTTTAAATTCGTTTGCATTTTATAAATATTTAATTTTTTTATTTATACACCGAATGAACATACACATTTGAATATTGCATGTGATATATTGCAACAAAGGGTTAATAAACTACAGAAAAAAGGGGGTAAATCATGCTTTAGCTAGTTTTAGCTGCCTACCACTTGGCAGTAGTTTGATTTTATAATATCAGAAATCGTTTCGGGATTCAATTTATTTCTTTTTGGCTTCCACTGCGCCTTGATTAAAGATAATATACTTCCTATGTTGGTCTTATGTGCTGGTACCCACAAATAAAACTCGAAAAAAAAATTTTTATTTCATCGCAAACATCATTTTTAATAAAAAAAAAATCGCACCATACAAAATTTTTCAGGACAAGGAATTCATTAAATAAATTTTCATCATTAAAAACAATGTTAATTTTTTTTTTTTTTTAATTCAACAGTTGGCTCACTGCTGAAAAGCTTCACATTTTGGCAATCAAAGTAAGTGATGCCAAGTCAAATGAAATAACAGCGACAAAACAGCGATGCCAACAATTCAAAAGTATAGAAGCAATAAAAAAATTTATGGAGAAAAGTACAAAAATAAGTACAACACCGGACACTTACTAAAAGGAGGACTGCCCCGGACGCCCTAAAAAAGAGGACGGTGTCCGCTGTTCTGAGTTCCGAAACTTTTTACAGTGGATTTTTAAAACACACGGAATAAAAAATTTCAGAAATTTGCTGTTTCATACCAATTTTAGAATTAATAGACAAATTTTAAGATAAATTTGCCTGCATTAATTGTTGCAAAAAATATGAATAAATATTTGTTTTACTTTCATAAAGCTTTTTATACACGAAATAAAACGAAAAAAAATTTCGGATGTGGATCACAGAACAGGAAAAAAATTCGGAACGGTTCACTTTAGAATTTTTTTATGTGGATTCGGAACTTAGAACAGCACCGAATATAAGTTAATCCCCCTGATTATGTAAGGCGTAGACGTTTTTGGGCGTCTTTACAGTAAATTCGCTATAACAACAGTTTTTGCAGTATTTAACAGAGGTAAGACATGTTTTATATAATTTGTATTAAATTCGCCAGGAAAAGTTCACTTTCTTAATTTCGGTTTTGAAAGTTTCGATTTGTGTGGAGGCGTTTTTACTAAATACGCCAACGGCTTACATAATCAGGGGAAATTTTTACCTAAAATTTTCAAGAAGCTGCAATTTAGCCGAAGCAACAACAGTTTACACCCGATTTTGACATTATGTATTAATGTTTTTCCCAAAATTGGCTTCCCTTGGTAACTTTTTCTCGTACACACAGGAAACAGGCTAGTTTTAAGGAAAGCCAAATATGAATTGAGAAATTTTTTGTTTATAATAAATATAACGAAATCTATCAGTATTACCATTAAAGAATATTATTTTATCAAATAAAAATGCGCGAAAATAATTTCAATTTCCTATTTGCAGCCACATTTTATAAATTTTTTTACTAAAAGAATTCTATACTCTTTATTTTCTAAACGATTTGCTATTATGACAAAAAAAACACATATTTTGAGAAAATTAAATTTTTATTTTATAAATCAAATATAGAGATGACAAATGCTTAATTTTAAGAACCTCATTTCGCAATTTGTTCACTTTGTAAGATTTTTATTTCTTAATTTAAACAAAACAAGAAAAATTAATAAATATATTGATGGAAAAATGCTTAAGTTTTAAGAGCCTAATTTTGCAAATTTGTTCACCTTTGTAAGATTTTTATTTCTCAATTCAAACAAAACAAGAAAATTAAACAAATTTATACTACGCGTATAAAATCGAAAAATATAATTACAAAATGCATTTATTTTGGATTGAAAGGTGTCTAGTATATAAAGCATATACTAAACCATAAAATGGTAAATTTTGATGATTTAATATGCAAATCTATTATCAGGATGATAGCCCAGTTGATCTAAAGCAGGATTACAGGCAAAATTAATCATTGGTGGTGGACCACACATCAAAGTAATGGTTGAATCATCGGCGGGGAATAAGTTTACTTTAATCATCATCTCGTTGATAAAACCAACACCATAGGTCCAGCCTGTAATAGAAAATAAAAATGGAAATCGAATTAATAAAATAACACTTAAACTTTGCAAATCTCGTTTTAAATTTAAAAAGTACCTTTAAATCTACAACACAATTTAAGGCAGCATTAAATACAATAAATTTGAGTGAATTATTAAATAAAATATACAATACCAATAATCTAATAACTAATCTCTTTACACAATCCATTTTAGATATTCTATGTAGTTTAGTAACTAAAACGCATATCGCTATGATGACCCAGCCTATCAAGTCCCGGTATACAGGTATAGTTGACCATCGGTGGTGGTCCACATAGTAAACATAATGTTTCCATTGCTGGTGGAAATAAATGTTCCTTCATCATGTCATCATTTATATATCCAGTATTATATGCCCAGCCTTTACGTTTAGGTCGTGGTGTCCGCATTTTTTGGGCAGCATTTTTAAAATTATTTTAAGGATTAAAGAAAATTTAAAGGATATTTTTTATTTCTTCTTTTATTTTTAAACGTGTGCAATTTTTTATTTTTTAGTTGTGAAAACGAAAAAAATAAGGGTACAAAAATAAATACGGCATAGAGTGGAAAAATTTGCACTTTTCTACTTCAATAAAAATTGGGTTTCAGCACAGTAAAAAATATCCGTTCAATATGTTTAGTTTCAGAACTATTCAAGTTAAAATTTATTCATAGAAAAAGTGTGTTTGTACAAATTTGTACTGGATGGAGTTCGTTAACGCAAATACTAAAGAAACAAACCAAAAATTAGAGAACAAAACTGATAGTTCCCTGATGAGTTCTTCTTCTTGGACGAATTTCGGTCAGTAAGAATTTTCAAGCAGAAAAAACATAACTGAAAAACATTTTTTTTTTAGTTTTAAATAAAAAAATAATATTTTGCAATTATGTTATTCTATGCAAATACGAAGCAAGAAATATTGCACTTATAATACTAAAATAATACGTCTGGCAAATGGGGTTTCAAATCGATTTGACTAAGTTTGAACAAATTTTTAGTTCAAACACTGATTTAAACATAGTTTTTAGTTATGTTCATTTAACACAGTAGGTACTAAAATTCCTCAGTACTTTAACCAATTTTGTGTGTTAATTTTCAAAATTATTTATAAGTAATTTTTAAGAACCCATTCGTTAAATTTTAAAAAATTTATTGTTTATATTTTCATGTTTACCCGGTAGATGGCGTCCGATGGCGCTATTTCTTTCCTTCCCGATTTTTTAAAATGGACCATATCTCGAAAACTAAGAGAGATTGAGCAAAATTGACGAAAATTTCGACTACCCCCAACCATGCAATGCCCCCGTGAAAAGGTTATCTCTATCCAAAAATAGACCTTGGTGGGCCCTTAGACACTCCGAAATTTTTAACAAAAACTTTCCACTTCATAAAATGGCCCATACCTCGAAAGCTAAGCGATATAGAGCAACACAAACAACATGTTTGCGCCATTTAAGTATCCTTACATGCCCTTAGATGATATGGACTAGGCCCGGAGATGGTCCCGAGACCCTAAATTTGACCAAATGTCACGACTCAGTATAACTACAAATAAAAATGTAGTTTTACTAATTTTTTACTTAAACTTAGATTTATTAAATTTAACAAAAAATGTTTTAAAATCAAAAAATCTAGATCTACACCAGTATTCTAAACTTTATAACAATGACAAAATTGTGACAACACATACCATTCACCGTTTTTTTTTAATCACTGGATTTATTTCTGGATTTATTTTATTTTGTTAAAAAATCCATATTTTGTTTTTTATTTTCAAAATTTTATATTTTTGTCCAAATCTAACACTTATTCCCTAATATAATGTGAAAAACCTTGTGAAAACCCTTATTAATTGTGTCGAAATATTTTATATCCAATTGGCATTGTCATAAAATATTGGTAGCATTCAGTATTTTATCACAAAGTGATGATAAATTTCTTAAATTTTGTGAAAAACTTCATCATTTGTATGAAGCTCTTTTAATAAATCTGTTTTTTTGTGGTACATATATGAAATTTTTAATAAATAATATGAAATTTTTCATTAAATTTTTGCATCAATTCAATGAAAAGTTTCAGTGGACGAACTCCAGCGAAACTTCGTTGAGTCAGTGTAAAAATTCGTTAACAGCATGTAGTCAATTCTCTCAGTATGCAGTTACAGATGTCAAATTCCATACAAAACTTAAATTTTTTGACTTCCAATTTGTGTTGACTTTAGCTTATTTCTTTTAATTCGAATAAAATTAAATTCAGTGAAACGGTTTCGGGTTCCATGGTATTCCAGTGGAACATATTGTAGAATTTATGTAATTTTGAACCGATTATATGCACTTTCTTGTGAGAAGTAAAAAAAGTTCGAGTTCTTAAAAAATTAACATGTCAGTTGTGTGACACATTTTTTAAGCAAATGCAACCTTGTCTTAAAGGACATGGAAATATAATTTACATTAGTTTTAATTTTCAAAGAATTAAAACGGAAAAGAAAAATTGTCTATTGTATTTTCTAAGCATTATTTTGGCCTTTCGCGATGTAAAGGGTTGTTCAACAGGGACGGTACAAAAGTAGAAAGACAGGGACAGAAAACGACGCCATATTTCTTGCCGCTCTTTTGACATTTCTCTTCAGTAAGGTTTGCCATTTCATGATGGAAAGATATACGAGCCAACAACGAGTCGAAATTATTAAAATTTACTACCGAAATTCGGAGTCAGTGGCCTCAACGTTAAGAGCGCTACGTCCAATTTATGGTCGTCATAATCGTCCTAGCAGATCAACAATTGAGCGTGAGGCTACGTCAAATCTATGGTCTATGCCAACAAGCCAGCCATTGATGAACTTCGTACGAATATCGAACGTGAAATTGCAGCAGTATCGGCCGATTTATGCTTGAAAACCGTCGAAAATTGGGTTCAGCGTCTGGGCTTCCGCAAGCGTGCCCGTGGTGGCCATGCAAAAGAGATCGATTTCCATACATAATGGCATCGAACGTACTTTCACAGGAATAAAGAATTTCATTGATATCCAAAACCGTTTTTGTTTTATTTAAACTTTTTTACTTTTGTAGCGCTCTTATTGAAAAACCCTATATTTGAAAGCTTTTTTAACCTTTTTTTTTTAACACTTTAATATTTTGTTAAAAAATTTGGAAAAAATGTTATTAAAAATTGGGGGTCTCTTAAATTATATGACGTGTTCCGTTGGTGCAATGTCGACTTGCTTGGAGTTGCTCCAACGAAATATCTAAAGGCTTAAGGACCCCTTTCACTCGATTTTTAAAGAATTCAATAGTATTTTAGTTAATATTTGTTATCCTAAGCTTTTCTTGCAATTTAATTTACCCAATGTTAAGAAAATAATGAAGTTTTGGGAAAAAATAAAGGAAAATTCCATATAAAAAATGTAACCGGTTAATCGACCTATTTTAACCGATTACTCGGGTCGAATAATTATTTGAGTTCTGAATTATTTGTTTCGACATTAACCGAAATAGAGGCGATTAATCGAGGAATCGGTTAATCGATTGACCGAATTGGAAACACTATCTGTAAGTAATTCTTACTGAACTTGACTGAGAAAAAGTAAACGAATTATTGTCCACCCAGTGTAGAAACGGTAATGACATATCATTATTTTTTGGACTACCAGTAATGACACCCACTTACCTTCTGCATTATTTTAAAACATATAATAATGAGTTACTGATAATTACTTATTTTTATCATTATTTCAAATAGAAAATAATTTTTTAGATTTTTTTGAAAATTTTTTGAAATCTATTTTTAGACTCAATATTTTTCAAACACTGGTAAGGATATATGTAACCCCATATTTTTTGATTTTTTGTATGTTGGCGAGTAAGCTTACTTGTGTGCAGCAGTCAATTGTGTTTTTATCTATTAAATATTACATGTCGATATAGCTCAGATGGTAGAGCTGTTGACTGGCAATCTGTAGACCCAGGTTCGATTCCCGCACCAGCAAATTTTATTTTAAAAAAAAATACAATAAAAAATATTTTTTTTTATATAATTTATTTTTTAGAAAATCTATTTTTAGAGTCATTATTTTTGTCAGTACTGGTAAGCACATAGGTAACGATATATTTTTTGATTTTTCGTATGCTGGTGTGTAACGACAACTCATTATTTTTCGCGACATCGCCATATAAAGGTAATAAGAAATGTAATAACAAAAGTAACTAGTTACCATTACCAAGTATGTAGTTACATAACCACATATCTGGTAATGATTTTCTACACTGGGCAGTAACTTTATTTAAGAATTCGATTGCCCTTACAACATTGGGTCATATGAATAAAACTTAGCAATTACTTCGAAGTAATTACTTTTGGATTAGGAATGACTTTTAACACCAAATTTATCCATAGACTTGTAGAATAGCATGCAATATAAACGAAAATTAAATTTTTATTCTACTCGCAAGCAGTGTTGCCAGGTTTATTAGGCACAAAATCGTCGAAAATTGTGCAAAATATTGTCAAAATCGTCATAGCGTTTTGAAAAATCGTCAAAAAATCGTTTAAAATCGTCAAAATAAAATCCGTTTATGTTATAAGAATGCTGAAAACTTAATAAATAATGTAAAAATTATCCTTTTTTTAACATTTATAAACATCGAATTTTGCCATATTATAATTGCTCTAAAAAAACAAACAAAAAAAAGAAATACCACCGAATTTCGAACTTCAAAATATTTAATCCATAAGTACTTTTCAGGCATTCTCCCCACGTTAAAAATTGAGATTCGTTACAGTATTAGGACAGAAGATTTATACAAAAATTATCAGATTCTTTTTTTATTTTTCCTAAAAGCTTTGTATATTTTAAAACAGGTATCTTAAAGCAAAATTGACATTTTTGCAATAAGGTAAAATTATGATGCACTTGAACGGATTTTTGTATTTTTTCTAAATATAAATTTACTTTTTCTTATATGTACACAAGAAGAAAAATTTTCTGACTTTTGCAGCAGTTTTTGTTAAGTTTTTTGCGATTTTGTGTAATTTTAAAAACTAAAGACTTGAATTAAAGATAAAAACAATATTGTATTTTTGCACATTTCTTGATGTATGTATATCGGATTAAAAATCGCAATTTTTAAGGAAAAAATCGTCAAATCGTCATTTGGCTAGTTTTGATAGTAAAAATCGTCAAAATTACGATAAATCGTCCAACCTGGCAACACTGCTTTGCAGCAGTTTTTGTTAAGTTTTTTGCGATTTTGTGTAATTTTAAAAACTAAAGACTTGAATTAAAGATAGAAACAATATAGTATTTTTGCACATTTCTTGCTGTATATCGGATTAAAAATCGTCATTTTGAAGGAACAAATCGTCATTTGGCTATTTTTGATAGTAAAAATCGTCAAAATGACGATCAATCGTCAAACCTGGCAACACTGCTCGCAAGCGGGTTAAAGTTGCAAATATTTCCCCCCATCAGTAATATCTATTTTTTATTCATACCATGATACATACTAGGTAGATGCATTAGGAGAGTTTGAGAGTTCAGGGTTTTATTATGTCAGTTCAGGGATTTTTTCGTATGCTGTCGCTATGTGTCAAGAGTAGCCGATTACATTTTTTGTTGTTCTAATGCATCTATCTAGCACAGAGATGATAAATGGGATTTTCAACTTGCTTAAAAAATAGTACTTTTTCGACCGCTATAGTAGCAAAAAATATTTTTTGTATTCTACACCACTCCTTGAGTGTATTGAGTTGGTGCTTATGATGTCGGTTCGTCTGTCCGTACAAAATGAACGATCGATCCCTATAATCAAACTACAAGTCGCATTTTAAAACATAATTTTACGAAATTTGGTACATAAGTTTCTACTGCATCGATTAATAACGCTATTGAGAATGGTTAGAATCGGTCCATGTTTTGACTTAGTAATCATGAAGAGGTCCTATTTGGTATTGAATGTATTGGTATTTAATGGTATAACCCAATCAAAGCAATTTTATTTGATTTCTTTCACCAGACCTATTTAATTTTATTCGTTAGTGAGGTAGTATCATTCCGGGCAAAGACCAAGGCTCAAATTTGGCTTAGTTCCTCCCGGCTCTTTTTTACAGCGTTTTGTGCTCGGAAAAGTCCGAAATGTTACAAATATTTTGTTTCTTTTCATGGTTTTTTAGTTTCGTTGGAAGGTTAAAATTATTTTAAAGGGATTTAATCAATTCAGCTTATTTGATTTATTCAACAATTAAATTAAGTACCACCTCAATTAACATCACCCTCGATGAACGCAACTTCTTGGTTATCACAACAATTTAAAGTTACGATTATTAAAGATATTTTTTAATCAAAAATACTAAATTTTCAAAAAATTTTAATTCACCTTATTTTTAATATTTTTGTGTACATATTTTAATAATTTGTTTCATTCAATTACGTATTTTAAACTCCGATAGTTAATTTGTTGATTTGAAATACAGTAAGGTTGTTCACAAGGGAGTAATATTTGTTGTATCGTCGTATCGTCCTAACAAAAAACAGAGTTGTTAGAATTTAAATTGAAAAAAATACAACATTTGAGAATAGCACGATACAACATTTTTGCGTATGTTTAGTGTCCTTTATTTGAGTGTGCTAACAGATTGAAAACCCAATAGAAAATCTTTGTTAAAGCCAAATAAAACTTTTAACAACTCTGTTTTTTGTTAGGACGATACAACAGATAGCACACCCCTTGTGAATAACCTAATTGTTTTTTCTGTAAACAAAAGGTATAAAAAATTAGATTGTAGCTTGTCGCTTGTGGCGGTTAAAATGTCAGTAAAACAGCTGTTTTCGTTTCTTCCTTTACACTTTTAATAAAAAACAAAATTGAAATCATAAGTTATAGAAGTTGGTATTATTACGTACCACACAATTTTTAGTTGGTACATGGTACAAGACCCTGAAAAATGGTATGTGTACCAACAAATTGGTACGTCTAACGTCACTGGCTGGTTAGGTTGTTATTTCCTGTTAACTAAAATTTTGTAAAATTTTTTTATATTCCTTGTGTTTTTCTTCTCATTCGTGTGTGAAGTTTTTTAGGAAACTACGCACTCTTATAACACCTTAATGGATACCCCCTGATTTTACAAAATAATCTGGTAGCATTTTTATGCAAGGTAATTTTTAACTAATTTTTAGTAGTTTTAACAAAAAAATTTTTTTTTGCTGTATGAGTTAGATATAACAGAACAGAACTCTTTATTTTTTTTGAGTTTTTATTTGTTAAATTATAGTGATAAAAAAATTAAATGAAAAAAATTGTTGGTACTATAGACGTCGAAAAAGTACTATTTTTTAAGCTGGTTGGTACTATTTTAAAAATCCCATTTATCATCCCTGCTCTAGTTTCATTTCTAAGATCTATAAATTTTGCTAGACATAAAAGCTGCGTTTGACTCCGTTTGGCATAATGGACTTATTTTCAAATTTAAAAAATTCAACTTTCCAATTGAACTCATAAAAATTATTCAAAACTTTCTTCAAAATAGATCGTTCAGCGTTTACTTGTGTAAAACCTGTTCACAACAAGTAAATATCATTGCAGGATGTCCACAAGGTTCTTGCCTGTCGCCAGTTCTTTAGAACATCTTTACTGCTGACATTCCAACATTTTCCAATTGCATTACGTCTATATTTGCAGATGATACATCAATTCTTAGTTATGATGTATATTCAGCTGATATTATTACAAACTTGCAGTCTGCTCTTACTTGGTGAGTAATTATTTTGATAAATGGAAGATTTTGGTCAACCCTGAAAAAACGCAGGCTATTTATTTTACAAGAAAACGTAAGTCTTGTTTTATACCCCAGAGTTTACCTCGTTTCATGAACCATGATATTCCATGGGAAAACAACGTCAAATACTTGGGCGTAATGCTTGATACAAAGCTTAATTTTAATAATCATATTCCCTATGTAGTGGACAAAATTATTAGAATAATGTACCCAATTATAAACAGAAAGTTGGGAATGAACATAGACAATAAAAAACTCATCATCAAATCTATATTCCACCCCATAATGTTTTACTGTGCTCCAGTTTGGTACACGTCTGCAAAATGTCATACAAAAAAAAGTAGCACAAAATAAGCTACTTAAAATGATATTTAAAGTAGGCACTATTCCCGACGCCTACATAGTCTCGCTGGCTTTGAACTCGTTCTGGATAAAATCGAAAGATTGACTCTAAATTTTAATGGAAGATGCCAACTCTCACAACATGTACATATCAATGAACTCATCTCATCATAATTTTATCTACTTTATCTCATTTTTATCTTATACCTCTGCTTTATAAAGGTTTTTGTAAATTTTTTCCTTCCGTTTAATAATAATGTACATAAATTTCATAAATTAAAAAAATATATTTATATATCTAAGTAGAAAAGGAACGAAGTTCCTAAACTCTTTGCTTCTAAGTCAAATGTAAATAATATAAATATTATAAGAAATAAATTGAATTGAAGATCTATAAATATTCAGTTATAAATTTTTGTCTCTCTTGGATTATGATAATTTTGACCCAAGTATGGCCAAACACGGGATTTTTTTATTGTTAAATTTGCAAATCTGTAATTTTGAATTTTTTAAAATTTTGTTCAACAAAATATAAAAAACGTGATCAACTACACCTTAGAGAATAATTCTACTGAAAATTCTAACTTAGTAGTAACGGCGTTTTAAATTTGAAAATTTTAAAGAAAAGTGTGATTTTGGCCAATAATTTAGATAATAGTATTATTTTTTATTTTTCCGCTAGCTGTAATAAAATCACTCCCAATTTGTTTTAACTTAGATAAAAGAGATTGTTTTCCGAAAATTTTGCAAAATTCCGACAACGTTAACTCAGGCCAAAGGGGAAATTTTTGAAAATTTTTAGTTTTCCTGAGAGTATATCAAAACATTGTGTTGTTTCCTGCGGAATTTGGTGAAAGTTGTCCAAATAACTCTGCTAACACCAAATTTTATATACAGTATTAAAAAATTATAAATAAACCCTTATAGGCACATGGCGTCAAAATAATCCCAATTTTTGACATGAAAATCGACATAAAAACCGTTAATTAAGCATTTTCTATAAAAAATTGTTAAGAAAATAGAAAGAAAAAAGAAGAATTCAAAAACTGTATATTTTTGTCATATTTTATAAAATGTTGAGAAATATTAATACAAAATATGTACTAAACTTGGGAGTTATTAAGGGTTTTCACAAGGGGTGTGCTATTTGTTGTATCGTTGTATCGTCCTAACAAAAAAACAGAGTTGTTAAAAATTAAATTGAAAAAATACAACATTTGAGAATAGAACGATACAACATTTTTACGTATGTTTAATGTCTTATGTTTGAGTGTGCAAACAGATAGAAAACTGAATAGAAAATCGTTGTTAAACACAAATAAAAATTTTAACGACTCTGTTTTTTGATAAGACCATACAACAGATAGCACACCCCTTATGAACAACCTAATTATTTTTTTGTAATGATCATACATATTCGTAATTGTAATAAAATAATATTTTCATTTCCATTACATTAAAGTAATTGCAATTAAATCTTTTTTCATTTAATTTTAATTTTGCTTACAAAATTAGACATAGATTTTCATTACTTTTATACAAAAGTAAATATGTGTCTGTTTTTACATAAAGTAATGGTAAGGAAGATATAACTGTCATTGCCATTGCATAATGGTAATGAAAATGTAATGGTAATGATTTTGGTCCATCTCTGATATTTGGCAAGTGCATACAAATACAATAAAAATTTTATGACTATAAGTCAATATCAAAAAATTCTTAACAAAATTAGCAAAAACGTCCGTTAATTAAAATGGTTTTATTGTTGTTCCTAATTTATAATTAGGACAAGGTAATAAATCAATAAAATTTGAAAAATATTATTTGATTTGAAATTGCTATCTCAATAAATTCCGCATATCAATTTTTAAAATCCCGAGTTAGAAGCTAACGGGACATTGTGATCAAAAAAATTAACTTGAAAAATGCTACCCTTAGCTTTTCAAAAAATAATAACTATTGTTAACTCCATAGAAGTTTTGAATTCATAACTATTTCAAGGTACTAAGCTCTGGTTATTTTGACACAAATTAGCAGACATAATATATATAAATATAATTAACACAAATAAAAATATATTTAATACTAAACTCACCTTCAGCAGCCTTATCAACAGTATACCAAACTTTAAATTGATCCGGATATTTCTTGGCTAATTCATCAAGTTCATTACGCAACAAAATATCCTTTTCACTCTGAAATATAGACAGATATTATGATACAAATTCTACTTACGCAAATATTTGTTATTAAGCTTACCTGATTAGCAAACAATAATACCAATTCAGTCTTATCCTTTTCATTATGTTTCAAAACATCTCGAACCAATTGTAACATGGGCGTAATACCAGTACCACCCGCAATCATATTTACACGTTTTGCAGTTACTGTCTTGGGAGGATCTTTACGTAATTTCTTAATAGAGAAGTTGCCATTACCCAAATATTGTAAACGTCCTGATGGCCCACGGAAAGAAATTTGATCACCAATCTTCATTTGATCTAAATATTGAGACATTTTACCGCCAGCTGGAAATTTGGGATGTGAATCTTTGAAATATACTTTGACCACGAGATCAACATAACCAACATCATCATCAGATGAGATGGGTGTATATGGGCGTATCACTAATTCATTATCAATGGTAGCAATGAGATGAATATGCTGTCCAACGGGTAGACCCAAAATATGCTGATGAGATGGTAAACCAAAACGGAAACGACGTGTATCATGACTAAGAACTTCTTTTTCAATCAATGGCAGTTGATATTTATCATTAGCATCGATTAGAGTACGCAGACGTGCCGTTCTGTTTGGTTCTGGGCGGGCTTTTTTCGTAGATTTTTTGTTAATTAAATAGTGGATAAAAACAGCACCAGCTACAACAGCAACAATGCCCACAGTAATTGGGATAATCTGAAAATTTTTTAAATAAAATATTATATTTTTTATTTCTCGATTTTTCATTACACTCTGAAAATTTCTCGATTTTCAATTACACTCAGAAAAATTCTACAATTTCTATATAACAGTTATTAGCTTCACTACAGTTATTAGTGCAGTGATGCGGTTGAAGATATTTGAACTACAATTGCAGTTGTTTTACTTAGGAAAATATTCAGTGTTTTCACAGTTGTTTTTCTAAACAACATGTACTGCAATATAGTTACATATAATTTAAAGGTCATATGCATAATCATTTTAAAACTTATAAGTGACTTATAAAACAAAATTTCCATACAAAATTCATTTTCAAATTATTATGCATAGGCACTTAAGTATTTAGTTCTTTCGAATTTTTTTAACAAACAACTACAACCACAAAATACGATTTGTTGATTCTCATTCATTAAGGTCCGTTAACTTGTCTCAATTTAAGCCCTGGTTAAGACCTTTACTAGGCTTAACCACTAGTAAAAAAAAAATTTTAATAAAGGTTGAGATAATCGATTTTTCGAATAATGCATTAACCGGTTAACCGCCTACGTTGAATAATTGGAAACACTAGTTTAGAGTTTTCAATAGTAACATCTAATATTTTAAATATTTTTAACATAAGTATTTTTTATTTAAAGCTCCGATAGTTGATGTGTTCGCTATAAACACAATAATAGGTTTGTTTTTTTTCGAATTTTGTAAAAAATATTCTATACAAATTAAAGCATTTATAACATTTTTAAGTAGGTATAAATTTAGCTTCTTAAAAATTAAGTAGTTATAAAAATGCTACCAAGTCTTAAAAATTCTTGGCTTAAACAAAAATATTTGTCATAAAAATATTTGAAATTTTATAATTTTTTATTTCATAAAATATCTGAAACAACAAAAGCCAACCAATGAATTATGCGTTTGTTGGTAAAGATACAGCAGGGCAAACAAGATTATTGCTCCATTTCGAGTTCCGGTTAAGTCTTTGTACGAAAACAGCTTTTGTACAAAGACGACCCTAAATGTTTAAATTTTATTTGTTTACAAAAAATAAAAGAAAATCAGGTAAGTACGAATAGTCGTTTTTTTACAAGACGTTATAGATATAGGTATAAAATTCGAAAAAAAACAACCCTAATATCTCTGAAAATTAAAAAAACACAAAAAATTTAAAAATCGAAAAATGTGTAAATAGTATCAAATGAGTCAGAGGAGTACCATAGTACTTTTGAAGTTCCAATAGTACCACAAAAAGTACTATAGTACTAACTTTATCATCCCTGAAACGAATGCTCACACATATTAATTTCAGTTGGTAAAAAACCGTTAGCAAAAATAACAAAAACTATAGAAACTATGACCGAAATATACAATGTTGCCTATAAGCAACATTTGAAATTAAAGGCATTTGAATTTTTAAAACATATTCCCTATTGGAAACCCAGTCAGAAATCGCCAGTGACACAAAAAATGAAGCACTGGCATACCACTGGTTAACCGTCGTGTTAAAAATAAATGACTGGCAGAATGCTCATTTGGGACGCGAAAAGCGTTTTGCCAGTATTTGTTTTGCAAAAATTTTAGTGTTTTACAATATAAAAAAACACACTAAAAATTGGCTTAGATTGATATGCCAACGTTTGCAGTACTATCCAGTAAAAATTGCACTGACAGAGCAATAATTTTATAAAAATGATGACGCTTTATTAAAAAAGTTTTGTAGTCAGAAGGTTCCCAATTCAAATCCGGTTGCAGACAAAAATTTTCTTTTGGATTTTTTATTTAAAACAAATTTTTAGTTAAATACAATTTTTTTTATGGAAAAGCTCTTTAATACCACATTTTTTGTTTTCTAACGTTAGTTCTAGCAAACTTTTTGCCAGTGCTAGCATTTTTGCGCAACCCGTAGTTATCCAGCTGTCATTCATTTATGTTTTTAGACACCAAGCAAGTATTATATGCCTCGTTAGCTTAGTGGTTAGAAATGTCGTCTGCCAATCTGACTACATATAAAATTTTTATTAATTTTTTTTTTGAAAATCTATTTCCATCTATTTAATGGTTTTGCCAGCGCTTTGCAGAAGTTGAAAATTTTGTTTTCCCACTGCTTTTCGGGCGCTTTTGGAACAGTCGGTCCTTTTGTCCAGTGATGTTATCATTTTGGGGATGGGAAATCACTTTTTGACAGTACCCAGCAAAATCTTTCATTACCAAATAAATGGTTATATAATAGAAATTCAAAGATCCGCGCAACTTTTTTGGCGTTTAAACTCATTATTTTCGTTTGGCGTGGTCATTTTTTAAAAGTAGTCACGCGAGCGGGTAAGCTTAGGAAAAAATTAAACGTAAGTAGTTATGAGATTTCGAATAATTAGTGATTACACCATGCTTACAAAAGGTTGAATTATAAGTGGTTATCAAAGTGCTTACTTGATTTTTAAAAATAAGGAGTTATACAGTTTTTTACTAATTTTAAGACTCGTCATAAAAATTTACGTACAATAAATATAAAATGTATAAAATTTAACTGTGTAAAAAGTACTTATTTAAACTATTACGCGAAGTCATTATTTTATATTTATAAACAATGGCCGTTATTAGGAAGTCATTATTTTATATTATAAAATAATGCAAAAGGTAATGATATACATATCATTATTGGTAACGCAGATAGTAATAGGGTATCATTACCAATATTTTGCTCGATAAAGTAAAACTGGGATATGTAAGAAAATGTAGGATTCCTATAATGATTTTCTTCATAATCATTGCTTAATATCACATAAGATACCAGGCCTAAGAAAATTAAGAAGATTAAGGAAAAAATAAATTAAAAAAAAATTTTATTTGTTTCAGTATTAACCGAAATAGAGGCGGTTAATCGGCTAACCGAATTGGAAACACTAATTAAAACCAGTAATTATATAAAGATAATAAATAAGGTAGCATGAGTTTCAAATAGAATATGAAATATTCTGTTAAATGATTAGTTCAAATTAGAGATGGGTGCGTGACACAACATGTTCGTGAGTCACGTGATTAACGCGTCGTAAATAAAAAGTACTGTACCCCGTTTCTGTATCTAATGCGAGAAGTTTTCACATCGAGAAATGCATGGTCACCCTGCATTATACAGGCTGATTAAAGACGTGATAAAATGGACTGCAGTTTTTGTTGTAATTCGTTCAGATAAGAAGAACTGTTGACACATGTTGTTTTGTAAAACACTTAATTTAATTAGAAATAACTTACTATGCAAAGTATTACTAGCGGATTTGGTTTTATATATATTTTATTGTCTGCGACTCACCCTATATAAAGCAGAGCAGGGTTGCATTTCACATGTTTTTTCCGCAAACTTTTTCGATGCGAGAAATACAGAAACGGGGTGCTGTACTCAACGTGATTCGTGCGTGAGCATGAGTAAATACTCGCGCGTCATTCGTGTTTAGTTTTCTCTACATCGATTTTTAGAAAATTGTATTGTTTTTCGTGAGATTTTTTTTGCTGTACTCTCGTGAAAGATAGAAATGCTCGTGCGTGATTTTTTTTTTCCTGAGCGCGAATCAAAAATCACTCACGCGCCCATCTCTAGTACAAATTATAAAAAAGATTATAAGAAGAGTCAAAGTTTAATGCTTAGAATAAATAAACAAACTACAATAATGACGATGACTGGCTATAATATTTCAATAGAAATTATAATAATATCCCTGTTAAAAATCACCATATCATACATCAACAACTACCGGTGTGTAGTGTAAGTTCTGATGTCTTATCGCTATTACTCGATGTCTCCATATAGTCCATACAAATTTAAGTATTTATAAAATTAAGTAGGTATAAATTTAACTTCTTAGAAATTACGTTGTTATAAAAATGCTGTCAAATCTTCAAAATTCTTGGCTTTTCTCTTTTTAATGTAAAAAAAAAATCAGGGGAATGGCATCACCAAAAAAATAAGTTATAAAAATGTCGTTATCACTAGATGGCACTTTGTTAAAAAAATTGACAATTTTCTTTTTATATTTAAATTTAAATAATAACAAAGCAAAAAACAAACGAATATATCAAATTTTATTATTTGAGTATATTCCACGCTTGTTTTTTCGTTATTTTGAGCAGTTTTCAGCAGTTTTTTAGTTTTTAAATATAGGCTCAGCTGATACTAAATAGTTGCTCAGGTAATACTAAATTACAGCGGCCTCTATCGGTGAGTAGTGCAAGTTTTGATTTCCTATCTCTATAATTAATAGTCTCTGAAAAAAATATTTGTGATAAAATATTTAAAATTTTAGTAATTTTAATTTCATAACGTATCAAAAACAACAAATAATAACAAATTAATTACTATATGTGTTTATTAGTAAAGGCAGTTTCGCATTCCAGCGAAGTCTATATACGAAAACTGCTTTCGTACCAGGGATGGAAATTAGTTTTTACATTTTGTACCATCCAAATAAAGAAATTGTACTTTTTCGACCCTCACGGTACCAAAATTTTTCATATATAGAAAATTTTTCCGAACAATGTCAAACTTTCAGAAAATATTCTTCTACAAAAATTATACTTGTTCAATTTTTTGATATAAAAAGTATGTGCGATCGAAGTCAAGCTTGCAGGAAATACTATACTATATAACAAAAAAACCTGAATATCAAATTTATATTAAAATATATGTTGTTAACGTTTTGTTCTGGTTATTTTTTAGATAAGTTACCCGTCCTAAAAAAAACAATGTATTATTTTTTTTACTTTAAAAAAAAGATACGAAAGAGGGGGGTTAAATTCTCGAATTTTATGTTTTTTTAAATTTGGAAATTTTTTAAATTGTACCAAATGGATTGCGGTAGTACCACGGTACCAACGGAGGTCAAAATGTATCAAAAAAAAGTACAATTATACCATGTTTTCCATCCCTGTTTCGTACAAAGACGACCCCAAATGTTTAAATTTTATTTGTTTACAAAAAAATAAAACAAAAGTAGTTACAGTGGTTACAGATACACAATTCGAAAAACAAAAACAAATCGTATCAGTTCAGTATCAGCTGAACTTATATTAAGAACAGTGTTGCCAAAACTTATTTAGGAAAAAATGATAGATTTTTTGAATAAAAATGCTAAAAAACTACAAAAATATGCTAGAAAAAATATGCTGAAAAAATTTTATAAAAAATATGTTTTAATTTGCTAAAAAAAAGTATTTTGGTGACTTTTTACAATTAAACTGAAAATAAGTCATCTATAAATACGAATTCAGCTCATTTATTAACAAAAATTTATATAAATATAAATTAAACACAACTCAAAAGTTGATTCTTGTAAAAATTTAAAAAATCCTTTAAAATAAGTTTATTATTATTATTTGATTTCCCAACTGTGTCAACGAAAATATGTTATCTCAAAAAGTTACAGGCGGATAAACGAAAGTACCCTAAAATGCTTTATTTCTAAAATAGGAGGTAATGTGGAATATTTTGGCGGGTAATATGAATTTCCCATTCTGCCTTAATTTATCTACTCAAAATTAATTTAATGGTTTTTATTGCATGCTCTGTTTTCCGTTTTTAAATTTCTGTATATTTGGGCCTATCTGCATGAAATTCGTTAAAAAAATAATCTCCGCGTCAGGTTGAATACTTTTTGTGGTGTTGGTTTACATTGTAATATTTTTGGTATGATTAAATGAAAAAGTGTACAGGTATTACAGCAAAAAAAATCAAAATTCACTGAAATTCTTAAAAGATAGGAAAACGCTATTTATCACAAACGCTATCCACATTCCACTCTATGAACCAAACCTAAAAAAAATCATTTAAAATTGCAAAGATTAAATCTATTAATTCTATTTTAAACTCTATTCTTTAATAATTTTTTTTTCTCAAAAATTGTAGTATTTTTGGGCAAAATCACTTCTTCATCATATCAATAAAAAAGTCGGGCATGACGACTGAACGATACCCTGCACCAGTCTGATTGGAAGACAACTAATGTGAATATGATGTAAATCCGTGTACCAAATTTCATTAAAAGCAATATAATTTTGGGGGGACCTTTATATGGGGACTAGGTCTCATCATGGACCGATTTTAACCAAAATCAACAGGATTCGTCCTAGAGCCGAAATAAGTCGTCAGTGTACCAACTTTTATCAAAACATCTATAATTATAATTGTTAAATCGAAACAAAAAGTGATTCTGAGTCGATTGGTATACTAAAAGATGTCCAATATTTATTTGTTGGTGTTACAAACATCAGCACAAACTATTATACCCTGCCCACGCAGTGGTGTAGGGTATAAACACCATTTTTATTATTTGTCTTACTGAAAATTAACGATTAACCTCAAAACTTCATGTTTTATGTCATACTTCATGTGCTCGAACTTGACACTTTTTTTAACAAGCTGGGAACCCTACTGGTAAAGCCAATTTCAGTACGCTAAATTCAATGGTGCTAGTCGTTTTACAAAGTTAGCGCTCGTATTCGCGATTTAAAATTTCAATATTAAAGTACCATAAAATGATATTTTTAAACTTTTGAGATCATTTTTTAATTTCAATCAATCGAACTCCGTTAAATACAATTTTTCGCTATTTTTTTTCGTGGAAAATTTTAATTCAAATAGTTAAAAAAAAATAATTAAAAGTACATACCACTTTTAACATATTATTACAAAACTATAAAATCCCAGTTCTGTTGTTAAACGAGAACCGTGCAAAAAGGTTTATTTAATTTTGTTTGTTGCGTTTTTATATCGGAAACAACATCAATAATATTTTTAAACCAAAAATTCAAATTAATGCTAAATATTCTAAAAACACAAAATAAAACTGTAAAAAATGCTAAAAATATTCAACAAAAATTGTTGAAAACAGCGCAAAATGAAAAGAAAAGAAGTGCTAAATAAGTTTGATCAACAAAATATGAGATATGCTTTACTTTTTTTAGCTTTTTTGTTTGTTTTTTTATTAAAATCAAAGACTATTTAAATTTTTAATAAAGAAAAGTGTCAGTTTACTGAACTTACTGCCACTGACGATGTTGTTATAACTTTTTTTTTTTTGGTGATGCCATATCGCTGGGTCCGCTATCAATACGTGTCAGCTCTAGGGTTTTTCTTTTCCCGGACTTTTTCATTTCCCGGGACAGCGGGATTTTTTTCTGAAATTCCCGGGATCCCGGGAATTCCCGCTCGTTAATTTAAAAAATGTTGTCTAACTTACATGCCACTATACTTGTGTGTACTTACGAAGTATATTGGCTTGTGGGCCATTACAATGCGGCCATACCCTGGGTAAAGTAAGCCAGCTTGTGTGTAGAGTTTGAAAGTACTCGGTGATACTTGTGTGTACTTACTAGTAAAATCTGTTATTTTGAAGCTAAATTGAGTTGAATGCAAATAAAAGAATATCCTGTTAAATTAACAGAAATATTTGTGAGATCTTACAAATGGTAACAAGAGTTTTTTGAAGCATTCTTCCCGATAAATTTCACTATTGTAGCAGTTGTAAAGAAATATTTCGATTTTCTTCCACAAGAACAAATTGCTAGTTTTTTTTTTGGAAATTTGGACTTGATTTTCTTTTTACAATGATCTAGAGCATCACCGCGGCTATATGCTGTGTAAAAGTCTTGCCCTGCAATATACCAGAAATTTGCAAAGCAATATGTTTCGTCATCCATTATCACGAAATTATATTTTGTTAATTGCTTTTCGTAAAGTCGTCGACTGCGTGTTTTTGCTGATAAAATTTCCTTTGCATTCTTAGAACATTTGAGTTTATTACGCTGCCAGTGGAGAGTTATTGGGCATTGGTAAAAAGAGAGATGAAGAGTACAAGAGTACAAAGTTTGGAAATGAAGTTTGTCAAGCAAGAAGATCACTGAAAATACCATTAAAGTCCTTAATGGGTGGTATTCCAGATAAAGTTAAAACTTTCATACAAAGCAATTAGTATATCTTAATTATTAATAAAATGAAAATTCAAATGAAAATTCCTTTCAATAGAATGTTATTTTTATTTAAATCTGACGTTTAGTTCAAAAGTTACTGCGATTAATTCCAGCACTAGTTATTTCCTGCGCAAAACTTAGGCCGCGTTTAAGTTGCATCGAAATGCCGAGATTTCGATATTCACCACTGTGATAAAACAATGAAGAAATTAAATTTTCAATAAATCACACGTATTTAGTTTCATAAAATATTCATATTCTCTTAAAATTTAACATCTTAAACGCTTTTCTCCATTATTTTTTTTAGATTGAAGAATATCTAAATCTTAAGTCTTTTAAAAATCGTTAAAATGTTTTATTTAAATTTTTCAATTGGATGTTGCGAATGTTTCTAAATTATTTTCAATAAAAAAAAACATCTTAAACAGCGTATTAGAAATAACAGTACGTGCACATTGAGTTAAACTGATAAGACACCCTGACCTTTGTTTTGTCTCTTTATTGAATAATAAAAGCATAACAACCGTAAAAATATGAATTGAAAGATAAAACGTAACAAATACTAAACTTTACTCAACGTTGTTTATAATATACAAAGCACATTTTTTTTTATAAAAAGAGAGAACAATTTTTATATTGTATAAAGCTTAAATTTTTTTAGGGTGAAATTATGAAATAAACTTGAAAGGGAACACCTTGTAAAGCATCTAAATTCACTTACATCAATTTCATCATTTTTAACCGTCATTTTTTTCAATTATTATTTAAAAATATTATCTTATTGCTAAACAATATATAAAACGGGTAAAAAATATATTTCGAATATATTTAACACTAATCACTTGCTACTCCCGTTACTGACTGGTGCGGCTTTTTAAAGTAACTATCTAAATTGCCGCCTGATATTAAAAAACAGTGATGGTATTTGAGATTTTTGGTTTGTACCAAGCAGCTGATAAAAAGTGCCAAAATTCACTCAAATAATGTACAGTGGAATATTTCACAAAATTGTTCGAAATAATTCGGCCATTTCTACTTAGTGGTCCGACTGCAATGAAATTAAGAACATAGCTGAGGTAATATCGAACTTAAGTTTAGACGTTGGACCCCACAGACCCTCTGGGGACGGTAATATGACCCCCCGAAATAGGGTACCTTTCCCATAAAAAATTTTGAGCGCTCGCCATAATTTGGTTTCTTATCAGATTTTCATAAAACTAACATATTTTATCTTTGATTTCATATAATTTTTCCCCCAGCCGCTTTTATAGTTGCACACATTTTTAACGCAAATATCAATTTTAACCCATTGTTCCAAAATTTGCACCCCTCCAATTAGATAGCGGAAGCGGTTGTACACTTAGACAAAAAAGTTAGTAAAAAAATTTGTAAGCAGTTTCCAATCGCACTTTACTATTTTTATACTTTTGCTATTCTCTTATTACAAATGACGGATTTTCTTACTAACTATCGCTGCTGATTTCAGCAAAACATTTTACTAATTTTTCAAAACCGATTGCTAAAGTTAGCAAAAAAATATAATAATTTAAACATTTTTTTTTTATTTTTTCCAATTCTTGTTTAGTTTATATTTGCTACTATTGATATATTCTTAGTTTGGAAATAAAACTCAGAAAATTTTATTAAAAATTATTAAAAAGGTAATAAATAACTGGAAAACCGTTTGCAATTTTGACTCCAAATTTCAAGTACGATGAAGTAATTATACGCTTTTTAATATCGAAAGAAAAAGTTTTTTTTTTTAATTTTACAGTTTGTTTATTTTTCAGTACACTTTTTTGCTAATTTCAGCAGATTGATTTTAAATTACACTTTACAACAATTTACTGGAATTTAGTAGCTGCAACTAATTATTTATACTAATTTCATTGTACTAAAATCACGATATTTAGTAAGTTTTTTAACTGATTTTAGCAAATCGATTTTGAATTGCAGTTTACATAAATTTTACTAAAATTTAGTAGCGGCTACTAATTTTTTCTACTAATTTTATTGTACTACAGATCAGCAGACATGTGTTGTAGTCATTACAGACTTTTTTGGTTGAGTGTAGATTAAGGTTATGACTCATTTTTATCAAAAATTTTACCTATCACCACGTGATAGGCAATACTAAATTAATATTAAAAATCGTATTTGCGGATCATTTCGGCAAAAAAACCTTCCGCACCAAATGCATTTTCTAAAAATAATTTTTGTTCGGGGATTTTGTTTAACTTACATAACGAATTATTACAAAAATTATTGTAAACGACAAAAAATGTATCCAAAAGTCCCTCCAAAAAGGTTTAGTAATTTTTACCGTAAATAGCTTTTAATAAGCATCGTTTGAGTCTCATATGTTTAAAACTTCGGAGAAATATTTGTATTAAACTAAAACCATATAGAGCAAATTTCAACCCTTTTGGTGCGGGAACTTTTTTGACAGTAGCGAAAAAGTAACATTGCGTTTCTTAATATTTTTTTATGGGCTTTTCGGTTAGGGCATGTAAAATTTGATATTTGCAAAAAAAATCAAAAAGTCATAACCCTAGTGTAGATACTCCAACATATACAAAATTTATTGAATGAGACCCTTCTAATCCCAGCTTCAAATGTAGACTTGGCAGCAAAAAAAATGGAAAAAATCCCATTTTTGCAAATTTTAATTTTATTTTTGGGAATTATGGGACTGCTTACGGCTTTAAAACCTATTTAGGTCCAAAAAATCATTTTATTCCTAGTATTTCCTAGAAAGGCGCCCCAGTGGAGTTTTCAAGAAAATCTCAAATTCAATGTGAGCAAGCCACTTTATTTGAACCTGCTTCCAGGTAAAATAAACTCGTTGGCCGAGGTCGTTCCGTATGACCAGATTGCGAAAAAACCTTATAAGAAACTCAAACTCATATGTATACGGTTTTCGAAAAATTCTCAAAACAAAACTATAAGATTCACTTTGTTTTGTTGAAAGGGCTTTGAACCAGCTTCCAATTAAAGTACAATTAGTATAACATGTTCATTTGTGCAGTCTAAAATCCACCGTAGAGTACAATCAAAATAGATTTCTTTATACTTTTTCATATTTATTTATATTATATATTTTGTACTTCTTTTTTAAATGCTTTTTTCTTAGTATTACACTTTTTTCATAATTGTTTAAGAAAATTTTAAAATGAGACGAATCTACATTATTTTGCTGTTTTTCTTTGTTTTTTCGTTACGTCATAACATATTTAACTTTTATTCCAAAACATATTTACACACTTTAAATTTATTTTTTTCGGGATATACATTAATTGCATTAAAGGAATTCCAAACGTATTTAACAAATTGTGAAAAATAATCCATTGTAGGTATGTCCCTATCCGGATTTCATTCTTGCCTAAGGAAATCGTCAGGGGACGACGTTTTTAGAATTTCTGGAAATATTTGTTAAGTTAAATTACAAACTCAATGAGAATTTCTTGTTCTCATCTAGGAGCGTTATTAAACATTTAAAATACCAAAGAAAAAAGAAAAACAACAACAAAAAATTTTACCACAATTTGCTTTGTCATCTTCCAATAGAAAAGAATGTTTTCTAAAGTGTCAGTAACATTTAAATTTACACAAGCATCCCCTTAAATTTATTTTTATCTGGATATACATTAATTGCGTTGAAGGAATTAAATGTGCTAAAATCCCACACGTATTTAACAAATTTTACGTAATTAAATATTTAACTCGCATATTTATCTTCACAGACGTTTTTTAGAAATGATTTGAATGGGATTTTAAGGTCATTGAAAATGCAAATAAAAAAGACTATTTATTTCATAATTTCATCCTACGTTTCGTTGGGATTTTCCAACTTCCTCATTTATTATCAAATATATAATCTTTAGTCCATTCTAGGCAAAATAATATTTAAAAATAAAAAAATCCATGGTTTTAAACGATATGAAACAATACGAAATAAAACACACAATAGTTTAAAAATAGAAATTGCGAAAATAAAAAATTTAATATCACAGTTTGTATAAATTCGTAATGATAAATATGAGAGTTGAACTTCTTTACTCTATAACATACATACACGGGCAATTGCGGCCCCTCACTAACTTTAAAATAATCAAAAACAAATTTTTTAAATTCCCAGTGTAGAAAATCATAACCAGATATGTGGTTATGTAACTACATACTTGGTAATGGTAACTAGTTACTTTTGTTATTACATTTCCTATTACCTTTATATGGCGATGTCGCGAAAAATAATGAGTTATGGTTACACACCAGCATACGAAAAATCAAAAAATATATCGTTACCTATGTGCTTAATAGTACTGACAAAAATAATGAGTCTAAAAATAGATTTTCAAAAAAATAAATTATATAAAAAAAAAAAATATTTTTTATTGTATTTTTTTTTTAATAAAATTTGCTGGTGCGGGAATCGAACCTGGGTCTACAGATTGCCAGTCAACTGCTCTACCATCTGAGCTATATCGACATGTAATATTTAATCATGCGCGGTTCCAGCAATTAATATAAGGGGAAAAATCATACGCCACAGTAGACAAATACATTGAGTTGGCCACTGAGGCGTATGATTTTTCCCCTTATATTAATTTCTGGAACCGCGCATGTATTTAATAGATAAAAACATAATTGACCTGCTGCACACAAGTAAGCTTACTCGCCAACATACAAAAAATCAAAAAATACGTGGTTACATATATCCTTACCAGTGTTTAAAAAATATTGAGTCTAAAAATAGATTTCAAAAAATTAAAAAAAGATCTAGAAAATTATTTTCTATTTGAAATAATGATAAAAATAAGTCATTATCAGTAACTCATTATTATATGTTTTAAAATAATGCAGAAGGTAAGTGGGTGTCATTACTGGTAGTCCAAAAAATAATGATATGTCATTACCGTTTCGACACTGGGTTCTAAACAAAATTAAAAAACAAATTTAAATTAAATAAAAAAAAAAAATAAAAATCTGAATTTAAAAAAAAAATACAGAATATACTTACTGCAGAAATTTTTTTTGCCGATTTTCAGTAAATATTAGTAAGATTAGAAGAGCAAAAATAAACTGTTAAATATAATAATAGTCATCCTGCTAAAAGCAACAGAAATGTATGACGAAAAATAGTAGACTGCTGATTTCACAAAAATAGATTTTTATTCTCTCAAAACAATTTAAATTTTTTTTGAGTTTCTTAATTATAAAATATACAGTAATATTTGTTGATGATTCTAGCAGAGTAATTTTTTTTATTTCAATTAACTGAAATTTAGCTCAAATAAACTAAAATTCTGTATATTTAACAGCTTTATTTTTGCTATTTTTTATCTATTTATTTTTTATTTAGCAAAGAAAATCTGCTTCTTTCTGCAGTTTTTTATGCTATGTAATTTTTAACAAATTTTTAGCTGCTTTAGCAAAACTTTTTACAGACTTTTTTCTATTAGTGCACTTAACTTGACCAACCAATCCGCTTTTGATGGGATTATACCGCTTTCTAAAGACTTGTGCCGCCTTGAATTTTTATCCCGTTTTTAAAGCAAACAATTCCGTCTTATCTTAATTTTTAATGTTATTCAACTTTTGAATAAAGTTTTCAGAAATCAGAAAAGTGCTCAAAATATATTATTAAACTTTCACTTGTATAAAAGTGCTGCATTAAAAAGAGCTTTTTTTTATTACAAAATTACTCAAAGAAATATTTTAAAAATATTCTTTAGGCTAAAAAATTAATTTTTTTTGAGTCATTTTTTAATTGCTCACAAAATGTTCACATTAATTTACATTTCTGAGTCGTTTCTAAATCACCTTCGATTTAAAAAATTGCCTCAACTGTTTGTGCCTTTTATGATTCATTTTACTAAGACTGACAAATGTGCAATTTTTGACAAACAAGTTTAAAATTTAAAAAATATGTGCTTTTTTGAATAATTTTTGATTCAGAGAATAAGAACCCTCATAAAAGTATCCAAATTTATAGGCTAAGTTATGAGTATTGTGATTGAAATTTTAAAAATTAAGAATTGACCCTGGTTTATTGTATCACGAAAATGGTATAAACGAAAGCAAAACAACGAAAATTTGTTTTTGTTTCCCATGTAATTTTGTCGAAAGTAATTGTTAATTTCTTTCGTTTAGACTTAGACAAGGCCTTAATTTAATGCAATCAGAGCCTGTTAGGTTTGATATTTGTTATAAAATTTTGACACGAAAATGTTGTAGACCTATAAGTTTTAAAACACATTTACATTTAGATTTTCGATAAAAATTATATTTTTCCATGTTTTGTATCCAAATTATGTTCGTCACGTAATTCATGTTACACATTTCAATAAATAAAACAAGGGATCAAAATCCATTAAGTAAACTTAAAAATATTAAAAAATTGGTGAAAACCTTAAACAAAATTTTTTTAAATAACGCAATCTATATTTTCGAAGATTAATTCGACAAAGTTTTTTGACTTCAGATTCGTATTAAGAAGGGATCAAAAATCATAGAAATATAAAAGATTTTGATGTACTTCTCCGCAATATTGACTCATAACACAACTCTAAGGCTTTTCAGTGGACCTTTTTTGACTTTAGATCCGGGCTTGGGAAACCAAAATACTCAAACCATCGATTTAATTAACCTTTTAGTGCTCGTACAGTGTCCCTTTAAAGGGATGGTATTTTTTTGCTCTACGCAATGAAATTATTAAATAAAATTCCGAATTAAGGAGGCTATGATTTTTTATACACGTTTTTGTTATCAATCGGTTCTTGTAAAACCCATTTTGGAATAGATGAGTTTGAGAAGCAAATTAAAAAAAAAATAAAACATTAGTTCAGTCCGCTTTCATTTTTGTTAAATAAATGTAGTTTTACCTTTTTTAAATGTACACAGAGAGAATTTCGCTGGACTATTGTATAATATAATACGAGGGCAGTACAAAATGTTCTTAGCCTGACATAGAGATGGCGGTATAATCAGCAAAAAGCTTTGTATAATGGAAACTTTCATCCGTCATATGAACACATGTTAAATTTCATTTCGATCTGTCAACTCATTCGTATAGTAATAGGTGTTCAAAAAAGGCGCTACAGTGATTTTTTTTATAATGGAAAAATTTGAAATTCGTGGTGTGATTAAATATTTACATAAAGGTTTATCGGGACAAGAAATTCATAATGATATGGTGAATGTGTTAGGTGAAAGTGCTCCTTTATATGCAACAGTAAAAATTGGGTTGCTGAATTTAAACGTGTTCGTACAAGCATTGAAGATGAACTACGAAGTGGACGTCGAAAAACTGCAACAACGTCAGAAATCATAACTGATGTCCATGATATGGTATTAGACGATCCACGAGTGAAAGTACGTGAAATACGTAATGCTATAGGAATCTCAAATGATTTTATTTTGCATCAAGAATTATAGATGAAAAAGCTTTCTGCACGATGGGTGCCGCATTTGTTAACAGTTGACCAAAAACGCATTCGAATGAAAATTTCTCATTTCTCTGATTTAGTTCCCTCTGAAAAAATCCCTTGCTAGCAAATGTTTTACCTCGAATGAAGATGCAATGGCAGCTGTAAACGATTATTTTGAGGAGCTTCAGGAAAATAATTTTAATCAAGGGATAGAATTGCTAAAAAAAAAAACGTTGGACTAAGTGTACTGAAGTTTCAGGAGATTATATTGAAAAATAAAATAATTTTAAAAATCTGGCTCTTGTTTTTCATTGTTAGGCTAAAAACATTTCGAACTGCCCTCGTATATAATAACAGTGGTTTTTACCAATTTCCCTAGTTGTTTTAAAATTGTTGCAGTAAAAGTTTGTCAGTTATTTTTTGCGATATTGGCAAATATTTTAACTGCAATTTATATTAGCTATTGAAATAATAAATCCAGTTTTTGGTTACTTTAACTGTACCTATGTTTGTTTTAACTGTAATTTTCAGTAGATTCTATCGATTATTTTTTTGAGTATTTATATAAACAGCTTTGGACATATAAATGGCACATTTTACCATGAAGTTTTTCTTATGCTACTATATTGCAAATACTATTAACAACCAACAAGTTTTTGTTTTTTTCCAAATGTTTATTATGCACATTTAATATTACTATAAACTTTAATTGAAATTCATTAATGTAAATAAAAAATTATCATTATGAAAAAAAAACCCTTTGAAATGAGCTGGACACATAAATGGCACACACAATCTTAAAAAAAGAGAAGAAATGGTTTTAATATTGCATTTGTTAAATTTTTTGGTATGTACAAATATTTTACCGTTAATATTTAGTGCTGTGGCCTTTGTTTCTGATGACAGCTTCGCACCTGCGACCCATACTTTCCACTAGTTTTTGGCATTTTGTTTTGGGGATGGCGTACCAAGCTTCCTGTGCGGCAGACCACAGTTCGTCCATATTTTTGTAATTTTTCTTGGCGATTTAAACCGTCAGGGCTCTGGGCTGGCCGATCCAAAACATCAATCTTCTTCGCACAAAACCATTTTTTTACTACTTTGGAGGAGTGTTTGGGGTCATTATCTTGCATGAATTTCCATTTTATTGGCATGGAGTTGAAGGCATATGGCTCCATATGGTTTTTGAAAATATCTAAATACTGAGACTTGTCCATTTTTCCATTGATTTTTATAAGCGGACGCCATGCCAAGAAAATGCACCCCAAACCATAATACTGCCACCTCCATGTTTTACCGTCTTCTGAGTGAACCGAGGATTAAACTCTTGGCCTTTAGGACGACGAACAAAGATTCTGCCATCTGGTCCTATCCTGTTAATTTTTGTTTCGTCACTCCATAACACGTTTTTCCAAAAACTAATGGGATTTTCCTTATGGGTTCTGGCGAAGGTTAGTCGTTTTGAAATATTTTTTTTTTTGAAGAAGGGGCTTTTTTCTGGAAATGCGCCCAAACAAATTTGCCTCGTTTAGTCTTCTTCTGACAAGTCTGCTTGATATTTCCATGTTAAAATTTGCATTAATATCCGATGCTATCTGCCTTGATGACTTGAATGGGTCAATTTTCACCATTAGTACTATTGCTGCATCCGTACGCTCATCTATTTTTCGTTGCCTTGGCTTCTGAATTTTACCCTTAGTCAATATATCGGGATCCTCAACACAAGAATTAATTGCATTGTAGACTTTCTTGCGAGAAATTTGCATTATCTCAGCAATTTCCGCTACTTTTTTTCCATCTTCATACATTTTCCATATGATCCGCCTTTCCTCACCTGTGGTATGTTTTCCTGATCCCATTTTTAAATTTTTTTAGCTTTTTATATTTATTTTTGAGCTACGAAAAATATTTATTGCTTTGAATTAAATCTACACGACTACTGCCTATTTTAAGTAAATTGTGCCATATATATGTCCACTTTAAATCAGCATTGCTAACGCAAAAATGATAAAGGTAAATAATAAGCAAAACATAATGGAACATTTGAGCACTATTAAGACAAACATCTTTTTCAACAACAATCAGAAGATATAAAACTTGCATTTTAAAATATATTTAGTTGGAAAATACTTAAATTTATGCGCAATTTAAATTTGTGCCAATTATATGTCCATAGCTGTATGTTAAAGCCCGTATGAAACTGGCTTTTTTCTTCACTTTTTATTGACTTTCTTAGGGTTTTATTGAATTTTTTGGATATTTACGAAAAAGTTAAAAAGGAATAGAAAAAAATCAAATAAAAACCGTAAAAAACGTCAAGAAAAAAGCTAGTCTCATACGGAATTAAAGTTAATACACATCCAAAAAACCGGTCCTAAGACAAGTTTAAGTAAAAACCAAACTTTCAAAAATCAAACAACTATTTTATGGTTTTAAACAATCTAATAAAATCACTCCTAAATTGTTACAAATAACTACTCTATTGTACCTTATTCACCATCACTGTTTTCAAAATGAAAAACACCTATTTCTTAAAACCTTAGGAGATTAAAAATTAAAACAACAAGTATAATACTTTACACTAAAAGTATATACACTAGAGTGGTCCAAAAAAACATGAAAGTTGGAATTCGCGATCTCCACAATGTTGCCCCTATTCCTTAATGTCCAGAAACTCTCTGTGCCAAGTTTCAGCTAAATCCGCTGCTACCTCTAGCACAAAAAGTTGTCTTTTAAGAATTACTAATTTATCTCTAGAGTAATTTATACTAAAAGTAGGGTTGACTTTAAATTAAATTATATCTTAACCTGTACGCTATTATTTAACAATTTTTTTTTAAATCTGGTCTTAATTAATGTGAATATAAGGAATTTGAAATCAAAACTTAAAAAATTTAAGTAACTTTTAAGTAATTCGCGGTTTTTTAAAATTTATACAAAAAATACATATTTTAGTCAAATTTTCTAAATTTTCCGGAAAGATGTAATTAAAAATTCAACTTGTTTTTGCCTTGTATGCGCAAATTTCTCAAATCTGTTCTTTATTTTAACGAAGATTATGAATCAGCAATCGAAACTTAAAAAAAAATTGTGGTTTATGAATTATTCGCGTTTTTTTAAAATTCAAAAAAACTCAAGTTTATTGAGATATTTTCCTAATTACCTGTAAACGGTGTTATCGAAAAATACAATTTGTTATACTTCTGCAATTTACTTACCAAGGACCTTCATTATATATAACACTGCCCGAGTAAAAATACTTATATATTGTTATATATAATGTGATTGGGTTATATCTGACAGTGAATGGAGTCACATTAAGACACATATCATTATATACAACTACATCTGATATTATTTTTTCAATGAATTTTTTGTACGGTAATTGATGTTATTACATATCCCCACATCTGACTCCATATATAACTACATAAGCCATATAAAACTAATCAAAATATATGTAGTGACCGATATGATTATATATGGTTCGATACTAAGTTATATAACACTGTATGTATCGTCATACTAAAAATATATTCTTGTAATTTTATATAACTTTCTATATGATCTCATACAAATTAATATAAATTCAGAGTTAATTTCTCCACAGCTAAATAATTTTCACGTGATTTTTTTGCATATAAAATTTATATTAAAAAATGATGGGTACGATTTAGAAGACAAAAGCATTCAAATTTTTATTTTATGTTATAAAATTTGGGACTTTAAAATTGTTCAAGCTATAGAAATTTCAATAGCAATTTAATAGCCGGTATGCATAAAAAGTATACTTACTATTAGACAATGTTATATAAAATCAGATATTTTTATATCGAATTAGATGTAATTTGATGTGCTGCATATGGACAAATCTCGGATCAAACTGTATCAAATTATATCTTATTTGATATAATTAGACACAAGTAGATGACCCATTTTTCGGATCAAGTTGTATGTCGTTGTATATGGGGACTTATCAAATAAGATATAATTATATATGACATCATATTAAGATTTTTACCCGGGTGATTTTAATTTTAAAAAGGATAACAGATATCCTTGCAAATTAACTTAAAATTCGACATTTTTTAATATTTCGCTATTATTTAGCTTGTTATAATTTTATTGCTACCAAAAACCCTATCTCACATAATAGGACATTCCACAGATATATTTTAATGCAAAAACGAAATTTTCATATTGGTAAATATAAGAAAACATCCTGATCGAAGTTGATCATTTTTTGTATGAAATTTTCAAATTTCGCGAAATCCGCTACTCCGATTTCAATTTTGATTTCATATTCGTAATGTACACCTAAAAATATATTAGATTTGATATGTCGCGACCATAATAATTATATTTAATTTTTCTAATTTTTTCCTTTATTTTTAATTAATTAAAAATAATAGAACAAGTACAACCTCGAAACTTCAATTGCGATGTGTTACCTCTAAACAAAACTTTTTTGGTGATTTTTTTGATCAGACCACATTTTTTTTCAAAGTGGCATATTTGTAGGGTTGTGGAGTTTGAAAGTTCCAACTTTTTTTTTTTTTTGGACCAGTCTAATATACACATTGTATTGATAACGATTAAAAACATCTCAAACCTCTTGTTGAAAACGAATGCGTGTATGTGGAAGAGAATATGAAGTACAAATGTTTATAGAAAAATTAGAGAAGCATTAAATACGACCAGGCTCTACGCAAGTCGCTCACCTACTGTTAAACTCTCTCTCACTGGCTCTGACTGACATTTCAAGAAGTTAAATTGCACCTAATGGGTTATCATATTTTTTCGTATTTTGTATATTTTATGAAACAACTTTAAACATTTATTAAAACTTAAACATAAAATTTTACCTATCACCAGCTTTTAAAACTTCTTCAAATGTCGGACAGAGCCAGTTAACGGAGATAGAGATGCGATATGATACGACTTCGTCATTTTAATAGTGGTTATCTCATGTATACATCATAATTTTCGAACCCGTAATATATACCCAGCAAAATATTGGTAATGACACCTCATTGCTGTCTGCATTACCAATAATGATATATCATTACCTTTTCCATTATTTTGTAATATAAAATAATGACTTCCTAATAACGGCCTATTGTAGTCATTGCTTTTAAATATAAAATAATGACTTACTCGCAATAGTTTAAATAAGTACTTTTTACAAAGTTAAATTTTATACATTTATATTTATTACATGTAAATATGTTTTGTGTTAAAATTTTTATAACGAGTTCTAAAATTACACTCTAGCAAAAACTTTAATTTCTCTGAATGTATTTCCTGAAGCTAATAGTATTTGTGTAACTCTTTATTTTTAAGAATCAAGTAAGCAGTCGGTTAACCACTTATAATTCAACTTTTTGTAAGCATGTTTGTAACCACTTATTATTCAGAATCTCATAACTACTTACTTCTCATTTTTTCGTAAGCGAGCGGGTAGCGTGACTACTTATAAAAACGACCACGCCAAACAAAAATAATGGGTTTAGACGCCAAAAAATAAGTTGTGCGGAGCTATGAATTTCTATTATATACCCGACTAAAAAAGTTTTCATATAATCTTATATGATTGGATATAATTATAAATGTTTATATGTGTGGCTTTATTTGACCATATACATTTATATTAACACTTCGGTTTTATAAATATATTTGATATGACGTTATATATAATTATATGCGATTTGGTCTTCAGCCATATATTAAGAGATTGCAAATATGGTTTATACATAATTATATATAATGGCGTATAAGCTTCTCCAAACAATCTTATATCAAAATATATAACAAAGTTAATATAAAATTGTATTAATTTTATCTATAAATTTATCTGACATGATATCTAATTATACAAAATTGTGTAAAGTTTAATTGCACTATAAAAATTAAAAAAAAACTCCGAAATTGTGGATCTGGTTTTGAATTTAGCACTTTGATATATAAATAAATGTTTATAATTGAATTTAACACATATTTTTCATATAGTTGGCGAAATACCCTTTATTAAACTAAAAATAATTTTAAAGAAATAAATAAGGGAACATTTTTTTTCATTTTTCAATCGCTAAAAACAAATAAAAATTTGGTCATGTTTAAAGTGCTGCAATTTTAAGTCTGGTGACTATTTGTAGATAAAGATAATGCAAGACTTAAGGAAGATTTATAGGATTTTCAAAAATATACAGTTTGTACAGAACCGATCAGTTCTGCCTAAATTTTACTTTGTAATTTGATAAGAGGTTTATATTGCTAATTTTTCGTTAAAAGCCACGCCCACTTAAAACAAGTGACAAAATGAAAAAACAAACATTACGATAAAATTCTGTACAATTTTCTGAACCATCTTCTTGCCTTTCGTGGCGAATTTAGCCACTATTTTGATTTTTAAAAATAAAGGCAACAACAATAAAATTAGAAGAAAACTTGAATTGACTTAAATGCTTGGCCACAACTGTATATGGTGATATATGATTATATAACATCTTTTTTAGTCGGGTAACCACTTATTTGGTAATGAAAGATTTTGCTGGGATAGTCGGCATTTAAGGTGTTTTAAGAGTTCGTAATTTCCCAAAAAATTTCACACACGAATGAGAAGAAAAACACAAGGAATTTGAAGAAACTTAACAGCGAACGAGAGAAAATGAAGGACGTCGCGAAAACAATAAATTTAATAAAAACGATTTTACAAGCAAAAAACAATATTAAAAACAATAAAAAAATAATTAAAATTGATTATTTATTATTTATTTCATTCTTAAAGTTGTTTTTTTACCGCTTTCATCAATAATCATAAGAAACAATAAAAACAGTGCACTGTTAACTTTTTCGGTTTTCCTTTCGTTTCTCTTATTCTTCACGGGAATTAACAGGATCACAATCCATATAAACTTTAAGGGAACCAAAGAGTGTAGTTTTTTCGTATGGGAACTCTTTAGCCTTTAGCCTCCTTGCTTAAACTACAATATTTTTCCTCCTTCACATACAGACAATTTTTTCTTTATGAAAGGGGTTTCTGGAATTTTTTCTATACAATTTTCGAATTTTTAAGGCAGGAATATACGTTTAATATTATTAATCAAGTTTTCTAAAATCAGCCATCAGAACAAAGTATTTGAAAATACAATAAAGCCTAAAAAGCCTAAACCAGATAAACGCAGTGTCGACTGCACTGCGTCGTTTAATCGATAAAGCAGTGTTTGTATTTTCTTTACTTGTCACTGCCGAGAAATTAGAAACGTTTCTATATAAACAAGAGCTGTTTTTAAACAAAACGCAATAAGAATTTTTTAAAAATATTAAATCGTTTTCAAGAAATTCAAGAACAAAATTTGACAGCACTGCCACTGTCCAATGGCACTTTCACTTTGTGGTTCGGGCTTAAACCAGATAGTGGAAGTGCCATTGCTTTCCCATTTCCAAAATGATAACGTCATTAGACAAAATTTTTAATGTTGGCAAAACGCTGACAAAACCAGTAAATAGTCTGGTCTGGAATTATATTTTCCAAATAAAATTTAAAAAAAGTTCATATGTATCTTTTTTGGTTCTGCCCTGATATGAACCCAGGCCATCACATTGGCAGGCGACAGCTCTACCCACTGAGCTAACTAGACATATAATACTTGGTGCAGAAAATAATTTTACTTATATACTTTTACCTCTAGTTGCCACATTTTTTATCCGATTTTCATAAGTAATACCTTTCTGGAAAGGTTGTAATGTTATATTGTTTACAACTTTATTAGTTGTTTCAAAAAGCCACCTCAAGATGGCGCTAATCTAGCATTTATTAGAAAATTGCAAAAAATTTAAATTTGGGAGCCTCGAAAATGATTTTTTTGATATGTCGTAGTGGAACTTTTTTTTTCCCATGCTAAAAGCTTTCGAAAAATCGAGTACGCAATATCGATTGCTAAATCGACCCACCCTAATATCCATATATAGTTATATATGACGTCTTTCTCCAAAATTTTCTTTATATTATGCCATATATAATTTCATCTAATTACATATCGGCCTTTATAATATTAGATATGGTATATATATTATATTACATAGCATGGCTGATCTTATTGCATATATAGTTGTATATAGAGCTATATCTTAATATATATGGCGGCATTTTAGGAATATATAATTATATATGGTATCATTTAAACAATATATAACTATATATGGTGCCAGTTAAACTATATATTATCATATATGGTGGCATTTAAACAATATATGGTCATATATGGTACCTCATGAACAAAATCTTTAATACAGTTGCAGATATGATAATATATGCTACTAAATATAGTGCCATATATATTTATATATGGTGTTATTTAAGCAATATATTAGCATATATGGTGCCATTTAAACCATATATTATTATATATGGTGCCATTTAAACAATATATGCCCATATATGATCAAAAATTTTAATACAGTTCCATATATGATAATATATGATTCTATATATAGTGCCATATATATTTATATATGGTGTTATTTAAGTAATATATTACTATATATGGTGCTATTTAAACAATATATATTCATATATGGTGCCATTTCAACAATATATGCTCATACATGGGACCTCATGAACAACATTTTTAATACAGTTCCAGATATAATAATATATGCTACTATATATAGTGCAATATATATTGATATATGGTATCATTTAAACAATATATTACCATATGTGGTGACATTTAAACCATACATTATGATATATGGTGCCATTTCAACAATATATATGGTACCTTATGAACAACATGTTTAATACAGTTCCAGATATGATAATATATGCTACCATATATAGTACCATATACTTTGATATATCGTATCATTTAAACAACCCGAGTAAAAATAGTTACATATAGTCATATATGTGATTAAGTTATATCTGTATAAATATACAGTTTCATCCGAAGAATGGCCCGATATATTTTTATCAATTGTTTATCAATTTTTATCTAAATGTATCAGTTTAGATCTGACCTGATTAAATTATGTGTTAATCAGATGAAATTGTATCAGATTTTTGACCTGATACAATTTTATCGGTTTGATCGTAATTGGTTCTTATTTATATAAATAAAATATAATTGTATCCGACATTTACCTTATACAATTGTATCAAAGTTTTAAACTGATATCAGGTCAAAATTGTGATATAACTATATAATTTTGTATAGAAATATATCTATTTGGACCTAAACTGATACCATGTGATATAAACCAATAAAATTGTATCAGGTCAAAAATCTGATACAATTTCATGTGATTAACACATAATTTAATCAGGTAGGATCTAAACTGATGCAATTAGATAAAAACTGATAAACAACTGATACAATTTTATCGGGCCATTTTTCGGATCAAATGGTACATGGATGACTCTAAGTTATATATTGTTTTTTTAATAGGGAACATACCATATATGGTGCCATTTCAACAATATATTGTCATATATGGTGCCATTTAAACAATATATGGTCATATATGGTAACTCATCAGCAACTACAATATTAACTGTATTTCAAAAGCTATTAATCGTATTTCAGAAATTTTAAATGTATTTCAGAAATAATCAAATCTATTTCAGAACTTGTTGATTGTTTGTCATAGTTAATAGAGAAAAATTTCTACTCCGATTAAAAAAAATTGATATGAGGCTTTATACAGTCATATGTAATTTAACATGAGTCTTTATATAATTTTATCCGAGAAATGGGCCATATAATTTCATAAGTTTGCATCAATTTAGTTATAATTTGATAATATCAGATATAAATGTATACGAATAATAGCGCGATATAATTTGATCAGACTTTATATAGTGGTATAAAATTATATCTGAAATGGTACAAACATATAGAAAATCAGATATTGTTATATCCAGTTTATTCACTATAAATTTTACTGAAATTCTAAATGTTTACAGAAATAATTACCTCAGAGTTTGTCAGACCTAAAACTTCATGAAAGCTATTAAACTTATTTGGATTTTGATAAAAGGACATTTTACAGAAAAGCACAAACGCCTTTAGTATTGCTTTAAACTGTTTGTATAAATTTTCTAATAATTTCTTTCCATGGCAATGTAATATAAAATTATATCCAAAAGGCGACTGACAAGAGTTCTAGTGTGACTCTAAATGGGGTATATATAATTCTATCCAAAACGAAATCGTGTTTTTTTGAAAAATGATTTCATATAAAAACATATATTATTTTGGATTATGTACTAAATAGTTATATATAACGTCATATAAATTTGGATTATTTGTATCTAATTGTAAATGCAATATACAATTATGTACTAATCGATATGTAATAAGATGCAACTAAATACGACATCATATTACAATTTTTTGAGAAAGAAAAAATTATATATGGATACATATAATTATGTCCGGTTATATACACTGGTGTACAAAAACATATATGGGTATATAAAATTATACATTAATATATAAAAACGTTTTTACTCGGTATATTACATTTCATAATTTCTGAAATACAATTGATAATTTCTGAAATTCAGTTTGATAATTTCTGAAATACAATTGATAAAACTGAAATACAATTGACTAGTTCTGAAATACAATTCATAAATCTGAAAAATAATTGATAAGTTCTGAAATACAATTTATAAAACTGAAATGCAATTGATTATTTCTGAAATACAATTGATAAATCTTAAAAACAATTGATACAATTGGAAATGGTGTAGAGCGTTAAAAAGATGTAAATAAAATTATTTTTTAAAAAAATTCAATTTAATAAAAAAAATATAATTTTATAAAAACATTTATAGAAAATAAAATTATAATTTTATAAAAAGAAAGAAAAGAAATTCTTTTTATAAAAAAATGCATAGCCGTGAACGGTATCGAACTCGAGACCTTCTGAGTTTAAACCTTATTTTAAAAAAATATTGCAATTTTTATAAAATCAGTGCTCTGCCAGTGTATTATTTTTTGAACTGTTGTCAATATCTGTCTGGGATCTTATTTAATTTCATATAAATGGAGATCTTACGTAGTACCCAAATATAATGCGGGATCTAATTTTATCTGTCATTTTTCTGGATAGTTTTAGATGTCAATCCCCAAATATATTGCTGTTTCTAATTCGATCTGCCATTTTAATACCGAAACAAATTGCTGGATCTAATTCGATCTACAATTTATGGGATAAATTAAGATCCTACCAAATCTCCAAATATATCACTGGATTTAATTCGATCTGCAATTTATCGGAAAAGTTAAGATCTTACGCAATCCCGAAATATATTACTGGATCAAATTCGATCTGCCATTTTTCGGATCAAATTAGATCTAAGTTTATCCACAAATATATTGCTGGATCTAATTCCATCTGCCATTTTACGGATCAAATTAGATCTAAGTTTATCCACAAATATATTGCTGGATCTAATTCCATCTGCGATTTTTCGGATCAATTTAGATCTAAGTTTATCCCCAAATATATTGCTGGATCTAATTCGATCTGCCACTTTTTCGGATCAAATTGGATCTAAGTTTATCCACAAATATATTGCTAGATCTAATTTGATCTCAATTTTGGCAGATCACAAATATATAGCTCTATATAATTCGATCCGCCATTTTTCGGATCAAATTAGATCTAAATTTATCCACAAATTTATAACTGGATCTAATTCGATCCGCCATTTTTCGGATCAAATTAGATCTAGGTTTATCTCCAAAGATATCATTGGACCTCCCAATTTTGAGATATAACTTGATCTTAGTTTATCCCCATATATAAAATGGGATCTAATACGATATCATTGGATACACCCAATTTTGAGATCTAATTGGATCATCTAGATATTACAGCAGATCTTAAGCAATATCAAATTGGATATGATTAGATATTGCGCGAGATCAATTTTTTTTACTCGGGTAACCACTTGTTGCTAAAGTTGGCATAGCACTCTAAGCCCATTCATTGCCAGTGTTTTTCTTTTATAAACCACCGAAATTTTTGTAAAAAAAATACTGGCAAAACGCTTTTTGCAAACGCTCACAAAGCGTGCCAAATGATTGTTCTGCCAGTCATTTATTTTTAACACCGATGTTACCCAGTGGTATGCAGGTACTTGATTTTTTGTACCGCTGTCAATTTCTTACTGGGATGTTTCAATATTCATAAAATGTACAACCTTATTAATTAACAAATATTAAATAATTGTAAAACGCATTATTCTATATAAAAATTAGTTAATCCCGGGATCCCGAAAAATCCCGTAGTGCCGAAAATCCCGGGAACGGAATATCAATCCTGATTAGCATTCCTACTGCGAACTGTCTAACCTAAATTAAGGTTTATAAGTTTATATAAAGCCTAAAACAGATGTTCTCAGTGGCAGTAAACTGCAGCAGTAATTTCGAATTTGTTTCTTGAACTTCGCGAGAACTATTAAATATTTTTAAAAATTTCCTAATGATTTTAAGTTGAAGGCAGCTCTTGTTTGTTTAGAAAATTTTCTAATTTCACGGCAGTGACAATAAAGAAAATACAAAAACCTGCTTCATCGACAAAACGTCACACTGCGATAAAATACTGCCGACACTGCAAATATCTGTTTTGAGCTTGATAAACGTAGTTTCAAGAAAAAAATAATGTTGATGGCATCAAAATGTAGTCAAAAGTTTTCTTCCAATGAGTCGTGAATAAGAACCGTATGTCGTTAGTTGAAATACGAAATGTCGATTTTTGCATTGATTACGATTACTTTCATTACAACTAGTCATAATCAATCAAAAAATCTATACAGGAGTATAATTTGTTTTGAAAAGTTTATTTATGTATTCTTGTTCGAGGCCAATTATTTCCTTATTATGAAAAAAACATAATAAGTACTTTTCAAAAACTTTGCCATTGTTCTTCATCAGGATATTCTCCTAACAAATACTTCACAGAGTTTTTGCTTTCAAAATATTCTACACCTACAGTAATGAAAAGACGATCGTTTCGGGCATTTTTCAGTTCCCCATCATCAGTTCCCTTTATATAATTTGTTTTGTTAGTTCCGTGGTTTTACATTTCAGCTAACGATATACTCTTATTTAGTATATACACCTACAAAAAAAATTTGTTATCCGAACCGAATCGTTCGGTTGCTGCAACTGAAAATTCGGTTGTTTCAACCCTATTTCTGTTGTCACAACCCTATTTCGGTTGCCGCAACCCTATTTCAGTTGGAGCAACAGAAATAGGGATGTGACAACCGAATTATCGGTTGCAGCAACCGAGCTATTCGGTTGGAACCAAATTCGGTTGGGACAACAATATTTTTTTGTAGGTGTCCATTGCTATTTTGTTCATTTTTTTCCGTCACGATTTAAGATTCCTTTTCCATTTGTATTGTGCTTATTCTCTAAACCTACTATTTTTATGAGTTTAATGTCAAACTCCATATATAAAAAATATGGCTTGTATTTATACAAGGTTTAAAAGGAATTTACGATTAAATGAGTACGCCTAATATCAAAACCATCAAGTAAAATAAATCAGTATGTTCGGTTACTCGAAATTCTTTCTAATTTTACTACAATTGGAAAGTTTTGTTGTTAACTTTATTTTAAAATCGCTAAAAACAAAGAAAAATTTTCTCATATTTAAACCGGTGTCATTTTAAATCTGGCCGCCATTTTCGAATAAAAATAATGCAAGATTTAAGGAAATTTTATAGAATTTTCAACAATACTCAGTTTGTGCAGATCCGATCAGTACTCGCTAAATTTTACTATATAATTTGATGAAAGGTCGTTATCGATGATTTTTCATTAAAAGCCACGCCTACTTAGAACGGGTAGCAAAGTTAAAAAACAAACGCTACACTAAAATTTTCTACAATTTTCTGGACCATCTTCCAATACTTCGGGGACAATTTAATCATAATTTTGATCTTTAAAAATAAAAGCAACGGGGATAAAATTAGAAGAAAAAACTTCAATCGGTGCTTTTTTTCGTTTTTGTTATTTTTAAGCTCAATTGAGTTGAATGCAAATAGCAGTCTATCCTGCTAAAATCAGCAGAAATATTTGCTAAAAAAGTTGTAAACTGCTATTTCAAAAGGCTCAATTTTTATTTGCATTTAAAAAAACTTTAAATTTGTTTGTTATTTTTTTAGGTTACTAATTATTTAACAAAACTGTTTGCTGATTTAACAGGTTAATTTATTTTCTATTAACAAAAATGTAACTCAAATATAACTGAAATTCTGTATATTTAAGTTTAATTTTTGCTTTTCCTATCTTACTAATATATAGCAAAAATAATCTCCCAATTCAGTCATCGACTAACTCTTGCGCAAGGTTGCCAATTTAGCCTTTTTCCGGCTAGATCTAGCCATTTTAATTTCATCTAGCCATAAAAAAATGGCTAGATTGGATCTAGCCGGAAGATTTAGCCATTTTATTTTGCCCTAGCCATTTTTTCTTTTAATGTTTTACAGTTAATTTCATACAAAAGTGCTTGAATTTTTATGACTTTCAAAATTTTAGTACGAAATTTTCAATTTTTAAAACTTTTATTTGGGTTCACGGAACATGTAGTTTTTACATTCGATTTAAAATCATGTTTTTTGTACAATTTGAATGAAAATATTTTGGAGATTTGGAGGCCACTTTCATGAAATTCGTGTTAGAACTCTTTATTGTCACTGATTTGTATTAAAATTACCCTCATAAAAATAAATCTGTAAAAATAGCAGAAAAATTTACTAAAAATTAGTTAAAAATGATGCTGCAGAAAAAACTGCTAAAATTAGCAAATTTTTTTTTACTAAATACTAGTAAAATAAGAACAGCAAAATTCAACTGTTAAATTTAGAGAATTTTAGTTATATTTAAATTAACTTTTAGTTAATTGAAAGTAGCAAATTGTATTATAAAATCTGCGGAAAATTTTTCTAAATATTAGTAGACTAAAAATAGCAAAAATAAACTGTTATATCTACAAAATTTTTGCTATTTTTAAGCTAAATTTAGTAGAATGCAAATAGCAGTCTATTTTGCTAAAATCAGCAGAAATATTTGCTAAAAAATTGTAAACTGCTGTTTTCAATTCTTATTTACATTTAAAAAAATCGAAAAAAACTTCGAAAGTTTTAAATTTTTTGGTGATTTTTTAGGCTACTAATTATTTATGAAAATTTTTTGCTGATTTTAGCAGGTTAATTTGCTATTTTCCATTAACAAAAATTTAGCACAAATATAACTAAAATCCTGTATATTTAACAGTTTTATTTTTGCTGTTCCTATATTACTAATATATACCAAAAATAATCTGCTAATTTAGCAGCTTTTTTCTGCAGCATCATTATAGCCTACACCACTACGTGGTCAGGGTATAAAAAGTTTGTGCTGATTTTTGTAACACCAAAAAATATTGGACCTAGACCGATCGACTCAGAATCACGTTTTATTTCGATTTAACGATATCCGTCCGTCCGTCTATGCATTCTTGTGTGCACTCTACAGGTCGCAAATATTAAGATATTTTGATGAAATTTGGTACACCGACCTACTTATGTCGGCCCAAGGACAAAGCCTATTGATTTTGCTTAAAATCCAGACTGTTGTAGGGTATTATATAGTCGGCATGCCCGACTTTAACCTTTTTACTCGTTTTTAACTAATTTTTAGTAGTTTTAACTAAATTTTTTACAGACTTTTTTCTATTAGAAAAAGTGAGTTTTAGCATTATTTCCAATTTTAGCCATTTCTAGCCATTTTTCTCCGTAATCTAGCCATTTTTTCAGTTCAAGTGTTGGCAACCTTGCTCTTGCGTCATGCGGTTGACTTTTCGATCTCTTTGAGTGTCAGTTTTTTTTTTAATTTCACTATTCCATAAACTTTTTGTAATACAGTGACCAAACAAATTATTCGCCCTGATAGTGTTTTTGCTCTAAAATCGGTGCCTGTTAGTGGTTATGTCCGGTCCGCCCAATTTGGGGGACAACCGCTTTTCGTTATTAGCGGATGCCCCCGTGCCAAAAAGAAACGCACAAATCAGAGCATTCTCGAAATTTTTCCAGAACTCCCAATAATACAAAAACCTGGTCCCAAGTATGTCGTTATCTCTGCTACAACTGGTGATAAAACTTTGCAACAATATTCTTGCTTTTCTGTTCACCGATTGTCTGTATCGGAATTAAGAGATGATAACCTTCTTATTCTTATTGGAAATAAAAGCAGTGCGGATAAATTAATCAGGCTGATTGCGGTTGGCGTTGTCGATATCGACAGTTAGGCGTTTGTAATAAAAAGTCGTTATAAAAACAATTTTTGCAAAATTTTACAAGCTAATTCACCTTATTATATATCTTCTAAATTGCAATGGATTTGCCGTGAGAGTTATATTTATTTGTAATTTTCAATAATCGACAACGCCAACCGCAATCAGGCCCAATATCTTCGAAAAACTTGCCAGGAGTTTGCAATATTAAGTGCGAATATCATTCCAAATTAAATTATTCCAAAGGTACTATTTATGCCCCATACTCATCTCATATCATGGCATACTTCCCTAATCCCATGCGCTGCAAATCTTGCCAACTATTTGGTCACACAAAAAAATGGTGTAAAAATAGCCCACTATGCAAAAATTGTGCCTTGCCTCCTCATTCACCTGCTGAGTGTACTCGTACTTTTTGTGTTAACTGTTCCGAAGATCACCCATCTGTTTCAAAAGAATGTAGTGTTCAAGCAACAAAAAGAAATTCTTAAAATAAAAACAAAAGAAAAATGCTCTTTAAAAGTCGCGAAGGACAAATACCAACCACAAATATCTACTCAACCATTACGCATTAAACACATAGACGACTGCAGCAACATGACTACAGCCTGTCAAAAATAAAATACACGCGTTTATATGAAAACGATTATTTTGACACCAACGCAGCTACACGGCTACACGACTACTTTTGCCGCTGTAGTCAACTTAGGATAATTTCTATTTTTGTTGGCTACAAAACAAAAATAGTGTTGACAATAAAACAAAATATGTAAAACAGGACAATTTTTCCCGCTAGATGCGAAATAAAATCGCTAGTTCTGACTAGAAAATCACCGTTATGGGAACACTGAAGAAATAGCTGTTTATATTTCACAATTGTTTGAAGGTTTCATTAATTTATATTTGCAAATATAAAAAAATTGTGATGTTTTGAAAAAAAAATGGATCTTATAAAATTAACAAAATATTCCTCAGCCATTATTTTAGAAGCATGAACCAAAAACGATTAATTTTAATCAAAACCTCAAATTTTTTGGATGAGCTGTTTACTATGTTGCTGTCGTTTTCAAAAAAAAATTAAGTAGCTGACTACACGACTACAATTGCAGCCAGTAGCATTTGTAGTCGAGTAGCCGCAGTCGTCTATGTGTTTAATGCATTAGTCCAATCATAATCTGACGTCACAAACAAAAAAAATAGTACAATAGAAAACAACAACTACAAAAAAACTAATTACACCGAAACAGTGGTGTCAGACCTTTTTGGTCAAAAATCGTCAAAAATGTAAAAATAAATCGTCAAAATCGTCAATAATTTTTAGAAAAATCGTCAAGAAATCGTCATCAGTTAAATATCATAAAACCATTAGTTCCATTTTTTTTATTCGAAATTAATTTTAACTGCTTACCTCTATATTACAGCCCTTAAGAGTTTATAAATTCGAATTATAAAGGGTGGTTAAATTTTAAGGGCCGATGTTGAATGTGAACCACACCTAAACGTCAAGTTTTTTTCTGCATTTCATTTGACATTTCTCAATTTCAGACTAACTCAATTTGAACCATGGAAAGATACACAATCGAGTAACGCGTTAAAGTTATTCAGGCTTATTATGAAAATGGACGTTCAAATCAAAATGCATTTCGTGCACTTCGTGATTTCTTTGGTCAGCATAATCGACCAAATGTGTCCACAATCGGGAGAATTGTGCACAAATTTCAGCAAATCGGGTCTGTAGGAAATGTGAAAACACCTGTTTTTTGTGTTTGGTGCGGTTTATGGGCTGGCGGCATCATCGCCGTACTTCTTCGAAAATAAGGTTAGCCAAGCAGTTACCGTGAATGGTGTTCGCTATAACTGAGTTCTTGTGGCCAGAAATTGAGAATGTGGACCTGGACGATATGTGGTTTCAACAGGATGGTGCCACTTGCCATACAGCCAACGAAACAATGGCTCTTTTGCGCGAGAAATTCAATGGCCGTGTTATCTCACGTGGTGGCGATGTCAATTGGCCGCCAAGATCATGTGATTTGACACCGTTGGACTTCTTTCTTTCGGGTTATTTGAAAGAAAAGGTGTACGTCGATAAGCCAGCAACAATTCAAGAGCTAAAGGATTAGATAATTCGGCACATTAACGGCATAGAACCTCAATTATGCCTCAGCGTCATCGAAAATTTGGACCATCGGATGGAGGTGTGCCACCGAGGTCGCGGCGGCCATTTGGCCGATATTTTGTTCCATACATAATTGAACCATACCAATATATCATAATAAAAAGAAATGAAAATAATTTCCTAAATAATTTGTTTTATTCAAAATCAACATCGGCCCTTAAAATTTAACCGCCCTTTATATAACACAGCTTTTATAAATTCGAGTTATATATAACTGGACGTTATTTTTTGCTTCATCTGAAAAAAGGTAGTATTTATGCTATAATTAATTACAGATAAAACACCTCATCATGTGTTATGCGGTTAAAATCATCATAAATAATTTATATAGACTTTAAGTTCGTGATTCCGAACTCTTCTTAAAACTGTCAGTCACGTCATAATTGTTCTATGATTTAGACATAAGCCAAATACAGTGTGTTTCGGAATTTTTAACAGTGATTTTCTAAAAAATATGACATAATTGAGACATTTGAAAAACAGATTTATAATCAGCTTGCCTAAATATATGGCAGTTTAAATCCCTGCAAAAAATTCATTTTGTAAAGCTGTGTAAATTAAAAATTAACCTAGCTCCAACTTTTGTTTGTTAATTGTTTTCAACCACGAACATATTTTTCCACTCAGACACGACGAGTATTGCGAATTCCAAAAAGACGATTCGAAAAGAGTAATTTGCGGTTTTTTAAACGCTTTTCTTTATAATTTTGCTTAAAATTCGGTAACGAGTAAACAATTTTCCTAAATCGTCAAAACATGTGGAGTTTTTATTCAAAAATCGTCAATCGTCATTTGTAAAATTTTGATTTAAAAAATCTTCAAAATGACGTAAAATCGTCACATCTGACACCACTGCACCGAAACACAAAAAAATAATTCAAATATTTCTACAACCGTTTCCTTATAAAACAACAAAATTGAAGTAGCAAAAAACACTAATAACAATCCTATTGTTACACATAAAAAACTACACAAGAAACAAAATTACAAAAACCCACAACACCAACAACAAATAAAGGGTGAACACACCAAAACTGCGACACTTAGAAACTAATACCAGAAAAAAACTAGATGGCTTTGAAATATTATTATTATTATTATTATTCGAATACTTTGAAGTTTAGAGGTAATAAAAATATTAAAATATTAGTTATTATTTGTTCCATATGCAACTGATCGGACTTTTCGTCGCACACACACCATCATCTTTTGCACGAGTGCATCATCGACTTTTCGCGACGCCGACAACCACTTTTTTTTAATTCTGCAATATCTTTTACCAGTTCACCTGTCTTCTTCAATATTCCCTTCACTATTGACCAATATTCCTCAATAGGGCATAGTTCTGTGCTATTGGGTGGATTGCAGTCGCGAGGAGCCAATGGCTTTCCAAACCATGTAACCATGGAAACTTGGACTTCATTTCCAATTTACAGCTTTCAGGAGCATCTTTACGACTTGCAGCAGTATAAAAATCTTGGCCAGCAATATATTTGAAATTTAGAAAGCAGTAGGTTTCGTCGTCCATGACAATGCATTGATATGGGATTCGTACAACTTGCGGCTGAGGGATTTCGCCGTAACATTCTATTTTGCGGCTCGATCTGGTGCTGTTTGAGCTTTAAAACTTCTCACTGAAGCTTGCCGCTTTAGCTTTTGTACGAAAGACTGCGATTTACGTAAAGATTTTGCAACAGAACGTGACGAAATCTTCGGATATTGCGAAAATGCCCTGTGGACCTTCTGAGCACTGTTTGTAAGGAGTGAGATCATAAAAATGATAACACACATTTTTAACTATAACTTTGGTTTAAAGCTTCTCATATTTTTTTTTTGGCAATTTACATTTTCAAAATATGTCAGTTAATAAATTAATTTACATCATGAGTTTTAATTTGCAATTTTTTACACAATGGACGATGAAAGAAAAGTGCGTTGAAAAATAATTAAATATTTTCAACAAAACCAAACATGGACATACAAAACAATTTCAAAAGAGGCTAATGTATGCCGCCAACATAGGCGTACCTAGACCATTTTTCTGGGGTGGGCAAGGGCCCATTTACATTCGGCTGTTTATTTGCCCATTCTCATACTCTTAGGCCAAGTTTTTGGGATGTCAGTTAAACTTGGTTTAGTGAAACCGAAAACGAATTATGTAAGTCATTTCCAAGTTTATTAACAAAAATTTGACGGTACAACTTTTCTCGATTAGAATTTTGATATTTATTGAAATAAAACCAAATTTTAGTAGGGGTATTCCAGTTACCAACTGCGTTAAACTAAGTTTAAAGATAATCTAAATCCTAAAAACTGGGCCTAAATCTTAAAAAACGCTTTCGACATTATCCTTAAAATTGTTTCATAAAAAAAACTTTTAAAAATGATAAAATTTTCATAATCACCTCCATTTTTTTTATAGAAAACTATGAAAAAAGCATCTATTTTTTAAGAGATGTTCATCTTAGATTTTTTGCTACTACAGCATATTGAAATTTCATCAAAATAGTAGTGTTTAGTTTGAAGTAACTTCCTTGTGAAATATTAACTAATTATTCCTCTAAAAAACTATTAATTCTAAAATATTTATCTCAACAAAAAAGATTCTGATACATCTTCCTATTCAAAATTCTTTTCCATTTTATTATCAAATGCCTTCAAATGCTTATTGTGATTTGTGATTCTAATAAATTTACTTAAAGACAAACTCTTAGGGCCAGTTTTGCAATTAGAACTAGAATTAGAAGATCGATTTGTTTCTTAAATATTTCTTACGTTAGAATTTTTCCTATAAAACTGACTATAAAACTGACCCTTAGATTCCAACAAATTATTTATCCAGGAAACCACTAGACATTTTCCCAACCAAAAATACGAGATTAAATGATATTAAAAAAAAAAATATTGTGATACTTTTTGCCATCAAAATCATAGATAAAAGAATTATAGGTACATTTTTTTTTTTTTTAATTTTTGGGTGGGCAAAAATCAGTCTAGTCCAGACCGGCCTAAGTCCGCCAATGGCCGCCAAATAGTTTCAAAAGTGGTAAAAAGATATCTGGAACACCTAACAACTGAAAGGAAGCCGGGAACAGGAACAACGACTGGTTATCGTAACATTGGTAAGGCATATAAAGTTAAAAGCATCCTTAAGAGAGCTCCTAACACATCTGGCAGAAAAACAGCTCAGTTAGTCCAATGCTCGGACTTTTTTGTACGTAAAGTGAAACGTAAGGCAGGACTAAAGTCCTACAAAGTTCAAAAAGTTCCAGATAGAAACGCTTTTAAAAATTTGGAGGCCAAAACCAAAGCTCGAAATTGAAATCAAATTTTAAACAAAAATAACTGTTGTGTAATGGACGACGAAACTTATGTCCTAGCTGATTTTTCGCAGCTCCCTGGTAAAGAATTTTATGTTTCCGATGTTCGAGGAAATGTTGCGGAAAAATTTAGATCGAAAAAGCAAACGAAATTCCCTAAAAAATTCCTAGTATGGCAAGCCATATGTAGCTGCGGCCAAAGAAGCCAGTCATTTGTGACATCTGGCTCTATAAACAGCGAAATTTATATCAATGAGTGTTTGCAGAAGAGACTTCTTCCATTTTTGAGTATCCACTTACTTTACGCCTGATTTAGCATCTTGTCACTACAGCAAGAAAGCGCTGGAGTGGTATAATGATAATAATGTGGTTTTTGTACCAAGAGAGGCAAATCCACCAAACTGCCCGGAGCTCAGGCAAGTGGAGAGATATTGGGCTCTTGCTAAAAGAGAATTAAAGGGCACAAAAAAGGTCTCCCCGGACATGCAAGATTTCAAATGTAGATGGACCACCTGCTCTAAAAAGGTGACAGAAACTACCATAAAAGCCTTAATGAGAGGGTTTCCGGAAAAACTGGATAACTTTGGTCGTAGTGGTTAGAATTCCATCCGGTTTTTTTGTTTGATTTTGTATTAAATTTCATTTAATAAAAATTTAGTTTGAAGTCTTAAAATTCAGTGGTTTGTTTTTTATTTAACTTTATGTGTGTTAACATTTTTATGATCTCACTCCTAGAAAGCCTGGTAGCGGAGGTGAGTATGACCAAAGTGATAGCACCTCAGGTGAGTATGACCAAAGTGATAACACTTTAGTCATACTCACCTCCGCTACCAGGCTTTCTAGCAATTTTCAGACCTTCTCTGTAGCGATTTAAAACCCTGGAAACTTTTACATTTTTCACAATTTTACGCGCACTGAGAACCGGATTTTTTATATATTCGTGCAAAATAATTTGCCTCGTTTTTAATTCGGTCATTTTCCTTTCAGGTCAAAAATCTGATACAATTTCATCTGATTAACACATAATTTAATCAGGTCAGATCTAAACTGATGCAATCAGTTGCATAAATAAAAACTGATAAACAACCCAGTGTAGAAGCGGTAATGACATATCATTATTTTTTGGAGTACCAGTAATGACACCCACTTACCTTCTGCATTATTTTAAAACATATAATAATGAGTTACTGATAATGACTTATTTTTATTATTATTTCAAATAGAAAATAATTTTTTAGATTTTTTTGAAAATTTTTTGAAATCTATTTTTAGACTCAATATTTTTTAATCACTGGTAAGGATATATGTAACCACATATTTTTTGATTTTTTGTATGTTGGCGAGTAAGCTTGCTTGTGTGCAGCAGGTCAATTATGTTTTTATCTATTAAATATTACATGTCGATATAGCTCAGATGGTAACAGTTCAACCATCTGAGCAATCTGTAGACCCAGGTTCGATTCCCGCACCAGCAAATTTTATTTAAAAAAAAATACAATAAAAAATATTTTTTTTTATATAGTTAATTTTTTTGAAAATCTAAGTTTAGACTCATTATTTTTAACAGTACTGGTAAGCACATAGGTAACGATATATTTTTTGATTTTTCGTATGCTGGTGTGTAACGACAACTCATTATTTTTCGCGACATCGCCATATAAAGGTAATAAGAAATGTAATAACAAAAGTAAGTAGTTACCATTACCAAGTATGTAGTTACATAACCACATATCTGGTAATGATTTTCTACACTGGGAACTGATACAATTTTATCGGGCCATTTTTCGGATCAAATGGTACATGGATGACTCTAAGTTATATATTACCATATAAAGATCAATATTGTTTTTTTTAATAGGGAACATACCATATATGGTGCCATTTAAACAATATATTGTCATATATGTATGGTGACTTTTAAACAATATATGGTCGTATATGGTAACTCATCAGCAACTACAATATTAACTGTATTTCAGAAGCTATTAATTGTATTTCAGAAATTTTAAATGTATTTCAGAAATTATGGAGTGTATTTTAGAAATTTTTTAATTGTATTTCAGAAATAATCAAATCTATTTCAGAACTTGTTGATTGTTTATCATAGTTAATAGAGAAAAATTTCTAAATTACATTTCATAATTTCTGAAATACACTTGATAATTTCTGAAATACAGTTGTGAATTTCGAAAATACAATTAATAATTTCTGAAATACAATTCATAGAACTGAAATTCAATTGACTAGTTCTGAAATGCAATTCATAAATCTGAAAAATAATTGATAAGTTCTGAAATACAATTGATAAAACTGAAATTCAATTGATTATTTCTGAAATACAATTGATAAATCTTAAAAACAATTGATACAATTGGAAATGGTGTAGAGCGTTAAAAAGATGTAAATAAAATTATTTTTTAAAAAAATTCAATTTAATAAAAAAAATATGATTTTATAAAAACATTTATAGAAAATAAAATTAGAATTTTATAAAAAGAAATTCTTTTTATAAAAAAAAATGCATAGCCGTAAACGGTATCGAAATCGAGACCTTCTGAGTTTAAACCTTATTTTAACAAAATATTGTAATTTTTATAAAATCAGTGCTCTGCCAGTGTATTATTTTTTGAACTGTTGTCAATATCTGTCTGGGATCTTATTTAATCCCAAATAAATGATTTCTGAATTTTCTTCCGAAATCAGTTCTACGTTATCATGTTTGACAACATCATCAACAAGTATTGGAAAATACAAATTATTATTTTGGGATACTACACATTTTTCATTTTCAAAGAAAACCACGTCTCTGCTTGTTATTACATCTTTGGTTATAGGATTATAAATGCGATAAGCTTTAGATTCAATACTATATCCCACCAGAATGCCATCAACCGATTTCTTTTCCAACTTTTTACGTTTTTCTTTAGGCACGTGAACCATTGCTTTGCAACCAAACACTCGTAAATGCTTCAAAGTTGGTTTCTTGTTACACCAAATTTCTTCAGGAGTACCTACATTCACTTCCTCTGCATGGAACTCGGTTTATCAAATAAGCAGCAGTAACAGACGTTTCAGCCCAAAATGTTTCTTCCAATCCAGCATCAAATAACATACACCGCATTCTCTCAATCAGCGTTCGATTCATACGCTCCGCAACCCCGTTTTGTTCAGGAGTGTAGGGACAAGTTTTTTGATGTATGATACCATGTTGTTTCAAAAATTTTGAAAATTGATTGTTCACATATTCAGTTCCATTATCTGAACGTAGAATTTTAATTTTACCGGAACACTGATTTTCAACTAAATTCTTGAAGTTTACAGATTCATTAAAAACATCCGACTTCCTTTTTATAGGAACAGCAAATACTTTACGTGAGTGATCATCAACAAATGTTAATAAATACCGATTTCCCGAAAACGATTTTTGTTTAAAAGGTCCATTAACATCCGAGTGTAGTATTTCAAGTAAACCCGTAGCACGATTACAAGTATCTTTAAATGATTTTCTGGTTTGTTTACCATTTACACACGTTACACACTGATCATTTGAATTAACGTCACAGTTAATACCATAACACGGCCGTTTAACATTTTGTAAATTATTGTTACAAATGTGACCCATCCGACGATGCCACAAATTTTGATTTTCTTTTACGATACACACTTGTCCATTTGAAGTTAAAACATCACAATTTAAGCGATACAAGTCATTTTCAACAAAAGCTTTTCCAATTAAATTCTTTTCATTGTCAAAAATTTTACAAATGTCTTTTTCAAACACGACTTTATTTCCCTTTTTCGTTAATTGACGGACCGAAAGTATATTCGTACACAAATCAGGAATATATTCCACATTTTTCACAACAGCATCATAATTAGAATTTTCTGTTTTCAGCAACATTTTAACATCACCAATACACGATACGGAAACTGTATTGTTGTTTGCCACGACAATTTGTTTATTAATATTATTTTTTTTGTTGCACACAAAATTTTCATTATTTGTCATATGAGATGTCGCGCCCGAATCTACATACCATTTGATCGAATTATTTTCACTTGAAAGTAGAGATGCATGTAACATTTTACCTTTTTTTTTAAACCATTTTTTGATTTTTCGTTGTTCGATTTTAAATTGTTTTTGTTGGGACAATTTTTACTAAAATGACCAACTTCATTACACGAATGACATTTAAATTTTTTATTTTTAAATTTATTTTTCGACACTAATGCACTTTCACTATTCTTGTTGTCTAATTTTGCATCTTGTAGTAGTAAATTCTTGACTGCATCAACCGTCAACTTGGTTTTTGAATTTTCGACAGCCATTACCAAAGCACGAAATTCGTCAGGAAGACCAGCAAGCATTAAAGATGCCGTAAGCTCGTCATCAATGTTGAGACCGGCATTTCTTACCTTTAATGATGTCATTACCATTGCATTTACATAATCTTGCATGGACTCAAAATCACCAAGCTTTAGCTGCACTAACTGTTTCAACAGTTCAACTTTTCTTGTCAATCCTGTGTCTTGATAAGCACGAACAAGAGAATCCCAGGCGTCTTTAGCTGTTACCGCTGTAGCAATATGTGCAAAATTGCTTGGCTCAATCATAAAAGTTATCTCGGCCAGAGCACGTCCATTGACTTTAATGTCCTGCTGAATGGTTACACCGAGATTCACTACTTTTCAACAATTTTTTATTACTAAACATGACTTCGCATGTCTCCACCAAACGTCGAAATTTTCACGACCACGTAATTTTTCGAATGGAAAGCTTTTAAGCCTATAAAAAAACACAGCGCAGATCTATTCACAATTTACCACGAATTTTTATCAAACGCGATACAAAAGGCCCATAACCTATTGAAAATGGTGGAAGTTGAATAAAATCCGTGTATTCGATTTGAATGTTTGTAAAGAACTTCTTTTATTATTGAGAAATATTTTCTGTATAATGACAAATTGATTTAAGATTCAAAACATAAATAGTTTCTAATCAACAAGTAGAAATCTAGCAAGTTCATTTTCAACAAAATAGCTCTCCTCAGCGTATCCCGAATGATATAAAACTTATAACAGGTGGTAAAACGTCAAATACAATTAACAACCTATAATCGGGTACAGCGACGCTTTCGTCTCCCTTTGATATTGCAAACTACTTTGCAAAACACTGGTCAGAACGATCAGAGAACAAACATTTCACTACAATTTTTCAACAAAACAAATTGACGTCAGATGCACAAATCTATAACCCATATAACATGCAATAAATATGCAAAAAAAATTGAAATCCCAATCACAGAATTAGAAGACGCGTTGCATTCAGCTAAAGGTAAAACACCAGGCAATGACCGCATCTCCTATCCAATGTTAAAAAATCTCCCTTCCTCAACAAAAAATTATGTCCTTACACTTTTTAATAAAATTTTCACATCCACTTGGAAAACTGCAATTGTCGTTCCAATCTCAAAGCCAAATAAAGACCCTCTTACTGTTTCTGGATACAGGCCAATATCGCTTTTATCATGCATTAGTAAAACTCTAGAGAAAATTATTGCCAGACGACTAATGTGGTTCCTAAAAACCAATAACTTAATCACACCTAATTAAGTGCACTCAAAAAAATAAGTTAGTAGAAAAAATTAGTAAAACGTCTTGTATATCAAGTGTACTAGTTTTCAGCAATTTTTTTGCTAAAATTCCGTTTTCTGCAAAAATTTTAGTTATATTTTTTTAGCACTAAACTAATTTCGAACTAATGTTTTACTAATTTATTTTGCTACAAAAATTGTGCTGATAACAGCATTCATAGTGTGGACGACAACCAGATAGACTAGATGTAGATGTCGCAGCTTGTCTGGAAACGGAAATGACAAAAAAAAGGAAAACAACTCTACAAATATTCTATATTTAAATTTTCAGCAAATAAATTAACTAAAGTAAAATTTCGCTACAAGTTTTTTGAGTTTTTTTCAGTCTACTAATATTCAGCAAAAAGTTTAGTGATTTTAACAAGGATTTTTTTCATTTGCAGTCGACTAAGTGTTAGCAAAACTTTTGCTGAAGATTACTATTTTTTTTGGTAAAAATCAGCTCGCTGATTTTCAGCAAACCTTTTGCTGAAATTACCAACTTTTTTGCAAGCACGCTCCTGACTAAAAATTGCTGACACAGCAACATTTTTTGCTGACTTCACTGACTTTTTTTTTGAGTGTAGCCTTTATGAAAAAACAAGGGACCGATCTATCTTCAACATTATATTTCAAAGGCTTTATCTAGTCGAAATCATGTCAGCATACTATCAACCGACTTTGAACGTGCCTTTGATCGGATCGGTATTCACGTAGTTCTACAACATCTAACTAAATGGAAAATCGACAAAAATATGTATTCTATTGTCAAAAGTTTTCTCAGCAATCGAAAACTAAAAGTTAGAATAAACGGCGAATTAACTAACACTTTCCCCTTATATAACGGTATACCGCAAGGGTCACCACTATCAGTTGTGCTATTTGTTATTGCTTTTAATCAATTAAGCAAAATTCTGTTCACGCAAAAACACATTGAACATGGAATTTACGCTGCCCAGTGTAGAAAATCATTACCAGATATGTGGTTATGTAACTACATACTTGGTAATGGTAACTAGTTACTTTTGTTATTACATTTCTTATTACCTTTATATGGCGATGTCGCGAAAAATAATGAGTTGTCGTTACACACCAGCATACGAAAAATCAAAAAATATATCATTACCAATGTGCTTACCAGTACTGACAAAATAATGAGTCTAAAAATAGATTTTCAAAAAAATAAATTATATAAAAAAAATATTTTTTATTGTATTTTTTTTTTTTTACATAAAATTTGCTGGAGCGGGAATCGAACCTGGGTCTACAGATTGCCAGTCAACAGCTCTACCATCTGAGCTATATCGACATGTAATATTTAATAGATAAAAACATAATTGACCTGCTGCACACAAGTAAGCTTACTCGCCAACATACAAAAAATCAAAAAATACGTGGTTACATATATCCTTACCAGTGTTTAAAAAATATTGAGTCTAAAAATAGATTTCAAAAAATTTTCAAAAAAATCTAAACAATTATTTTCTATTTGAAATAATGATAAAAGTAAGTCATTATCAGTAACTCATTATTATATGTTTTAAAATAATGCAGAAGGTAAGTGGGTGTCATTACTGGTACTCCAAAAAATAATGATATGTCATTACCGTTTCTACACTGGGTGATGATGCCATAATTTTAACTAAACTGAACGAAAACAACAAAGTAAAAGAAATATTTTCGAACACTTTAAGAAAAATTGATGAATGGTGTTAAACATCAGGTGCAAAACTATCCGTAGATAAATGCAATCTATTACACATCTGCAAAAAGCATAACTCTAGCATCTTTGATGAGGAATACAATAATTCCAAAGAGTTATTTTTGACAAAAGCTTTACTTTTAAAGATCATTGCCAACATCTGAGAAAAAACTTACTAAAACTAAAATTAATTCAGGGACCTTATCATGCAGCAGTTCGTCACAGCATCGGAGCCTTTTACACCAGCTCTACACTCAAAAAAAAAAGTCAGTAAAGTCAGCAAAAAATGTTGCTGTGTCAGCAAATTTTTAGTCAGGAGCGTGCTTGCAAAAAAGTTGGTAATTTCAGCAAAAGGTTTGCTGAAAATCAGCGAGCTGATTTTTACCAAAAAAATAGTAATCTTCAGCAAAAGTTTTGCTAACACTTAGTCGACTGCAAATGAAAAAAATCCTTGCTAAAATCACTAAACTTTTTGCTGAATAAAACTGAAAAAAACTCAAAAAACTTGTAGCGAAATTTTACTTTAGTTAATTTATTTGCTGAAAATTTAAATATAGAATATGTGTAGAGTTGTTTTTCTTTTTTGTCATTTCCGTTTCCAGACAAGCTGCGACATCTACATCTTGTCTATCTGGTTGTCGCCCACGTTATGAATGCAGTTATCAGCACAATATTTGTAGCAAAATAAATTAGTAAAACAATAGTTAAAAATTAGTTTAGTGCTAAAAAAATATAACAAAAATTTTTGCTGAAAACGGAATTTCAGAAAAAAAAATTGCTGAAAACTAGTACACTTGATATACAAGACGTTTTACTAATTTTTCTACTAACTTATTTTTTTGAGTGTACCTTTAATATATGACCCGAAGTTGGAATGCCATCTATAGAAAACCGTATATCGTATCTAACATACAAATTGATACCAAAACTTTTCATATGTCGCAATAAAATCCTTTTACAAGAAGTTGGAAAAACTGTTAATGGCGTCAGAACACCCAGGAGGCTTCAATCTACTATCGTCAGATGTATAGACTTTTCCCGCAATCTTGGTATACACTTTCGCCCAATACACATAAAAAATTAATCCGAACCTCCATGGCTTTTAAATAAATCTTCATTCATTCTTTCCATGAGTGATTTACCCAAAACCACGACTTTGCCTATTGTTTATAGACAAACTTTTAATAATATATTTTACCATTTCTTTGGACTCAATTGGAATGTTCTATTCACTTATGGATCCAACTCGACTGATTTTACAACTTTCGCAACAGTAGAACAAGATGGAATTCTCATAAACTCTGGCTTACTAGATAACATCTGCTCTAACTTCACAGCTGAAGCTTTAGCAATATTGCTAGCAGTTGAATTTGCCTCAAAAATTAGCCATGCAAAGCTCGTCGTACGACTCACCATGAAATAAGGAACATTTGTATACAACAACCAAATGAAATTAAAATAATGTGGGTCCCTTCTCACGTTGGTATACCCGGTAACGAGTATGCCGACTTAGCTGCATAAGAAGCAAAACGTAGGCCACTACTAAAATTCTCCATATATCTTCGTCCTTGAGAAACCTAAACTCCCAAAAATGGTCCAACTATCAGCACAACTACAAAAATATGAATCCCCTAGGAATCAAACCAACCTATCCAAAAAAACTGTTCTAGAAAAGACACTAATATAATAGTTCGCCTAAGAATTGGACACTGCAAATTCTCTCACAAAACATCTAATGGAGAAAAATGCAGCTCCACGATGTTCTACTTGCAACACGCAGCTAACGGTCTCCCATATTCTAAATGAGTGCACCGCTTACAATTCTTCCAGAACCAACATCTTTCAAATTAACCAACCAATCTCTTGAAAAATACATGTGATAATAATATTAAATTAATTTGTAAATTCATATTAGAAAATAGTCTATATAATCAAATTTAATGTATTTTTTTCTCTATTCGGAGTCGAAAGCCTCTGCTGCTAGTACTCCTTTCTTAAATTAGTTACGTAATTGTATAAGATAATTAATTATAAATAAATTAAATAAAAATCTCTCAATTTAAGCAGTTTTTTCTGCAACATCATATTTAACTAATTTTTAGTAGTTTTAACTAAATTTTTTTACAAACTTTTTTCTATTAGTGATAGATAACATGCTCTCTATTCTTTGGTAAAATGCGTCGTGAAATATTAGGTAGCAGCTGCACACATCACTCAGTTCCTTGAATGTGCGATGGAATTTCTGGATCGGACAATTGTGGATGATCAACTCTATTCCGTATGGAATGCTTGCAGTAAATGGGGGCTCTGATATTATTCTATCATCTAAGTAAACCAAATTAATATAACTTATAAACACTTAGTTTAGTTGGGTCATGCAGCTGGTCACGGTAATGCAAACTTTTTATGGCTCTTTCGCGTACAGCTTTTCGGTCATCAAAAAGCATTGTTAATAAAATATTTTCGGGATGACCGGCAAATATATTATTACGGATTGAATTATTTACAATTTCTTGTTGATTTTGTGGTAAGAACTGAGTTTACCGTATAAATTTATTTAGTGAGCTGCCATATATAACCGAATTATAGAATTTAACATTAAAACCATTGGCACATAAACTTTCTAATGTAAGTTGTCAAAATTAATTAATCTTAATGATGAACTACACCATTTCCAATTGTTTTTTAAAAGTTATCAATTGTATTTCAGATTTAGCAATTGTATTTCAGATTTATCAATTGTATTTCACAAATTATCAATTGATTTTCAATTTTATCAATTGTATTTCAGAAATTATCAATTGTTTTTCAGATTTATCAATTGTATTTCAGAAGTTATGAATTGATTTTCTGTTTTTATCAATTGTATTTCAGAAATTATCAAATTACCAATTGTATTTCAAAAATAATCAATTGTATTACAGAAATTATCAATTGTATTTCAAAAATAATCAAATGTATTTTAGAATTAATTGATTGTATTTAATAGCACAGTACAACACTAAAAATGCATCGGGCATGCGACATATCAATTCTGATAGATTTTAGGATCAATATCACAAATTTTAAAATTAGCTCTAGTTTTTTAAATTTTCGCAAATTTAACTTTTAGCAAAAAAACAATTTCTTCTTTATTCATATATCTGAATAAACCACGGAAAATTTTTATTATGGTTTAAAAGTATAGACTTTGGGTTTTTGGAACCATATGAACTTATTTTGATTAGGTAAAGAATCTAGGATATAATTGCAATTAAAGTGAAAACTTCACTTATTTCCCTATTTTGCAAATCCAGTAAAATCCCTTAATCGGATTTGCAAAATCTTAACACATGACGTAAATTCATATTCCCCTAAATTCATTTTATCAAAAGAATCACAATTTCTGCATCAACATTTGCAAAAAATTCAATCTGAAATACAAATTTTATATTTTTTTATTTCAAATTAATTTTGTATGTATTTACTATGGCAAAAGAAATAAAGTACATTTTTGAATATAGGGTGAAAACACATCAACATCAACACACCATTCGGATTTACCATCTCCGATTTGAATGAAATTCGCCATAACTGTGGTACACTACAAGAGATCAACGATACATAAATTTTGGGGCTCGGACCTTTTCGGTTCCTGAAATATGACGTCACGAATATTGGAAAAAACGGAAAAATTTGACTGAAGTATGATTACAAAATCGACAATACTTTAAAAACGATTCAAGGTATAATTTATTAGGTAAGAATGTGGCAACACTGGTGATAACTAGGGTTTTTCTTTTCCCGGACTTTTTCATTTCCCGGGACAGCGGGATTTTTTTCGGAATTGCCCGGGATCCCGGGAATTCCCGCTCGTTAGAAAATATATAAATTAGATATATATTTGTACTTGAAAAACCACTTTTTGGTTAAACACCGTGCGACAAAGTTTATCTTTTGGTTGTATCCATGAGAAAAAGTTCTGAAAGGAGGGCTAAATATCCATGTCTTCCACTTTATCCAGGTCAATTCGTTTAACAATTTAAATCGTGAATTAGTATTTATGTAATATATTTATATGGAAGGCCGTCCTAATTAAAGAAAAACTCTTAGTAATATATTAACTAAATATTAATTTCGCGGTTTAAACTGTCAAACGAATTGATATATTATTTTGATCCGTTTTTCAGGATATGTTGGAATTGTTAATGGGTGCAAACTTGTGTCGGACCAGTTTTATGGTCAGAACTAAAATCAATTTTTCGCTCAAATATTTCTTATACATGAAATCCAAAAATTTCTATTTCTAGATATTTTGTTTTTTTCTATGCAGATTTTCAGAAGTATCCGTCAAAGAATTAGTTTTATAAAAAAGTTTAAAAGTGAGCATTTTTCACAGAAATTTTTAGGCAAATTCGCCTAGATTGTTTTATAAAAGTAGACACTAAAATATTAAATAGTTTCATAACTTTAATTCGTTTTCTTGAATAGAAATTTTTTATGCCACAACTCCTTAAAAAGGAATTATTTAATTTTCATATTTAGTTGCATTTTAAATCATCATATCAAAAATTCTAAATAATTTAAAAAAGCATCTGATGTATTTATTATTTTAAAAATTAATAATATTTAAAAAATATATTTAAAATAAAGGAATAGCAATTGAACTTTAAATGAAATTATTTGAAGTAAAAGAAATTTGTGAAAAGGTGACACGGAGGAAATAAGAGGATAAACAGAGAAAATCTGAAGTAGAATATTTGTATATGTCTGTTTGATCACTTCTGAAATTATTCATATAGAGACAATCTGACAATAAAAATATAAACAATAATACAATTTAATGGAAGATCACTGATGAAGCCTGTCCATAAAAAGGCAGAAACTAGATCTAGTCTGATTTGCAAATTTAATGTGTTTATAACTTTTGAGGAAGTTTTATTCTTCTTCTTAACCTCAAACCTACTAAATTAGAATTAATAAAAATACATATTAATGACAATATTAATTGTATTTGGTCTATACGACGCGTTTGAAAAAACAACACTTTACTATAAAAAATAAACAATGCCCTGTTGGCTGTCCGTCTCCAATATACACAAATTGCCTGCACTTGTACGTACAAACCATACGTCAATGTGGCAATATTTGTGAAAAGGTGACACGGAGGAAATAAGAAGATAAACAGAGAAAATCTGAAGTAGAATGGTTGTATATGTCTGTTTGATCACTTCTGAAATTATTCATATAGAGACAATCTGACAATAAAAATATAAACAATAATACAATTTAATGGAAGATCACTGATGAAGCCTGTCCATAAAAAGGCAGAAACTAGATCTAGTCTGATTTGCAAATTTAATGTGTTTATAACTTTTGAGGAAGGTTTATTCTTCTTCTTAACCTCAAACCTACTAAATTAGAATTAATAAAAATACATATTAATGACAATATTAATTGTATTTGGTCTATACGACACGTTTTAAAAAACAACACTTTACTATAAAAAATAAACAATGCCCTGTTGGCTGTCCGTCTCCAAATACATAAATTGCCTGCACTTGTACGTACAAACCATACGTCAATGTGGCAATATTTGTGAAAAGGTGACACGGAGGAAATAAGAAGATAAACAGAGAAAATCTGAAGTAGAATGTTTGTATATGTCTGTTTGATCACTTCTGAAATTATTCATATAGAGACAATCTGACAATAAAAATATAAACAATAATACAATTTAATGGAAGATCACTGATGAAGCCTGTCCATAAAAAGGCAGAAACTAGATCTAGTCTGATTTGCAAATTTAATGTGTTTATAACTTTTGAGGAAAAAATTACTATTTTTTAACTTTAATCCCTAGTTTATTGGAGGTATTTGGAACTGAAATAATGATGTTGAAATGTTGTATAAGGCTGGTTTACACTATAAGATTTTCGGTACGATTTTACTTCAGTACACGTGCAAAAAATATAGGCAATATTGCAAAATCTTTCCGAGAATCTTGTAGTTTAAAACAGCCTAAACAAATATCATCATCTTAAAGAAGAAAAAAATTCCCGAAGGACAAGTATTTTAGTTTGTAAATTTGGTAATTGCTAATATAATATTTTTCGGTTTAACTAAACCAAATTCAATTGGCATCCAAAAACAATTTGGCTTAATTCAGTTTATTAAATTTTAAACCGTATTTTTTTAATTTTAAATATTCTTTATTTAAATTAATTTAGAAAAATCAATGCTTTAAATTTAAATAAAGCTTCTAAAATTGCAATAAAACTAGCTAAAACTACTGTAAAAGACTAAAAAAAATCCCGAGAAATCCCGCATAAAATTCCCGGGAATGCAGGATTCAAAAAAGGGCGGGATTCCGGGGAATCCCGTCCCGGGAATTCCCGGGACATAAACCCTAGTGATAACCTATGCCTTCGACATTTTAAAAATGAACTTGCAGCAAGTAGTGTGGACACATGTAAAATTTTCATGTTTTTTCGGTAATTTCGCTGATAATACGTATTCTGAACTTGCAACCATTTACTTGCATGTGGAAACGGGGGTTACCACAATATAACAAATCAGTCAGGCTTTTTTTACGTTAAAGCACCGTAAGTTGTTTTTCACGTGGAAAAATTTCACTCGAATTTTAAAAGCTCAAACTGCAATGTAAATTATAAAAATGAACAATTTTTTAATTTTATAACAAAGATACAATCACAATATAAACAAAATGTAACTTTTTCATTAGTAAAATAATAGTCTTGTACATTAAATTTGCGTGAAAACGAACTCTACACACTTTTCACGTGAAACAAATTATCGTGAAAAATATTTTTTTTTTATATGGAGTACAACAGTTTTTTCACGTGAAATTGAAACAACTTACGGTGCTTAAGCCCGGTATTTTGTTCGTACTGTTGCGAAAAAAGCTGTCAAACTCCATATAAAAAAATGATTTTTCACTGTGTGGAATTGTTGCGAAATTGCGGACTAATTTTTTTCGCATCAATTTAATATACAGAATCATTTGAAAATGTAGCGAAAAAGTGACATTTGGATTAATTATGCTTGTATCTTTTTATAGACCATAAAAAATTTGTGCATTTTAATGTTTTTATTATAGTTTTTGAGCTCCAAACATAGAGCGAAATTTTTTCACTCTTTAAGCACCGTAAAGCACCGTAAGTTGTAAAGGTTCTACGTACCGGAACGACTCGGAGCCCAACAAGCCCCGACCAAGGAATGCCAACTCAACAATTGTTGCTACAACAACAACAACAACCGTAAGTTGTTTTTCACGTGGAAAAATTTCACTCGAACTTTAAAGGCTTCAAACTGCAATTTAAATTACAAAAATGAACAATTTTTTTAATTTTATAACAAAGACACAATCACAATATACACAAAATGTCAATTTTTCACCAGAAAAATTATAGTCTTGTATATTAAATTTGCGTGAAAATAAAGTCTACACAATTTTCACGTGAAACTCATTGTCGTGAAAATTTATTTTTTTTATATGGAGTATAACAGTTTTTTCACGTGAAACTCAAACAACTTACGGTGCTTTTTGAACAAAATACTGGGCTTTAAGCTAGGGTGACCATTCGTACTGATTTGATCAGTACATGTACTGATTTTTGGTCACGTCTACTGATGAAAAAGTCGTGTACTGATTTGTACTAATTTTTTTAAATTTGTACTAATTGTACTGATTTCTGGCATTTAAAAAAAATATTAAATTTTTTTTTTTAGCAAAAAAATCCAAAATGCAAGTACCTCAATGTAGTTTTTTTATAGGATAAATTTGTATGAATGCGAGCGGTTTTCTCTACCAGAAAGTATTCAAAATGATTTTCCTATATGTAAATTTCTTAATCTAATATGTAGTTTCATACACAGAGAAGATTCGTGGTGACAACCGATCAGTTGATACAACAGTTATTTGACTGTGATAAAAATATTTTAAGTATCCGGTTGTCAGAACTACTGTCAGAATGATTCTGTTTTCTGAGTGTAGGAAACGACGTCAAAAGCTGAAGATTTTGACGTCGTCTGAAGAAATATACAGCTATGGACATATAATTAGCACAAATTTAAATTGCGCATAAATTTAAGTATTTTCCAACTAAATATATTAAAAATGCAAGTTTTATATCTTCTGATTGTTGTTGAAAAATATGTTTGTCTTAATAGTGCTCAAATGTTCCATTATGTTTTGCTTATTATTTATCGTTATCATTTTTGCGTTAACAATGCTGATTTAAAGTGGACATATAAATGGCACAATTTACTTAAAATAGGCAGTAGTCGTGTAAATTTAATTCAAAGCAATAAATATTTTTCGTAGTTCAAAAATAAATGTAAAAAGTTAAAAAATTTTTAAAATGGGATCAGGAAAACATACCACAGGTGACGAAAGGCGGATCATATGGAAAATGTATGTCGATGGAAAAAAAGTAGCGGAAATTGCTGAGATAATGCAAATTTCTCGCAAGAAAGTCTACAATGCAATTAATTCTTGTGTTGAGGATCCCGATATATTGACTAATGGTAAAATTCGGAAGCCAAGGCCACGAAAAACAGATGAGCGTACGGATGCAGCTATAGTACGAATGGTGAAAATTGATCCATTCAAGTCATCAAGGCAGATAGCATCGGATATTAATGAAAATTTTAACATGGAAATATCAAGCAAACTTGTCAGAAGAATAAACGAGGCAAATTTGTTTGGGCGCATTTTTGGAAAAACGTGTTATGGAGTGACGAAACAAAAATTAACAGGATAGGACCAGATGGCAGAATCTTTGTTCGTCGTCCTGAAGGCCAAGAGTTTGATCCTCGGTTCACTCAGAAGACGGTAAAACATGGAGGTGGCAGTATTTGGTTGGGGTGCATTTTCTTGGCATGGCGTAGGTCCGCTTATAAAAATCAATGGAAAAATGGACAAGTCTCAGTATTTACATATTTTCAAAAACCATATGGAGCCATATGCCTTCAACTCCATGCCAATAAAATGAAAATTCATGCAGGATAATGACCCCAAACACTCCTCCAAACTAGTAAAAAAAAATGGCTTTGTGCGGAGAAGATTGATGTTTTGAATTGGCTAGCCCAGAGCCCTGACTTAAATCCAATAGAGAACCTGTGGAATGAAGTCAAGGTTGAAATCGCCAAGAAAAATTTCAAAAATATGGACGAAAACAAAATGCCAAAAACTAGTGGAAAGTATGGGTCGCAGGTGCGAAGCTGTCATCAGAAACAAAGGCCACAGCACTAAATATTAACGGTAAAATATTTGTACATACCAAAAAATTTAACAAATGCAATATTAAAATCATTTCTTCTCTTTTTTTAAGATTGTGCCATTTATGTGTCCAGCTCATTTCAATGGGTTTTTTTCATAATAATAAGTTTTTATTTACATTAATAAATTTCAATTAAAGTTTATAGCAATATTAAATGTGCATAATAAACATTTGGAAAAAAACAAAAACTTGTTGGTTGTTAATAGTATTTGCAATATAGTAGCATAAGAATTCATGGTAAAATGTGCCATTTATATGTCCATAGCTGTATGTGGGTATTTCTATGGAAAAATTTTGGAAACATTTTTAAAAATGTTACGTGTTTTTGTAGAAACACGTAGCTAAAATGTGAAGGTTTTCTATGTCAGAAATCCTGCAGAAATTAGCAAAGAGAAAAAAGATTTGTTCTGACAACTAAATATGTAGCCAATCTATTGGTTAATTTGTACCTACAGAAAATTAGTTTAGAAAATGCAATTTGATCGTGACGACAGAATTTCGTTGGCTGAATAAAAATTCAGTAGAATTAACGTTCATACTATACTGCTGTCATATTAAACTCCATTCGTAGCATGGCTATATTTCATCAATCTGTTACAAAAAAAACTAGAAAAGGAATGGTAACAGATCATTGAAATTTCTAAATAATGGGTCCGTTTCCTGTACTTAAAAAACTGAAAAAAAATTTTTTTGGTTTGTGGTCTGTATAGGGAGAAATGTGTAAGGTTTTTTAGGATGGTATGATGGTTAACCGAAAAATTTTGTTGCCATAACCAAACCATTCGGTTGACAACAAATTAGGTTAGTTGCATAATCATTTTTTGATGATGATAATATTTTTTAAAATCTGTACTGATTTGAAGTCAGAGAAAAATGGTCACCCTACTTTAAGCACCGTAAGTTGTTTTTCACGTGAAAAAATTTCACTCGAACTTTAAATGTTTTAAATTGCAATTTAAGTTATAAAAATTAACAATTTTTTAATTTTAAAACACAGCCACAATCACAATAAACACAAAATGTCACTTTTTCATCAGAAAAATAATAGTCTTGTACATTAAATTTGCGTGAAAACAAAGACTGCACAATTTTCACGTGAAACTCATTGTCGTGAAAAAATATTTTTTTATATGGAGTATAACACCGTAAGTTGTGTCAATTTCACGTGAAAAAACTGTTATATTCCATATAAAAAAACCAATTTTTCACGACAATGAGTTTCACGTGAAAATTGTGTAGTGTTTGTTTTCACGCAAATTTAATATACAAGACTATTATTTTTTTTTTTTTTGTTTTTTTTTTTTTTTTTTTTTTTTTAAGAGAAGCAACACTCAGGAAATTCTTCCTATTAATTAACGTGTTGCTTCCTTTGGAAAGGGGATAGAGAAGAAGTGAAAGGTGGTGAAAGATGAAGGGCTTCAAATATGGCAACACTGTAATTGCGCGTGATATTGAATTTTAGAACAGTTGTTGCCCGCCATCTGACGGTGAGTTGGCGAACTTTATTGAAGCTTTTTATTTTAGTTCATAGCCCTGTTATATTATTTTACTTCGGTGGGGTTAAGTGCTATGGGAACACCGAAGGAGGACGCTGCGATATGTATGAGGGATAGAAAAAACTCATACATATTACTATTTTTCATAAATTGATGTTGCCTTGGTTGGGGCTCGAACCCGCAACCTCACGTGTAACAGTCCAACGCGCTAACCATTACACCACAGCGCCCACTTGTAAATAAGTGACATTTTGTGTTTTTTGTGATTGTGTCTTTGTTATAAAATTAAAATATTGTCCATTTTTAAAAATTAAATTGCAATTTGAGGCCTTTAAAGTTCGAGTGAAATTTTTCCACGTGAAAAACAACTTACGGTGCTTTAATAGTAAAAAGCATTTCATGTTAAAATTTCAGTGTTGTTAACTTTCTTTTAAAATCGCTAAAAACAAAGAAAAATTTGGTCATGTTTACGGTTCTGCCATTTTAAGTCTGGCGACTATTTGTAGACAGAGCTTTGAAGAATTAATTCCTTTTTGAATGAATTCACTACCAATCGAATTCAATTTTCTCTACAATTGAATGAATTCCTTTTCTTAAGTAATTCACTGAATTCGTTCAACTGAATGCGTTCATCAAACAACAAATTCAAAGAATTAATTCAATTGCAATAGTTCTTTTTATTAAATCAAATGAATTAATTCACCGGTGAACGCGTTCAATTTTATAAATCGAACGGAAAAAAAGTGAATTAATTCCTTACTGAATTCGTTCAATTTCATTTTCGTTCAGTGAATTAAAAAAAATAAAATTACGTTCAGTGAATTAAAAAAAAAAATAATAAGTTCACTGAATTGAAAAAAAATAAAATAAGTTCACTGAATTGAAAAAAAATAAAATAAGTTCACTGAATTCAAAGCCTGTTTTCTGCCGTTCAGTAGAAGAAAACAATAATGTACAAATAAAATTTTTAAATAAGCAATTTTACAGCGTGTGCTAGTAAAAGTTAACAAATTAGAAACCGGATGCTGTTTACCAACCTACATGATTCAAAAATAAAGCCTTTTACTATTAAAAATAAAAACTTTACAGATATAGATAAATTTGGAAAAAAAAAATATAACTATATAACTAGTTTGAAAAATTAATAGTTATATTTTTTTCCAAATTTATCTATATCTGTAAAGTTTTTATTTTTAATAGTAAAAGGATTTATTTTTGAATCATGTAGGTTGATAAACAGCATCCGGTTTCTATTTTGTTTATTTTTACTAGCACACGCTGTAAAATTGCTTATTTAAAAAATTTATTTGTAGATTATTGTTTTCTTCTACTGAACGGCAGAAAACAGGCTTTGAATTCAGTGAACTTATTTTATTTTTTTTCAATTCAGTGAACTTATTTTATTTTTTTTCAATTCAGTGAACTTATTATTTTTTTTTTTAATTCACTGAACGTAATTTTATTTTTTTTTAATTCACTGAACGTAATTTTATTTTTTTTAATTCACTGAACGAAAATGAAATTGAACGAATTCAGTAGTGAATTAATTCAATAAGGAATTAATTCACCAGTGAATTAATTCATTTGATTTAATAAAAAGAACTATTGCAATTGAATTAATTCGTAACAAAATAAATCGAACGAAAGCAAATATGAATTAATTCCATTCAATATATATTGCTTAGTGAATTAATTCATCGAATTTTTAATTCAGAATTGAAAAATTGAATTAAGGAATTAATTCTTCAAAGCTCTGTTTGTAGACAAAAATAATGCAAGACTTAAGAAAATTTTATAGGATTTTCAAAAATATACAGTTTGTACAGAACCGATTAGTACTCTCTAAAATTGACTATGTAATTTGATAAAAGGTCGATATGGATAATTTTTCGTTAAAAGCCACCCCCACTTAAAATAAGTGACAAAATAAAAAAACAAACATTACGTTAAAATTCTGTACATTTTTCTGAACCATATCCTCGCCCTTAGGGGAAAATTTAGCCACTATTTTAATCTTTAAAAATAAAGGTAACGAGAATAAAATTAGAAAAAACTTGAATCGTTTCTATTATATTTTCCACCACTGTATGTGGACTAACGCGTCAAGAGGTTAATAATTGTGATATTCATTCAATAAGGTTTGATGTTAGACCTACTGTTTGTTGGGAAAAGTTTCTTAGAATTTTCCGAATTTTCATTTCTGATATACGATTTTTTAATTTCTTTTCATCCATACAACTTAACCCACCCTAGCTGATACAGACTTCTGTTGTGCTATTGTCTAACTTTATAACGACAAAAATCGGCAGATAAATTGTCAAAATTCGATAATTAACTACATCTGTCGTTATAACTGATTCCGTAACTTTTTCTACCCAATTTTGTATTTAAATAATATCGTTAACTTCCGACAATTGTTGTTAACGACTGAAAATAAGTTGTAGATAAGGTAACGGATGAGCAAAATGAGTCAGGTGGCCACAATCCTATAGTGTAAACATATAATGTCTTATACGTACAGAGAATCCGATTGAAATTTTAGGTCAGATTGATTTTGAAATATTTCTTGAAATTATAAGAATCAGATGGTAACAGCTGTGCTTAGATTCTATAAGACGATAGACGATTATCGCCCACTTTTCGAAGTTTAATATCTAACATATACGATTGTAACAAATTTGGTAAAAGACAACAATTTTGCACCCCCAGCAAACAAATTTGATCATTAATGACTCAGAAATGAGCTCCAAAAACATAAACATTTTTTCCACTTTTTCCTATGAAAGTGGTTCGTCCAAAGAGCCCCCTGTGTACTCAGATATGACTCAGAAAAAAGAACGTATAAAATCGAAATTTTTCTCATAAATTTAAATAATTTTGGAATCTTCTTTGAGTCCGAAAAATTAACCATCATTTTGAGACAGCTTTTTAGATTGTAGAGACAACTTTTTGGAATCCCTAGCCTGTTTTCATCTGATTCCACTGGATGGTGTAATATACATATTCAGTATTTTTATTTTTTTTTTTCTTGACAATCACATCACTTTGTAAGATTTTTATTTTTATTTGTCATACGTAAAATCAGATTAAAAAAATCAGATAATGTAAACCCCGCTTTAGTGGTATGGGAGAAAACAGTTTGGAGACCCCTGATATAGAGAATAGTGACAAATTTGTCTACAAATTAAAATATTTATCAACAAAAATGCTACATATAAACAAATGACACCCGGTCTGAATAAAATTTACAAGCTAATTGTTTAATTAAATCTACTATAAAATTATTGACGCGACAAGCGAAATACATACATATACAAATCAAAAATGAAATAGACAAACCATAACAAAAAATGACTTCATAAAACTAATTTATAAATAAATATTACGACGAAAATACCATGTACCTAAAATATAAAATATTAAATAACAGATAAAAATAAAGTTGAATCATCTAATTATAAACAAGTGAACATACATAATAACACATTTTTAATTAAAAATTAAAGATATTGGTTTTATTAAACTTTATAAGGACCTATTACTGAACGTCCAGTTAAAATTTAGCCGACAGTTAAATTAATAATTCATATGGAAACTATAAGAAATGTGTCTGTCAGTCAAATTCCAAATAGCTAACTGGATATTCAGAAATATCGCATAAGAAACAATAAATAAAACTTACATTTTCATTAATTGGTCTAGCCATCGTTAAGAATTTTCCAATATTACGCAGAGCAGAAAATATATTTAAATATAAAGGGAAATTTTCTTTTTTTTTTTCTTATAAAAAGGTATGGAATTATTATTATGTAATTTCGCACTAGTAGATTGGTAGTATTTCCTTAATTTCTTTTTTGTGTTTTGAATTCCTTAAAATAATGCAAAATTATTCTGTTTTTATATTTTTTCGCGAATATCAAGGCACATTCATTGAATATTTCTTTATGTTTTGAAAAGTTCAACGTTCTTATTTAAAATATTTGAAATTTCTCTTATTTTTACCAAATTAGGAACTGTTTTAATTTTCAAATTCCACCAATGTACCAAGAAAAAAAATTGTTTTTTTAGCTTTGAAATAATCGAAAGTAACACAGTCCGTATTTTTGTATATTTCAAACAGGGATGGGAAATGGAGTATTCGATATTGAACCAACTAAATAAAAAAATGTACTTTTTCAGCGCTCACGGTACTAAAATTTTGTATGTACATAAAATTTGTCTGAATAATGTCAAACTTACAAAAAATATTGCTCTAAAAATAATTTTACTTTTCCGGCCCTCACCAATTTTTTAATATAAAAAGTTTTTGCGATCGAGGTCAAGTTCTATACGACACAAAGACCTGCTAAATTATAAAGCTGCCCACACACTAGGGAACATTCTTAAAAAAAGAGAGCATTTTTTGTAAATGTGTGAGTGCGTTTGTGTGTGTGTGCGTGTTGAGAGCGAGCATTTCGTGTTTACAAAATTTTTTGATATTTTTTGTTCCCTCAACCATGTTCCCTAGTGTGTGTGGACAGTTTTCAAAATAACTAAAATTTAGTACAGTACAATTAGAGCTTTTAAGATTTATTTGTTTTTTAAATGAATTCACTACCAATCGAATTAAATTTTCTCTTGAATTGAATGAATTCCTTTTCTTAAGTAATTTACTGAATTCGTTCATCAAACAACAAAGTCAAAGAATTAATTCAATTACAATAGTTATTTTTATTAAATCAAATGAACTGGTGAACGAGTTCAATTTTTTAAACGAACTGAAGAAAAAGTGAATTAATTCACCATTGAGTTCGTTCAATTTCATTCAGTAAATTAAAAAAAAATACGTTCACTGAATTAAAAAAACGTTCACTGAATTGAAAAAGAAAATTACGTTCACTGAATTAAAAAAAATACGTTCACTGAACTCAAATGAGAAGCAAAAATTTATTTTAATAGCTTGTAGAGTTCTTAAGCGGAGAATACACGAGGGAACATTCTTGAAAAAATCCCATTTTTTGTGAATGTGTGTGTGTGTGTGCGTGCTTGTTGACATCGTGCAATTCGTGTTTACAACATTTTTTGATATTCTTTGTTTCCTACTGAATGGGCAAGTTTACCAGAGAAACCCGCTACCGCTACAAATGATATGTAGCGCTTTATGATTACCTTAATCTGGTGAACGATACTACTTTTGTTTTTGTTTTAAAATAAAAATATTTGTAATGTTTCATTGATTTTATCGAAATTTTTTATTCCTTTATGATCATATTTGTATATGTTTATTATTCTTTAAAAAAAATATACAAAAACACAAACGACAGCTGATGTATCATTAACTGCTTACAAGTAGCGTAAAAGTTTTACGCTACCAAAACAAGGTAGCGCTACCACAACATGTTGACTAAGGTTGCGTTTACACTTGCATCGAAATCCCGAGATTTCGCTATTCACCACTCTCAAAAAACAATGAAGGAAAGCATATAAACTTTAAATTTTTATAAATTAAATTTACACTTGCATCGAAATCCCGAGATTTCGCTATTCACCACTCTGAAAAAACAATGAAGAAAAGCATATTAATGTACAACTTTTAAAAAAGCACACATAGTTAGCTCTAATAAATACATTTTATAAAAATTTAACGTTTATATGCTTCCCTTAATTGTTTTTCGAGAGTGTTGAATAGCGAAATCTTAGGTTGCGTTTACACTTGCATCGAAATCTCGAGATTTCGATATTCACCACTATGAAAAAGCAATGAAGGAAAGCTTATAGATGTTCAATTTTGAGTACAGTAAACATATTTAGTTCTAATAAATACATTTTCCAAAAAAATTAAAGTTAATACGCATATCTTCACTGTTTTTTCGGAGTGGTGAATATCGAAATCTCGGGATTTCGGTACAGATGTAAACGCAGCTTTAGCGGTAGCTAATCAAATCGTTCACCAGATTGTTGAGTAGCGGATTAGCAACAGTTGAGCGTCTGTTAAACGCACTCATTGAGTGCACTCAACAATCTGGTGAACGATTTGATTAGCTTAAGTCAACATGTTGTGGTAGCGTAAAAATTTTACGCTACTTGTGAGCAGTTAATGATACATCCGCTGTCGTTTGTTTTTTTTTGTATATTTTTTTAAAGAATAATAAACATATACAAATATAATTATAAAAGAATAAAAAATTTCGAAAAAAAACAATGGGTGCGTTTGGCAGATACAATTTGACAGTCAGCAGTTCTACAACAGTTGTGCAACTATCTGCTGAACGACCTGATCACTAACCCCTCAGTCTGAGCGCTCAGGTAGCGCTGTCATATTGTTTTTTTTTTTACTTATTGTTTTGTATTATTGACAAATAAAAACATACAAATATAATTCAAAAACAAAAAATTTAAAAAATCAAAGGAAAATATAGAAAAAAATATTTAAAAACAAAACAAAGAAAACATCGTTCAGCAGAGTAAGTAATCACAAAGCGCTACCAATGAAACATCTACAAATATTTTTATTTTAAAACAAAAACAAAAGTAGCATCGTTTACCAGATTAAGGTACCCAACAAACAATTCGTTCCGTTTACGCACCGTTTTCGGTCCGTCATAAACGGAATCCAACTCCGTATACGTACCGTACATAAGGAACATCGAAACTGATTCGAATTCGTTTAAAATCCGTCAATGACGGACCGTTTACGGACCGTTATGTCGTGTTGAAAACGGACAAGTCCGTTTAAAGTCCGTCAATGACGGACCGTTTACAGACCGTTATGTCATGTAAAAAACGGACTAGTCCGCTGAAAGTCCGTCAATACCGGACCGTTTCCGGACCGTTATGTCGTGTAATAAACGGAGTGACTCCGTTTTTAGAATGCCGTTTTCGGACATTTATATCTACCTAAATTGACACATTACTAACTTTAATATTGTATGCTTTTTAATAGATTTATTAAATAATTTATTAATTTTATTAAAAACTATGTTTAGCGCCGGTGGAACTAACTTCATTAATCGGCCTCAAAATTCGCAAAATTGACCCATAACTAGATCCAAAATATATCTACAAGCAAAAGAAACAATTTATTAATCCAGGTTAAATTAAATGTATTCACGATTGAGTTTTTTCATACTCAATTCGCAAACTATCGTGAAAAAAACATAAAATTTCATAAACACTTACTATTTAATGATTCTATGTGAATTAAAGTAATTTGGCTACTGTGGCAACGGCCAAGACAGGATGCTCGTTTTTGCGAATCCAGAAACTTTTTTAACCGACTTTAGCGCGCGACCCGTATTAAATTATTTAAATAATTCTATTTTGCGGACAAAAATTCACGAATTAACTGAAGAAAGACGACACCGTTAGCTCCGGAGTTCAAACTGATGAAAATTGGTGAAGTCCGTATTTAACGGTGCAGAAACGGATACACCAAAACGGATTCAAAACGTATTATATTCGAAAATCCGAAAGTACGGTCCGTTATTGTTCCGTATACGTACAAGTTTTGACGGATACCTGTTTTACGGACCGATAATGTTCCGTAAAAGCCGGATTGATGATTCCGTACATGCCGGAGAGTCCGTAAAAATGTTTCTTGGGTAATCATAACTTGTAGTCTACACGAGACATCGATTTGTTCAACCAACGAACAATTTCTTGTTCGCCCATGAATTTGTCTCGTGTGGACCACTCTTGTTCATGTTTTGTTCTTGTTCAGACAACGTTGTCAGCACAATTGTTCTCACAACTATGTGCAAAATCAGCCACGATGCCAGATCTAATTTTTACTCAGTGGTATTACTAAAAACTAAAGAAAATAAGTGAAAATGAATAAAATGTTAAGAAAAAGTAAATAATTTGCATTATTATTGACTTTAATGCAATTTACTTTTTATTATTGGAAAAAAATTAGTGAAAAACACATTGAAACATGAAAATAAATAGTTTCGTTTGTGACCTACTCCAACAAAAAACAAGAAATAATGAATTGTCTGCCATTACGTATTCCCCACCCAAAACAAATGGACAAATTTTTTCCCGTTATTTTGCCGACGATTAGATTTTGTGCAAACAAATCAATCATGTCTCATCAAGACTCAGAGTAAAGCGCTACATAACAATTGTAGCGGTAGCGGGTTTCTCTGGTAAACCTACCCAATGTTCCTTCGTGTATTCTCCGCTTTAGTATTGTAAAAACTTGTAGTCTACACGAGACATCGATTTGTTCAACCAACGAACAATTTCTTGTTTCCCCATGAATTTGTCTCGTGTGGACCACTCTTGTTCATGTTTTGTTCTTGTTCAGACAACGTTGTCAGCACAATTGTTCTCACGACTTAATGGCAGACAATTCACTATTTTTTGTTGAAGTAGGTCACAAACGAAACTATTTATTTTCATGTTTTCAATGTGTTTTTCACTAATTTTTTTCCAATAATAAAAAGTAAATTGCATTAAATTCAATAATAATGCAAATTATTTACTTTTTCTTAACATTTTATTCATTTTCTTTTATTTTATTCAGTTTTTAGTAATGCAACTAAGTAAAAATTAGATCTAGCATCGTGGTTGATGTTGCACATAGTTGTGAAGCTGCCTACACACTAGGGAACATTCCATTCCACATGGCCATTTTTTTACGAATGTTGAAATGTGTATAGCATTGTGTCATGTTGACCTTCGAGTTTACAAAATTTTTTGATATTTTTTGTTTCCAAACTCAATTTTCATCGTGTGTATCGATGTTACTGTTTTTGCTGTATAGTTCATTGATAGCAGTCACGCTATCAGGACAGCAGCATATGGAAAACTAACAATTAACAAATTAATTAATTTGATTTTCTTCCGCCCATATTTCATGTGATCAGTTCTACAAACAAACGAAAATTATGTTTCGTTTGACGTTTTGTTGTCGTGTTTGGATCGTCTGTATAACAGTGAGGTTACACGATCAAGATTTTGCTTTCAAGTTGATAACACATACTGCTTGTCAAATTCAGTACAGAGCTTTGAAGAATTAATTCCTTAATTCAATTTTTTAATTCTGAATTAAAAATTCGATGAATTAATTCACTAAGCACCATATATTGAATGGAATTAATTCATATTTGCTTTCGTTCGATTTATTTTGTTACGAATTAATTCAATTGCAATAGTTCTTTTTATTAAATCAAATGAATTAATTCACTGGTGAACGCGTTTAATTTTATAAATCGAACGGAAAAAAGTGAATTAATTCCTTACTGAATTAATTCACCACTGAATTCATTCAATTTCATTTTCATTCAGTGAATTAAAAAAAAAATAAAATTACATTCAGTGAATTAAAAAAAAATAATAAATTCACTGAATTGAAAAAAAATAAAATAAGTTCACTGAATTCAAAGTCTGTTTTCTGCCGTTCAGTAGAAGAAAACAATAATGTACAAATAAAAGTTTTAAATAAGCAATTTTACAGCGTGTGCTAGTAAAAATTAACAAATTAGAAACCGGATGCTGTTTATCAACCTACATGATTCAAAAATAAAGCCTTTTCCTATTAAAAATAAAAACTTGACAGATATAGATAAATTTGGAAAAAAATATAAATAGTAATTTTTCAAACTAGTTATATAGTTATATTTTTTTTCCAAATTTATCTATATCTGTAAAGTTTTTATTTTTAATAGTAAAAGGCTTTATTTTTGAATCATGTAGGTTGATAAACAGCATCCGGTTTCTAATTTGTTACTAGCACACGCTGTAAAATTGCTTATTTAATACTTTTATTTGTACATTATAGTTTTCTTCTACTGAACGGTAGAAAACAGGCTTTGAATTCAGTGAACTTATTTTATTTTTTTTTAATTCAGTGAACTTATTTTATTTTTATTTTCAATTCAGTGAACTTATTATTTTTTTTTAATTCACTGAATGTAATTTTATTTTTTTTTAATTCACTGAATGAAAATGAAATTGAATGAATTCAGTGGTGAATTAATTCAGTAAGGAATTCATTTGATCACCGGCGAATTAATTCATTTGATTTAATAAAAAGAACTATTGCAATTGAATTAATTCTTTGAATTTGTTGTTTGATGAACGCATTCAGTTGAATGAATTCAGTGAATTACTTAAGAAAAGGAATTCATTCAATTCTAGAGAAAATTGAATTCGATTGGTAGTGAATTCATTCAAAAAGGACTTAATTCTTCAAAGCTCTGATTCAGTAGAACTTGAAGCTGTGACGTAGGCTGCATGCAACTTGATAGTCAATTTTGCTTTCAAGATGCCGTCGTCAAGGAAAGAACTAAAAATGCTCGCCTCTGTGGGCTGTTTCCGCACTGTAGGCTGTTCGAAAAGACTTTATTTTTTTCTTCACATATTCCACAGACATTTTCATATCAGCAGAAATTGATTTTTTATTTATTTTTAAATCATTTCGTCGATATACCGAAATATTCACATTCCGTATTTTATCAATCGTGTTTTATTGCGGCACAATATTTGTAAAACGAAAAACAAGAAGAGGGTGTAAATTTCATCATACATGAGGTTATATCTTGGTATTCTGGCAATGGTTTTGTTATCAATCCAAGAAAGACGATGTTAATGGGTTTTGGTTTCGATACTGATACTATAATGGTTACTCTCGATGGCATGAGAGTTGAATTTGTGGATAAGATTAAGTGTCTTGGAGTTTTAATTGACAATCATTTAAATTTCTCATCGCATATTAATAACGTTTCTTCGAGAATATCATTCTTGTTGAGAAGGTTGTATTCTCTTGAATTGTATCTGCCTCTCTCAATTAGGATGCGTGTGGCACATGCCTTGTTGATGCCTCATATATTATATTGTGTCGAGGTATTTTCTGGTACCACAGGCGGTGAATTTAATAGGTTTACCAAGATTTTCAATAGAATTATTAGATATGTTTTTGGCATATTTTTTTTTATTTTTATTTTCATTAAACTGAACAAACCTAGCACAACAAGACTAACGTCTTATAAATGAAAGTGCTAGTGTCATACAGTAAATATAATATAAATATGTAAATGAGAAATAATAATTTCAACTACAAGACTTCGCTCTCATGTGACTCCAATTCTTGGGTGCTCTTTTGTTAATTATGTAGGTACGAGGTTATTGATATTTTTTACAAAGCAATGGTTAATGGGTTTCCGGTCTATATAGTTGACAACTTTCTTTTGTCCAACTCGGAAAGAAACCCCCAACTGGTTTATCCAACACATCATACTACTATGTTCGAGCGATCATTTCAGATTAGGCTTTCAAGAATATGGAACGATCTACCTCTATACCTGAGAGGTTTTGCTTTTTCACCCCATGTCTTTAGGCGAAAGCTTAAGGATTATGTAGCTATTCATGAGTTATAGCTTTTTATTTGTGCTACTATTTTTATCTCTCTCGACCTTTTCTTTTTTTATTATCGCTGCACTTAGGAAAATCTGGTGATTGTATTATTTTTATTTAAATATCTTTATATTATTCAAGATAATGTTTTTAGTATTTTTTATATGATAGTTTACTGTATTTTTTACTTGTTTTTATTATTATTTATTTTTATTATTATTTATTTTGTCTTTATTTAAATTATTTTTTTTTTGTAGTAGCTTTTATTAATCATATATGGCCCCAGGACTTTGGTTATGTAATTTGAAGTAAATAAATGCTGTATTTATAATTAAAAAAAAAAAAAAAATTTATCAGCTGTTTAAAACTTGACCGTCAAGTTTTCTCAAAACTTGAAAGCAAAAATTGATATCAAGTTGCTGTTCAATTTTTAAAATGTGAGTGTGTTAGTAAAAAAATGTGAGTGTATTGAAACTTGAAAGGCAAAAATTGATCGTGTAGCCCTATATAAAAAATGAAAAAAAGTAGAAACACATGTTCTGTCACGAATGTTCCCCAGTGTGTAGGCAGCTTGTGAACAATTGTGCTGACAACGTTGTCTGAACAAGAACAAATCATGAACAAGAGTGGTCCATACGAAACAAATTCATGGGTGAACAAGAAATTGTTCGTTGGTTGAACAAATCGATGTCTCGTCAAGACGCTAGTAATAGCAACTCTATTTTTTCCTCGCTAGAGGAATTAAAATCCCTAGATCTCACGAGAAAATCTTTTAGTTGGCAACAACTATTTCAACTGTCAAAAATCAACACAACGAATCGCCCATTTTGTCAAAGACTTCACTTTGCAGATTTCTTTTCCGGTTTAACTTTTAACGAAAGCGGTCATGGCGTAAGTAAATTGTGAAATTTTTTTTTTTTACGAAATTGTTGAAGCATTTTGAAATTAAATTATATATGTAAATCGTTGTGAAGATATGCATATCATACAGGGCTTTTTGAAATTGGCAATTATAAACCAGCTTTATGGAATTTTTGATATCCACTTTAGTTTGGAAATAATTGCTAAATTAATTGAAATTTTTGTATACTAAATTATCAACTCATTATATAAGTTTTTAATTAAAACATTAATTTTAACATTTATTTATATACATGAAATTCGTACTATTTTAAGTAGTAAATTAGCATTTATCGTAAATTTGAGTAATTTCTTAAACTTCGAAAATCACGCTATTTTACAACTTGCTAACATTTAATACTTAAAAAATCTGATTCCTTCAGTATGTAACATTAACGATGGGTCTCGTACTCTTGCGGGGTTTACTTAAAGAAAGTCTGAATTACGTACAAAACAATCAATTTTCGGGTTAAATCATTGCTTAAAGGTTAAATTAGACGTGCCATAACGCCATAGCCGTAACCATAACGCCATAGCAGACAACCAAAATTCAATTGGTTTCTATGGTTACGGTTATGGCGTTATGGCATGTCACCAATAATCGTATACATTGTAGCCCATAAGATTGGTTTGAACAGCTGTTTTATATGGTTATGGCACGTCTAATTGAGCCTTAAACCGCAAAGCCCGTACCGCACTAGCTCTTCCCTTGACTTTATGCTTTTTATTAAAGTTTTGGGTTTTTTACGAAAAAATTAAAAAAGAATACAAAAAAGCTAGTGTTATACAGGACTTAGTATGAAACCCATCGTAAGCTTTTATGAATTTATTAAAAAATTGAAAATTAAAATGTTTAAAAAATTTTTAATAAAATTGTTTTCTATTATATTTTACAGCTCAAAAGTTTCACGGGATACCTTGTACGAAAGCGTCAATGGCGTTTTGGAGTTCTCTTCGAAGAAAAAGCGCGGTTTCTTGGAAACCGTGGAACTACAAATTGGTTTGAAGAACTACGATCCCCAAAAGGACAAGCGTTTCTCCGGCACCGTCAAGTATGTTGATTACCAACCTGTATGAATTGATAAACTTCGAAAGGGTTAACCTTTTGGAAGTTTGTTTTTTTTACAGGCAGTCGAGTGTGTTTGTCACTAGACGGACCTTCACTCAGGGTCTTAAAATCAAATTGAGTAGGCTTTGTTAGTTTTAAACTAACAAAAGCCGAACTTTTTGTTTTTTATATTAAAAAAAAAACTATGCTACTCCCTTCATCAAAAGGGTTTATGTGTGAGTTTTATGTGATTTAAATTTTGCTGGAAAGCTGTCGAGATTTGATTTATATTTCTTCTAAATTGCAATGGATTTGTCGCAAATTGTCATTTTCAATATAAAAAAATATTTTGTAGGCGTATTTTTGACAACGCCAACTGCAATCGTCCCCAATATTACAAAAGTATGGGGGCCTTACCTAGTGTCTTCAAATGCAATGAAATGTGCAAAGAAATTTGAAAATAACACAAAACAACAACAACGAAAATAATTTTGTTGTTACTTTGTGTGTTATTTTCAAATTTCTTTGCACACTTCATTGCATTTGAAGACACTAGGTTAGGGTGCGTGCGAGATGGCTAATTAAAACTTCAAATTCAGGTTTCTAAATTTCTATGAAATTAAAGGAGTTTTCTAAAAATTTTCAAAGAAAGTTTGAACCCTTTTTTTTGTCAATTTATTTAGCCACCTCGCACAGGGCCTTAATACTTTTTTTATGAATAAAAATCTTGATTGGAAAAACTATAACTTTATCATCTCGACACGTGTTTTTCTGCTTTAAAGTGATTTAATTGATGTTTAAAATGATGTTAATAATGTATTGCATGTATTACCTGAAAACCTTAAGAGCCTTTGGTTTTCATGTGGATAAACTTTTCTGATTTAAACATCCTCTAAAACATCTTTGTCGTAAAATATTACCAAGTCTTTTGAAACATGTTGCTAATTTATCAATTTATTCTCTAGATTGAAGCACGTACCCCGCCCAAAAATGAAGGTTTGCATCTTGGGTGATCAACAACATTGTGATGAAGCCAAAGCTAACGGCGTTGAATGCATGGATGCTGAAGCTTTGAAGAAATTAAACAAGAACAAGAAATTAGTTAAGAAATTGGCTAAATCTTATGATGCTTTCTTGGCTTCCGAATCTTTGATCAAACAAATTCCCCGTCTCTTGGGTCCTGGTTTGAACAAAGCTGGCAAGTTCCCTGGTCTTTTGTCTCACCAAGAATCCATGATGGGAAAGATTGAAGAAGTTAAATCCACCATCAAATTCCAAATGAAGAAAGTATTGTGCTTGTCTGTCGCCGTTGGCCATGTAGATATGAAACAAGACGAATTAGTACAAAACATTCATTTGTCCATCAATTTCTTGGTTTCTTTGTTGAAGAAGAACTGGCAAAACGTTCGCTCATTGCACATTAAGTCATCCATGGGTCCACCCCAACGTTTGTACTAAATTGAGTTTAAATATGGTGTAATAAATTTTTACATTAAAAAGAAAAAAGATGTAAAATAAAATGCTAGGTTTTTTAAACAAATTAAAAAAATTGTTTTTATTAAACGCCCCTTTCAAGTGGGGGTTGTGATTCGAAAAAGGAAATTCGAACAGAATTTTCACGTTGAAAATTAAGTAACAAAAAATTGTTTAATGTTGAACACGTATAGGCAATAGTAAAAAGTCTCAATTCAGACTTTCAAGAACGGATATCTGGGGGATTATTATGTAATTCGATTCGAAACGGAAAATCTTTCGAACAAAATTTTCACATTGGAAATAAAGTACCAAGAAACAGTTTTTAATGGCGTAAAATATTGAAAACGTGTATGAGATTGTCCAGCATACACTTTTTCAATGTTTTCCATTAAAAACTGGGTTTTGGTACTTGATTTTCAATGTGAAAATTCTTTTCGAAAGCATTTCCGTTTCGAATCGAACTACATTATAACCCCCCCTGTTTACAAGTTTTAAAATTTTCCAATCTGCTTAATAACCGCTAGTGTCTAAGGCCGGCTTTGCTGATTAAGCTTTCTTGCGCTTTTAAGAGGTTTTCACCTCGGGTATGTCAAACACTGGCTAAGTAAAGCTCTTTAAATACCTTACTTGAATTAGTTCAATGAAATAAAATTTTGGATTTTCAATATTTTTGTTTTCAATTCGCAAAACGATAAAATAAATTGTAGTTCAGTGAAAGGGAATTAAAAGAATTCGGCGGTGATTTAATTCAGTAAGGAATTGTCTCAATTATTAACCGTTCGATTAAATTGAGCATATTTGTCGGGGGAGTTCTGAAAAATGAAACCACATAAAATTATCCGTTTTTGTACAACAATATGTGTTTCGTTTTAAGAAGAAATTTTGTATCTGATGAAATGTATTTTAAAGGCGCTTTATCGTTCAAACATGAACGAATTTTTATGACATGCGGAAATACAATAATTTGATTGGATAGCTTTCCCTATTAAACAATGTTTCGAAGACTATTGAATTTGGCCGAAATTCTATATTTTTTGCAAATTCTGTCCTTTAATTCAAAGGATTTAGTTTTTCACCAATATACCGTCAATTTGAAACATCGTATGAAACCCATTTTTACCAAACTTGTAATAAAAACCGGAACCGGTTTCAAACGGATTTCTTAAAAAAACCGTAACCGAAATCGGATTTTTAAAATAGTTTTCGAACCAAAATCCGATTTCCTGAAATGGCCAGTTTTTTTTGGGCACTAAAGACAATCGCTGAGCCGTGATTAAGACGTCATTTCCATGGTCTTTTTGAAATTTCCAACTGGGTACTAACAAATGAATGACTATCAATAAAATAGAAGACCTCAGAACCTATAACTTTCATCCACTATTTTTAAGGTACGGTCTACGTAACTATATCATATGTAAAAATATAAAATCAACTGAAAATTGATTTTAAACAAAATTTAGTCTATATGAATAAAAGTTTTTTATCGATAACTACAGATTTCGAGGGTATATTACAATTTCTAAAAATTGGTAATGGATCCGTGGTTTATAATCAAAACAACGATTCGTGCATTGAATGTTTCATTAAAATTTAACAATCAGTTCAATTCAAATTTGATATTTAAAACAACAAAAACCTCGTCAAAATGTGAGCTAGTAGCTGACTAGAAATTGTAAAAATGAGACTATAAATATTTAAATAATAAATTAGATTAGATAAGAGGTCTTTAAAACAACATTTATTTGATTAAAAAATTTAATTTTTTGTTTATTAATTTTGTATGGATAAGATTTTGAATTTCTCTACTGACTGATTCAAAGCAGCAGTTTTTATTATACCTATCCGTCATTATCAATATTTGATGATTGCATTAATTTTGCTATAGCATCACGTTTTAATACAGCAGATCCAGAATCATTATGGCACATTGTGACATTTAAATCCACATAATCATATTTAGAAAGATCATTATTTGCACTCCATTCTTCGGAATAAAGATCACCACTGTCCTCTAAAAGATTATGTAAAACACAACAAGTTTTAACTATTAAGCTTTTTGATTCTGGCTCTATAAACTCAGTAGAAGTTAAAATTTGCCAACGTCCAAATAGCCGGTTTAAAGAAACTTCTCTAAAAATATTTAAATGATCTAAAGATTTGTTGAAATCATGTTCCCTTGGCTGACAGGGATTATCATATTTTTTCATTAGCCATGTTCTTAACGGGTAAAGTGCTGGGGCGACTAAAAAGTATGGAATTGTTGTATTGTCAGGTAGTTTTTTCCAAACAGTGCTAATTTCATTTGGTGATCGGAGAAACATTGAAGGTTTTTGATGGGCCACTTCTACTTTACGAAAATGTAGCCGATTATCGATGCAAACTTGTACAATAACACGATCCATACCATAGGGTTTATAGCGGCCGCAATAGGAAAAGGTGGGCAGTTCAAAAACACTTAACACACCAACAACACATGGTGCCATATTCGATGCCTTTTGAAAACACCTGGCAATTTCTTCTAATTCTTGTCTACTTTTTGGCATTTTTAATAGAGCACCAGAAAATTCTTTAAGAAAACATTCAACGAATTTGTATAAAGCTGAGCGAACAAATGTGTGGTCCACATTAAAGATTATACCAACAGAACGAAAACTACATCCCGTAGCAAGTGTATAAATGCACATAGCCATAAGTGATTCATAATGCATAGCAATAGCATTTAATGATAACTTCAATTTAGTACAAATTAAAGTAAATATACTTTTAGGCATATGAAATGTATCCAACCATTGATCATCTGTAAAATTGGTTACAATATCTTCATAAAATCCTAGACCACCTTCTTCACTTTCACCATCCTCTTCGGTATCTCGATTATCCACGAAATCATATTCCATACTCTCCTGATTCTTAATATAATCTAAATAAACTTTTGGTTCTACTGTCAATGGTAGCATTTCTACAAATCTTATTTGCATTTCCATTAGCGATTGTAAAAAGAAATTCCTTAAAGTGCATTGCCTCTTTCTCAGACGTTGTTTGGCTCTGCGACGATTGAATATTATAATACGTTGATAATTTTGAACATGTAATCTAAGTAATGTTATGACCTTTTCCAGTTTTTCATGGAGCTCATGACCATCGTTAGTAGATGCTTGTTTCGTTTGTAATTCGATTTGGTTTTCTATTTCAGCAAACTCTTTATCGATTTCACTACTTTGGTATTCTTCATCTAAATGTTCTTCTAGCATTTCTTCTGTAATAAATTAAGGTTAATAAATGTAATTTAAACATAAAATGATTTACCTTCTACATCCATTTTTTTCTGATTTGTAAAAACAATTAAGGTTAGGTTTATATAAACAAACTGTTTGTAAACAAATAAAACAGAGTGACAAAAAAATTATTATTCCGCCGCCATTCGATAAACTGTACCGGCTTACATCTCTCCTTCCGGCATTAGGTGTGTTTGCTTACTTTTCCAGTAAAGTCCAGTAAAAATTACTCAGTAACAAATTTACAGAGAGTAAGGCAAAATTTACTCTCAAAAAGAAAAATATCTAAAAATGTACGCAAACAGAAAAATTGTAAGAATTAGTAAAATACTGCTGCCAACTTCTTTCCTAAAAATATCGCTAAATCAAACTAAAAAATCACTAGAAAATATCTAAATTATAAAAAACTTAAAAAAGCGATAAATCGCTAAATTTCAAAAACTTTTCAGGTTCTGTTGAAAATTTCACAAAAATATCTATATTTTTCAAACTTCTTAAAAAATTATCGATACATCGCCAAACTTTTCGAACTTTTAAGTTTTTCATAAAAATTTAGCGATAAATCGATGAATAATAATGATTCAAAAATTCTGTCAAGGAAACAAATGTAAAAAAATGCTAAGAAAATGTCAAGACTGTTAAAAAGAAAAATCGCTAGTTTTCTCGCTAATAGCTAAATTATATAGATTTGTCGAAAAAATAGCTAAATTGACAACAGTTATTAAAATAGCTGATTGCGAAATAAACCTGTTCAAATTATTGGATTAATAAATAAAACCTAATAAAATTATCAGTTACTTACTTCTTCCATCGTAAATAAGCTTATATTTAAATATTTTTTGTTTTTACAAAAAATTATTTAAACATTTTTTAGACAAATGTTTTGTTTCTTCAATCATATGTTTTCAACCATATGTTTTTTTTCTTAATAATTCTTACTAGCAAAAATTCATCCAGTAAAAACTTGTAAGTTCTCTGGTATTGAACTGTCACTTTACTCTCTATTTTTCCTCTCTCCTTACTGAGTAATTGTGTAAACAAACACCTTCCAGTAAAAACTTGTACAAATTTGTACGAATTTGTACAAATTTTCTATACCTGAGAGGTTTTGCTTCTTCACCCCAGGTCTTTAGGCGAAAGCTTAAGGATTATGTAGCTATTCATGAGTTATAGCTTTTTATTTGTGCTACTATTTTTATCTCTCTCGATCTTTTCTTTTTTTATTATCGCTGCACTTAGGAAAATCTGGTGATTGTATTATTTTTTTTTTTAATATCTATTTATATTATTCAAGATAATGTTTTCAGTATTTTTTTTATATGATAGTATTACTGTATTTTTTACTTATTTTTTTTATTATTTATTTTTATTATTTATTTTTATTATTATTTATTTTTATTATTATTTTTTTTTATCTTTATTTAAATTATTTTTTGTAGTAGCTTTTATTAATCATATATGGCCCCAGGGCTTTGGTTATGTAATTTGAAGTAAATAAATGCTGTATTTATTATTAAAAAAAAAAAAAAAAATCGGGTACGCAAACACACTTATTGTAGCCACATGTTTACGAAGCAAGTAAAACAAAACAAAAGCTAATAACTTTCAATGCTTGAAATTTATAGGAATTTCAATTATTAGTTGTAAAATAAGAATATATAACAAATGTTTTCATTAGCTGAGCTAAAAGATACTATACGTATAGCACCAGAACAGTTTAATTTAAAACTCATAGAAGCAATTAGAGATGAAATAAATCGAAAATTGGCAAATAAAGTAAGAACTAGAAAAACGAGAAATATTTTAAATACAAATCTACATATTCTAGGTTTTGTTAAATGTTGGTCTGTGCATAGCTTTAAAAGATATTGTCTCTCTGAAAGATTCCATTATATTACCCGGCGATGGTGCTTCACACACGGAAGTCATATTTCGGTATATTGTTTTTAGGCCATCTATTGGTAATGTTATAATGGGGAAAATAAGGAGTTGTAGTCATGAGGGTGTTCACGTAACATTGGGATTTTTTGATGATATCTTAATACCACCCACAGCTTTACAACATCCATCCCGTTTTGATGAAACTGAGCAGGCTTGGGTATGGGAATATCCATTGGAAGATGGTGGAAAACATGATTTGTTTATGGATATTGGAGAACCTATAAAATTTCGCGTGTCAAGAGAAATTTTTGAAGAAAGTTCACCCATAGGACCACCCAAAAATGATATTTTAAAACCAGGTACATCAGCAGCGGCGTCAGCAGCGGTAACGGGTCAAAATACAGAATCCAAAACACCATATCGCATTATTGTAAGTTGAAATGTGGGTTAAACTACATTATTCCTAATTGAGTAGCTAAATTTTATTTCTTTAAACTTAAGGCGGCTATAAATGAATCTGGCTTAGGAGTTTTATCATGGTGGGATCAACAACAACAAGATGATGATGCTGGCGATGATGAGGATGAAGAGGACAATAATGACTATGAAAACGATGAAAATGGTGAGGGAGCTTATGAAGAATGATGGACAATGGTTAAAAATAAAAAGAAAACAAAAAACAAGAAAACTTTTTTTATAATGTTAAAATGAATCAACCAAAACTACTTATGTTAGGAAAAACGCAAAGGTAAGAGTAAATATGTTATCTAAATGAGAAGTAGGGTGGTCGAAAAGGTTTTTAAAAACCTGTTGAAACCAAGATTTTTAGTATCAAGAAAACCCCAAATTTTTGGTACAAGATATGGGTATCACAGAAAAGAACACAGTCCCCAGATTACAATTATTTAAAAACAGTGTAAAAAAAAACTGCAAAATAATGGTGGATTGAGAAAAACAGCTTTATGGAAATACAATTTTTTTTTTAAAACGCATCCGCTAATTACATTCTATATTCTAATAAATATATAAAACTATTAAAACTAATTTTTTGCAAATTTTTTTGCGAATAAAAATTTTGACCCAAATAAAAATTTTTGTAATGGAAAATGTCAATTAAAAATATGTCCCAATAAGAAATCGCCAGTGGTACAAAAAATCAAGCACTGGCATATCACTGGGTAACTATGGTGTTGAAAATAAATGACTGGGAGAGCACTCATCTGGGACGCTTTGCCAGCGCTTGCAAAAAGCGTTTTTGCAGCATTTGTTTTACAAAAATTTCGGTGGTTTATAAAAAAAACCACTGACAAAGAATGGTCTAAGAGTGATATGCCAAGGTTTGCAACCAGTGGTTATCCAGTGCTACCTAGCCAATGCTACCAGTGGTACAAAAACCAATTCACTGGTAGAGCAATGATTTTATCAAAATGCTGACGCTTCGATAAAAAAGGTTTGTAGTCAGGAGGTTCCGAGTTCAAATCCGGTTGCAAGCTAAATATTTGTTTGGATTTTTTTTTAATTTGAAATTTTCTTTGTTCTATAAAATCAATTTTTTTGCCTCTTTAAGACCAACTTTTTGTTTGCTCTCCCAACGCTGAAATATTAGTTCCAAAAAACTGTTTGCCAGTGCTAGCTTTTTCGCACAGCCAGTAGTTGTCCAGCGATTATCACTCATTTATGTATTTAGCTATCAAATATTATGTGCGTTCCCGTACGTTACCGCGGGTACCCGCGTGAACCCAAAACAGCCCAAACAACAAGAATTTACACGCAATTTTGCCTTTGGGCTAGTTTGTGTAACTTCGGTAAAGTACGGGAACAGACATAATATGTCTACACAAACTAGCCCAAAGGCGTTCCCGTACTCAAAATTGCGTGTAAATTGTTATTGTTTGGGCTGTTTTGGGTTCCCGCGGGTACACGCGGTAACGTACGGGAACGCACATTTTATATGTCTCGTTAGATGACTAAATGATGTTATCATTTTGGGAATGGGAAAGCACTTTTTGCCAGTACTTGTACCAACAGTTGTTGTTGTTGTTGTTGTAGCGGCTTTAAAATGAGAATTTGTAGTTAATAATTCTCATTTAAAGCCGGAGTGGCAATCCTAGCTCGGATAAATTCGAAGATTCGAATACATCCGAATCGTTCCGGCACATAGTCCGATTGCCGTGGGAACCGGGTTATACCGCCCATACTCGGTCGTCAGAGCCTCGTCAGCGTTAACAGGGGACACCATGTCCAAGGTGGACTGTGGGTGAGGTTGGCATTTGGAAATAATTTCCCTTGACCCCCCCAACAGTTAAAGTGCTTTGCCATCGCTTTCCCGTTTGTATTTTTCTGACTGGGATATTTCGTCATATGAAATCAAAAAAGTAAAAAATCAAAATCAACTTTTTGATTGGTTATTAGGCCAACCAAAAAGAAACCAGAGCATGTTTTTTATTTGAAAAGATGGAACAATTTAGATTAAATACAAGTTGTGATCTTAAAAATATAAGAATTTTAAGTTATATATTTATTAGAGTTTTTTTTTCTTATATCACCTAATTTTTCTTGTTTTTGCTTATTATGTAAATATTGGCTTATTTGTGCTTATTTTAGCTTTTTTATGCGAAAATAGAGCATATTTTTCTTTTTTTCCTTAGACAAGAATGAAATCCGGATAGGGCCATGCCTTCAAAATATTATTTTTCATAATTTGTTAAACAAGTTAGCACATTTAATTCCTTTAATGCAATTAATGTATTTTCCTATGAAAATAAATTTAAGAATGTCAAAACTTTGTCTGTATTGCTAATGCTTTTGTTTTTCATCTTCATCATCATATTTGATAATTATATCAATAGATTCATGATCCGATATTTTATTGTTACTGTTGTTTTCAACCGATATTCTCTTATTATTTGTTATAACGTAATCTATTAACGTTCTTGAATTTGCTGTCACTCTCGTATGTTCTTTAACTATTTGTTTTAATCCATTATCATTAAGTATGCTTTCCATTCTACTTTTGTAAAATCCACTACTTGACCAATCTATGTTGAAATCGCCCGCTATTATTATATCACAGTTCTTTTCACATATGTCTTCTACAATTCCTTCAAACTGCTCACAAAATTCTGCTTCACTACAGCTAGGCGATCTATACACAGCTGCTAATATGACAATGTTCTTTCTATATTACATCTTACATACATTTATCCAATATTTTGATTCATCTACTTTTTCGAAAATCTTTGTAACACTCCATAACTTTCTAAAATAAATTATAACACCTCCAGTTCTTGTAGAGTTTGAAAATGTTAGTATTTGTTCATAGCCGTGTATTGATATTTCGTGTTCATCTATATCTTTTGTTACGTGAGTCTCTGATAATATCATAAAGTCTGGTTTTTCATTTTCGGCAATAACTTCTACTTGATTATAGTTATTTATCAGGCCTTGTACATTTGTATATATACCACGAATTTGCCTTGATTGTTAGGCTGTTAAACCTATCCTCCTCTTCTTCATATTAAGCTTATTTTGATATACTGGACATTCCCGGTTTATCGTGACGTGATTTTCATCAAGTCCTAAATTCAGTCTTCTATTTTCTTTCATACAGTTGAAACATTTTTTTATTATTTCCTTATTACATTCTTTGCTCTTGTGATTTCCGTCACATTTATAACAAACATCTTGAGTTTTACAATCTGACGATTTATGGTTGTATCCTTGGCATTTAAAACATTGTAGTATATTTGTACCATCGAAAACTCTACATCTTTCCCATCCAACATTAAGTTTTTGACCAGATATAACTTTCGGTTATGTTTCATTATCAATTTTTAGTTTATCATTAAATATTGTTCTATTATATCTTTTTGTTTCAAAAATTTTTATCATTTCTAATTCACTGTTTTGCATTACTTCGTTTTGTTTTTTCAGCTTTTCTATTAATTCTTTCTCATGCATTTAATGAAGAAATAATGAAGTTTAAGGGCTTATTTTTTGGATTTGAACTGCTTATTTTAATGTTTTTCCGAGCTTTTTTTAAGAGCTTAAAATATTGCTTTTAGAGCTTTTTTTGGTTGCCCTAGTTATGATGTAAAATACACACTCCTGCAAATTTTTACACTCCTACGACTAAAAACGACGATTTTATTAACAAAATTCTAAAAGCCCTAAATGCAAGCGCGGAAAAAACTAATCCTCAAAGGCGTAATTTTCATAGCTCTATAAATAACACGAAAATTGTAAATTTTTCCGCGAAATGCCGGAAGGAGAGAAACTGACTCAGCTTTTGGGGCGATCTTTTCTTGTAAGGGTTGCTCATAAATACAATAAATTACCGTCTACTTTAAAGTCATTTGATATTTCTATAAAAACATACATAACTTTCAAATATTTTAAAATATGTACTTAATTTATTATTATTATTGGCCATTATTTTTATTTTTTTTTATTTTTTCTCTCACATTTTTTCAAAAACCTGGGAATTGAAAAGAAATCTGTTATCACTCTTACGGTGGGTCTCATACTTTAGGTTTAACTTTAACTTAACTATAAACAAAAGAAAATGTCAAAAAAATGTACCCAAGCAACCACAAATTTTTGGTTTAACTATTAACTAAAGTTTGAGACCCACCGTTAGTTATTATTTAAATTGTTTTTTTTTTATTTTTAAGATTATTATATGTATTTCAATTAAATTTTATTTAACACTTTATTTTATTTGAATTAAATTTTATTGTTTGCTTTGCAAACTTTTAGTAGTATTTGTAACCGAATATGGCCTTTCGGCTAGGTTATTGTAATAATTAAAGAAATTGAAATTGAAACACTACTTCGATAACGAAAAATAAGTTTAACCTAAAAAACTTTGGTTTATTTTTCATTTTAGAAAGTTTTTGCTTCTCCTATACAATTTTTTAAATGTAACTTACGGCTGTTTTGATTTCATATGACGATTTGTACTATCAACAAAACCGCTAAGTTGTTTCAAGGTGTGGATATCACAGAAAAGAGCACACCCTATTAAAAAAAATTAATATGGAGCTTTATATGGTAATATATAACATAATGTGATCCATATACCATTTCATCCGAAAAATGGCCCGATATAATTATGTCAGTTGGTTATCACATTTTATCTAATTGTATCAGTTTAGATCTTAACTGATTAGATTATATATTAAGCAGATGAAATTTTATCTGATTTTTGACCTGATACAATTTTATGGGTTTATGTCGCATGGTATTAGTTTAGATCCAAATAGATACATTACTATACAAACTTATATAGTTATATCTGAATTTTGACCTGATGCAATTATATCTGCTTTAAAACTTTGATACAATTATATAAGGCATATGTCGGATACAAATATATTTTATTTATATAAAATTGTACCAACTACGATCCAAACAGATACCATTAGATATAAACCGGTAAAATTGTATCAGGTCAAAAATTGGATATAATTTCATCTGAATAATGTATAATTTCATTAGTTGAGATCTAAACTAATACAATTATATAAAAACTGATAAACAACTGATACAATTACATCGGGCCATTTTTCGGATGAAAGAGTATATTTATACAGATATAACTTCATCGCATTTTATACGACTATATGTAACTGTTTTTACTCGGGCAGTCAATATTAGGGATCCCGAAGGGGACTGGTATTTATAAATCCCTGGATTCGGGATTTTGAAAATTGAAATTCTGGGATTTATCGGGATCCCGGTATTTTTCGGGATTTTGAAATTTTTCGGGATTTCGGGATTATTTGGAGTTTCGCGATTTTCTTGCTTCATTATATTTTTAATTTTAAAAATAAATAACTGAAATAAACCCTAAGGGCCATATGCATAATCCCTTTTAAAATTTATAAATGGCTTACAAAACAAAATTCTCATACAAAATTAATTTTATAAACGTGTTATAAGGTTTTCACATTATTATACATAAGCACCTTAAAATTTAAATAATTCATTATAAATCTACTTATTAATTTCTTGTAGTATGAAAAATAATTAATTTGTCGTATTCACAATGCTGGAGTAGGTACTCAACGCTGCAGAGTGGAGTGGACTAAAATAGAGATGGCATGATACCAAAAATAGGTCAATGCGAAAAAGAAACAAAATCCACTCCGAGTACTACAGCATTGTGAATCTGTCTTTAAACGAAAACCACACTCATAGAAATAATGTAGCAATATATTTATGATGTATATAGTTATTTTATGTATTTACAGTGTACCTACATTATTTGTTGTAGCAACGACTCCTACAATAAAATATGTAAGCATATATTAATCTTCTTCTTCTGCTGACTCAGCTAGATCCAAACCCTAAACCGGGCCGCTTCAACCGGGTGGGTCCATAGTGACGTGGGATCTAGGTGAGTCGGGTTTGCCGTGCAGTCAAAGAGGTGATTTACGTCGTGAGGACCTCTTTGGCATGCGGGACATGTGTTCGGGATGGTGGGCTCGATCCGAGACCAATATTAATTAAGGCGTGAACACCATCCCGAACGCAATTGCGCGAGGAGGACTCTCGTAGATCGTGGGAGTTTTCTCCTCGTTTTCTGCAATAGGTCGGGGACGACCTCCAAGAACGATATTCATCCGGTAAGAATTGATGGCGTCATTTATCGTGTCCCGATGAATATCGTTTATACCTGCCCTGTAGGATGCTTCGTACCGCGGATCTCTCATATAACGCTGGACCGTGCCCTCAAAGATGCGAAGGTCCTTTCTGACATGCCTCGGGGGGGGGGGGGGATCCACCTCCGTAAGATGGTGATTCGGGTGGCTCCTCCGATGACATCCCAGCAGGAACTGCTTCGACAGCATTTGGCAGTGTTCCTTTACTGTTAGGACCTTCGTTTCCTCGTGAAGATGTTGAACTGAGGACATTTGTAGGCATCCAGTAATTGTCCTGAGGGCAGAATTTTGGCAGGTTTGGAGCTTCCTCCACTGTGTATCGCTGACTCTAGGCGAGCACACTGGCGCAGCATAATTACCACTGACCGACCAATTGTTTTGTAGGTAGCCAACAAGGTTTCTTTGTCCGTACCCCAAGAGCTGCCGGCTAGCGACTTGAGGACCTTGTTCCTACTCTTCATCTTGTAGTGGTGTGCGTGATGACATAAACATGCTGTCGAATGTAACTCCAAGAATTTTGGGGTGGTTAAGTATCGGAATTTGTACGCCATAGACTACTACATTCAGTTCCGGCCTTACTTTTTTCGTCCAAGTGGTAAAAAGAGTCGCCGAGGATTTTGCATGGGAGAGCTGCATATCCCTTCCAGTGAAGAAATTCGTAAGATCATGAAGATAACTGTACAACCTACCGCAAAGCCATCAATGTCGTGACCCGCCGCCAGTATCGTACAGTCGTCGGTATATGAAATCAATTCCACTCCTTTTGGTGGAGCCGGGAGTTTCGAAACGTAGAAATTAAACAATATCGGGGAGAGAACTCCACCCTGAGGAACTCCTTGTTTAATTCTACGAGGTTTGGACTTTCTGTTTCGAAACTCCACAAACGACTGGCGACCTCACAGATAATTCGCTATCCACCTCTTCGTACCATTTGGGAGACTGAATTCGGCGATGTCCCTGAAGAGGGTCGCGTGGCTGATCGTATCAAATGCCTTCGATAGGTCAAGCGCCACTAGAACCGTCCTTTCGCAAGGGCGGCTCTGATTTAAACCACTGGTTAACTGTGTGGCAATGGCGGTTAAAGCTGTTATTGTACTATGCTGCTTTCGGAATCCATGCTGGTGCATTAGGGTGGATAAGGAAAGGTTAAAGACCTTTGTCAGGTACTCTACTCCTGGCATCTCCAGTTGTTTGATCATCAGCATGGAAATTCCGTCGGGTCCTAGAGCTCTAGATGGCTTGCATGCATGTTTTCAGATGATCTACCCATTTGTTCCGCTTGTGCTCGTTGACCAACTTGCTGATCTCCCGGTTGAGTTCGTTGATCCTGGGATCGCACGAACGAAGCTCGTCCCGCTCATCTGCGAGTTCTGCCGCTTCGACTGGGAAATTTGGTCTGATGTTGGTGATCCTTCTAGCCGGAATGAAGCGAGCAGCCGCTGCGTTGACGATTTCACGGAACTTCCTTTCCGCGGAGCGCACATCGGTTGGGGTGGGTAGGTCATTGAATTTGCGGTTGGTGAACTCTCTGAACGCTGGCCAATTAGCTTTTTTGTGGTTAATGTACGTGCGGCGTTCAAACACGATGAAGTCACTTGGTCTATCGAGCGCGATAACTATAGGAAGGTGGTATATATAATTTATATAATTTAATTTATCAGACCTGCACTCGAAATTGTTATATCTGGCGAGCTAGTGCAACTTCCTACAATTCTGGTGGGGGCGTCCTCATTCAGTGTGGAGAATGTGGAGTCATCGACTTGTTCCGCCAGGGCTATCCCTCTCTGGTCTTCCCCCGGATTGGAGTGCCAGAGCTCATGGTGTGCGTTAAAATCGCCCATCACCATGCGGTTATCACCCACCAGAAGGAATCTGATGTCCAGGTGATATCCTGCGGGGCAGCTGGCCACTGGCGGAATTTACACATTGTACAATTCGATGTCGGCAGCTCCTGACCTTACTGCTATACCTTGGTGTTCCATGTATATATCACGTACATTTGGGTCAGGCAAGATCATTCTGTAATGCACGGTGCTGTCGATAATGAATGCGAGGCCCCCGCCTCCGCTTCGTGTGCGGTCCTTGCGCAGAATGTTGTAATTACTACAACTCTGAAGGCTACAGGTGGCATTGAGTTTAGTTTCTTGGACCGCAGCGACCATGACTTTGTGGAGCTGCATAAACCTAGTTATCTCTGTGATCTTACCTTGGAGGCCGTTGCAGTTAAACTGTATAAGGGTTATCACCTCAGGTCGGGGGACAACCACATGTGGTGTTAGTAGTGGAGCTGCTACGCTGGCCAATACAGCATGAGGCCACGTAATTTACGTCCCAGTCCCTATGGGTTCTTAACCCACTGCAGTTTCTACTGCTGTCCTTCCTGAGGTGAACCCACTGATTGCAGATGTTAACCTGACTGTTGTTCCGCCAGAGTGTAACCGGTCCTGGAAAACTGAGCAGAACCATGGTCCGGCATGGACCAAAAGGATTTGGAGCAAGTTCGCCGGATAAAGTTGCTCCAGGTTAGAAAAAAGAAGAGGGCATACATACGTATTGTGGGTATGTTGAGTTGGCATTCCTTGGTCGGGGCTTGTTGGGCTCCGAGTCGTTTCGGTACGTAGAACCGAGTGCCGTGGGAACGTAGGATAGCGGTTTTTATTTTTGGTATGTTTTCTAGATCATTCTGTATAACTATATTTATCCCTTACACATACGTTTGCTGTTGTGTACATTGAACAAAACGAATATGTCCTAGTTGCTAAGTTAATGATGGTAACAGCAGAAGAGCATTAATAAATTATATGTGAGACTGATCGGACGTGTCGTTGTTATTTAATTAAAAGCGCCTAAAAACGGTATTTAATTTATTTCGGTAATGGTATTTTAAGGGTATCGATATTTCATTTATTTCGGTATCGGTATTTTAAGGATAACGATATTTAAGTTATTTTGGTGACGGTATTTTAAGGATAACGGTATTTTGGTTATTTCGGTAACGATATGTTAGGGGTACGGTAGTCAGTTAAAGGGGTTTAAAATCCATTCACGACGACGACTTTTCGAAGTAAATTTCTACCATATTACATAAAATTTTGAAAATATTGCAACAAATTTGGTAGAAGACAGAAATTTCGCATAATATATTTCAACATGTTTGTAACTAACATCTTTAAAATGTTAAAAATTTAACTTCGAAAGGTGGACGATAATCGTTTATTTTTTATAGGATCCCTAGCCTGGCAAATATGTAAATTAGTCCGCGATTCATTGCTTGTGTTTAAGTAATTTAAATGCAAAGTAGCCTAAACTGCCTTTCAGTGTAACCGTCTTTTAATAACGAGGATATTTTTAATATTTTAATAAAGATCATAAAAATCTGACAACCTTTTAAAAAATCTTAATTTAACGATAGTGTTTTGGAGAAAGTTTTTTATTATTTAGATTTAAATTTTTTATTGCAATAATAAAATGGAAATACTCTGGCATGTGATGAAAATCGATCAACATTAAATTTACCGTTTTTGAAATTTTAATCCTCAATATTTCGTATTATTTTCGATAAAAAAAAAAATATAAAAATATGTAAATCGATATATCTGGGGCAGATTAACGCAACCGTGATCGAGTTTGTTTTATTTATTTTTATTGCAGTTATCATTACTTACAACAAGGGTGTTAAGGGAAATTTAAGCGAAAACATCATTTGTATACACAGTAAATCATTTCTAAATGTCAACCGCACTCACGGTCCACCTTGGATATGGTGTAGTCTGTTAACGCGGACAAGGCTCTGACGACCGAGTATGGGCGATATAACCCGGATTTTTTCGAATTTTTGGATTTATCCAAGCAAGGACTGCCACACCGGCTTTAAAGATAATTTTTAACAATAAATATTCATTTTAAAGCCGTTACAACAACTACTTAAAACACGAAAAGTATTTAAACTCTGTTAGGAGTGCAGCAATTTAGTCCCATATTGCAAATATAGTAAGTGAAATTAATAACAATAGTTACTCGTGTTTTTTTATTTCCACTTTTAAAACATGAATTTTTATCCATTTTAAACGCACGCGATTGCGAGAATCTGACCCTCGACTCCATTAAGCGATTAAAAAATCCCCTTTGCCTTTTCCCTTATTTTCTTTAAATTTCGATTTTTAACCAAATCTATCTAAATTAAAATCAATCGATTTTCATCACATACCGATTTTTTTACAAAAAATATGGTTTTGTACATAAAAATTTTGAATATTTTTTTAAAATATATCCTTTTCAAACGGATGATCTGGGTGACCTTTGCAACTATACGGAGTTATTAAACAAGTAGTTTAAAATTAAATATTAAGAAATAAGAAACAGTTAACTTACTTATCAAAAGTGTACACACGAGTTCCCGAATCCAATTCATCAATATCAGCCATAGCTTGAGAGTCCAATTTAAAATTAACACTTAAAATATTATCTCTTATATGGACACGTTTAAGAGCATTTGGTATAACAATATTACCACGTTGTATCTGATAACGTAAAAGAACTTGAGCGGAAGTATGTTTAGTTCGATTAGCAATTTCTTGAATTTTTGGATTATTTAACAGAGGAATTTTACTACGAATACGATAGATATTGTTTGGGCTACCAAAACAATAATTCGATACGACTACAATTTCATTGGCGGCACAAAAATCCATAAGAATTTGTTGATTCATATAGGCATGACATTCGATATGTAGTAAAGCTGGCTTTATACGGGCCTTATCGATTAGCCAATTAATTTGGCGTATATTAAAGTTAGACAAACCAAGAGAAACCACTAAACCACTTTGAACTAATTTTTCCATAGCATGCCATGTCTCTATAAAATCTACTTCGGAGAAAATTATTTTGCCATCATCATCCTTAGGAAAGAAATCATCACCTTCTTGAAAGCCCATGGGTGAGTGCATAATATAACTATCTAAATATGAGAGTCCCAAATTTTTTAAAGAGGTTTGACAAGCTTTACGGACCAGATTTGACTTATGGTGTGTATTCCATACTTTACTGGTTACGAAGATATCTTCTCTAAAGAAAGAGAAAATGACAAAATTAACCGAAGCTTATGTGATACTAACTAACCTTTTTATTACACTCTTTTTTATATATTCCTTGATAGCTTCGCCCACTTCTTTTTCATTAGCATTTACTTCAGCACAATCAATATGACGATATCCCAATTTGATAGCATCACCCACAATTTTCTTCGTCTGGGTTTGTAACTGTGTTAAAATAGGGAAAACTTCCAAAAAAGTTCTTTCTACATTTATTACATTAACTTACATTGTGTGTTCCAAGGCCTATGATTGGTATTTCATTTTCATTGTTTAATTTTATTTTAGGAACTTCTGGCACTTTATAAGATTTATCATCATTTTCCCCTTCGTTTTCGATGGAGGTTAATACTTTCAATGCACTTGAGGATTTTTTACCAGATAGGGAAGTGCGAGATGGTATTCTTGATGTCATTCTAACATTACTAGCGGCTGATTTTCTATTTGAACTAGAAGCCATTCAAAACAATTTAAACAAATTCACTGACGTATTTATTTTAAGATAGTCGCACTACAATTTATTTTGTTGTGACTTAAGATTTTCATTTAACAGTTAATTAAGAATGAATTTTTACTACGGCCCTCTAGTTTCATATAGTTTTTAGAAAATATTAAATTATAAAAAACATAGGTCAAATAAACTTCAAATTTGATTTTTTAATTTAGGATTTTTAAACGGTTTAAAATTCTGCATAATCGAATAATTTTTGTAAACACAACGATAAAATTTCTCTGTTAATGAATTTCTCAGCTACAACCAAAAAATTTAAATTAATTGAAAAAATCGATATTAACTTTTGTTGCATTGTAATTAAAAATAAATGAATTTATTATTGAAGGAATTTTGAAATACAATTAAATACGAAATTAAAAAAAATGCCCTGCTGGCAGTTCGTCTTCGATATACACAAATTGCCTGCACTTGTACGTAAAAACCATACGTCAGTGTGGCAACATTTGTGAAAAAGGTGACAAAGAGGTTTGGGACAATTTCAAACAAAAAGAATCGGTGTTAGAATCGACAGTAGAAGGTGTTGTAAATGAAAAGTTGCTATTCTACAACCGATTCTTTGGAACAGAAAATTTTCCTGGGTGTAACCTAATTTCAGTTGGAAAATGGCATATTTTTTTTCTGTGTGTATATTACCCCATTCAGAGTCACACTAGAAAAGTTGCCAATCGTCTTTTGGATATAATTATATATTACATCAAACACTAGACAAAATGTATATCTCACTTTGTATATAATCATATCTGGTAGTTAGTACAGTAAAAAAAAAAAATAAAGTAAAGTCAGCAAAAAATGTTGCTGTGTCAGCATATTTCTAGTCAGGAGCGTGCTTGCAAAAAAGTTGGTAATTTCAGCAAAAGGTGTTTGCTGAAAATCAACGAGCTGATATTTACAGAAAAATAGTAATCTCAGCAAAAGTTTTGCTAACACTTAGTCGCTTGCAAATGAAAAAACTCGTTGCTAAAATCACTAAACTTTTTGCTGAATATTAGTAGACTGAAAAAAACTCAAAAAATTTGTGGAGAAATTTTAGTTTATGCCTCATTCATACTGAACCCAAAACAAGTAGTTTTAAAATTTATTGTGTTTTCGATTGTGAAATCCCATACAAATTTCAAATCTAAAACTTAAAAAATACGAAAACTTCTAGTTTTGGGTTCAGTGTGAATGAGGCTTAGTTAATTTATTTACTGAAAATGTATGCTGCTTACACACAAAGGAACATTCGTCAGAACATGTGTATCATTTTTTTTTGTATACATTTTTTACTAACAATGCCACACACAACAAAATCTTAAACAAAACTTCATTTCTGTTTGTTTGTCGATGTAATCACATCAAATATCCGCGGAAGAAAATCAAATTTAATTTGTTATTATACCCTACACCACTATGTGGTCAGGGTATTATAAGTTTGTGCGGATGTTTGTAACATCAAAAAATATTGGTCCTAGACCCACCTTATAGTATACCGATCGGCTCAGAATTTTTTTATTTCGATTTAACGATGTCCGTCTGTCCGTCTGTCTGTCTGTCTGTCCATGCATTCTTGTGCGCAGTCTACAGGTCGCAAATATTAAGATATTTTGATGAAACTTGGTACACCGACTTATGTCGGCCCAAGGACAAAGTCTATTGATTTTGGTTAACACCGGTCCATGTTTAGACCTAGTGCCCATATAAGGGTCCTACTAAAATTATATGGTTTATACGCTGCAGGTCGCTAATATTAAGATATTTTGATGAAATTTGGTACCCAAGTAAAAAAAATGATATGGAGCCATATAAAGTTATATTTAATTATATATAATCTTTTATGTAATTAGATATAATTATATCCAAAAAATGAGAACGTCTCATTGTATCATATTTTATCGAATTGTATACAATTTGGTACAATTTGATACAATTTTATGCAATTCGATGCAATTGTATCCGAATTTTGTCCTCATCCAATTACATCAAATTATATATTTTTGTATAAAATTATATAAAATGTTATAAAAGTGGACATAGTTTGATACAATTATATCTAAATATTAACCTTATACTTTTTATCATATTATATAGGACCATATCTAACAATATACAAAAATTATTTTTTTAAATAAAAAAAAAATGTTCAATTACTTGTAATTGTAATTTTTCTTTTTTGAATTGCAATTACAAATAATATGTAATTGTAGTTGAGTTTTTTTTCAATTACTATTACATGTAATTGTGTTATTATAATTACAAAATGTAATGATTAACCCCAGGTCTGCTGGAGATCTTATAATTTCGATAAATCTTCCATTACTTTTATCCAGATTTATCATGACAGTGCAATAAACATGAAAAAATTTTACATGTAATTGTGTTATTATAATTACAAAATGTAATGATTAACCCCAGGTCTGCTGGAGATCTTATAATTTCGATAAATCTTCCATTACTTTTATCCAGATTTATCATGACAGTGCAATAAACATGAAAAAATTTTTCTTTTAATTTAGTAATTTTAAAATAAAGTTAACAACACTGAAATTTTAAAGTTAATAGGATTATGATATACAGTTGTGGCCAAGCATTTAAGTCAATTCAAGTTTTTTTCTAATTTTTTTGTTGTTGCCTTTATTTTTAAAGATCAAAATAGTGGATAAATTAGCCACGAAAGGCAAGGAGGTGGTTTAGAAAATTGTACAGAATTTTAACGTAATGTTTGTTTTTTCATTTTGCCAATTGTTTTAAAATTAGCGATATAAACCTCTTATCAAATTACATAGTAAAATTTAGGCAGTACTGATCGGTTCTGTACAAACTGTATATTTTTGGAAATCCTATAAAATTTCCTTAATTCTTGCATTATCTTTATCTACAAATAGTCACCAGACTTAAAATTGCAGCACTTTAAACATGACCAAATTTTTCTTTGTTTTTAGCGATTTTAAAAGAAAGTTAACAACACTGAAATTTTAACATGAAATGCTTTTTACTATAACGTAAAATAAATCTTGACTGATTTGCAATATTGTGGTAAGAAAAGCATAAAACTATTCACTTTAAAAATTCAGTGCTGTTAACTTTATTAAAAATCGCTAAAAACAAATAAAAATTTGGTCATGTTTAAAGTGCTGCACTTTTAAGTCTGGCGACTATTTGTAGATATAAATAATGCAAGACTTAAGGAAATTTTATAGGATTTACAAAAATATACAGTTTTTACACAACCGATCAGTACTGCCTAAATTTTACTATGTAATTTGATAAGAGGTTTATATCGCTAATTTTTCGTTAAAAGCCACGCCCACTTAAAACAAGGGACAAAAAAAACAAACGTTACGTTAAAAGTCTGTACAATTTTCTGAACCATTTCCTTGCCTTTCGTGGCGAATTTAGCCACTATTTTGATCTTTAAAAATAAAGGCAACAACAATAAAATTATAAAAAAAACTTGAATTGACTTAAATGCTTGGCCACAACTGTACAACCAAAATATAATATAAAAAATAAGTCAAGTGTAAGTTATAGAATAGAGAATTTCGTATTACAGCTTCAGTGTTGTTAATGTTATGGGTGCGTAAGCCATTTTTGACTCATGCTCCTAAACAAAAACAAATTACTCACGCACGAGCATTTCGTTTCTTACTCAGCACACATGAGTATATTAAAAACTTACAATCAGAAAATGCTCACGCAAAACAGTAAAAATTACTAAAAACATATGATGCAAAAAATAAACTCACACACGAATCATGCACGGGTTATTCTTACTCACGCTCACGCACGAATCACTTAATTAAGTATAGTAATTATTACTCACGATCACGCGTGAATAACGTGACTCACGAACATGTCGTGTCACGCGCCAATCCCTAGTAATTACTAAATCTCAAACTAGTTCAAAATCATTGATAACATGGAACCAAATATAATATTATACGGTTTTATATGGACCTTATATATTTTTATATAAAATCACTTTGAAAAAATTGCCTATGTGGGATGATATATAATTATAGATGATTTTATAAAGACCGTTATAAGTTATATATGGGTTCATATTCGTCAATATATAATCATAACTAACACAAATTATAAAATATTTTTTATATGGATCCACATAGTTTTATATTATTATGTATAGTGTCATACTAAATTATATATAAACGTATATGTAATTATATCTTTTATATGTTACTTTATGTACTTATATATAGCACATACATATATATGTAGGCCAGTATGTAATAATATAAAATCACATATGTCTCCATATTAAAACCTTTGAGGAAAAAATATCTAATATATGACTATATAAAAGTATATATGCTTGAATTTAAAAGCATATGTGAACATATGTAACTATAAGTTACTATATACAATTAGATAAAATAATATGTGATTATATCAAAACTTTTTTACTCGGGTCTGTATAAATATACAGTTTCATCCGAAGAATGGCCCGATATATTTTTATCAATTGTTTATAAATTTGTATCTAATTGTATCAGTTTAGATCTGACCTGATTAAATAATGTGTTAATCAGATGAAATTATATCTTATTTTTGACCTTATACATTTTTATCGGTTTATATGTAATGGTGTCAGGTTTGATCGTAATTGGTTCAATTTTATATAAATAAAATATAATTGTATCCGACATTTACCTTATACAATTGTATCAAAGTTTTAAACTGATATCAGGTCAAAATTGGGATATAACTATATAATTTTGTATACAAATATATCTATTTGGACCTAAACAGATACCATGTGATAACAACCAATAAAATTGTATCAGGTCAAAAATCAGATACAATTTCATCTGATTAACACAAAATTTAATCAGGTCAGATCTAAACTGATACAATTAGATAAAAACTGATAAACAACTGATACAATTTTATCGGGCCATTTTCGGATCAAATGGTACATGGATCACTCTAAGTTATATATTACCATATAAAGCTCCATATTATTTTTTTTAAATAGGGAACATACCATATATGGTGCCATTTAAACAATATATGGTCATATATGGTGCCATTTAAACAATATATGGTCATATATGGTAACTCATCAGCAACTGCAATATTAACTGTATTTCAGAAGCTATTAATTGTATTTCAGAAATTTTAAATGTATTTCAGAAATTATGGAATGTATTTGAAAAATTTATTAATTGTATTTCAGAAATAATCAAATCTATTTCAGAACTTGTTGATTGTTTATCATAGTTAATAGAGAAAAATTTCTAAATTACATTTCATAATTTCTGAAATACAATTGATAATTTCTGGAATACAGTTTGATAATTTCTGAAATACAGTTGTGAATTTCGGAAATACAATTAATAAATTCTGAAATACAATGGATAAAATTGAAATTCAATTGACTAGTTCTGAAATACAATTCATAAATCTGAAAAATAATTGATAAGTTCTGAAATACAATTGATAAAACTGAAATTCAATTGATTATTTCTGAAATACAATTGATAAATCTTAAAAACAATTGATACAATTGGAAATGGTGTAGAGGTTCAAAAAGATGCAAATAAAATTATTTTTTTTAAAAATTCAATTTAATAAAAAAAATACAATTTTATAAAAACATTTATAGAAAATAAAATTATAATTTTATAAAAACAAAATCTTTTTATAAAAAAAATGCATAGCCGTGAACGGTATCGAACTCGAGACCTTCTGAGTTTAAACCTTATTTTAACAAAATATTGTAATTTTTATAAAATCAATGCTCCGCCAGTGTATTATTTTTTGAACTGTTGTCAATATCTGTCTGGGATTTTATTTAGTCCCAAATAAATGGAGATCTTACGTAGTACCAAAATATAATGCGGGATCTAATTTTATCTGTCATTTTTCTGGATAGTTTAAGATCTTACTTAATCCCCAAGTATATTGCTGGATCTAATTCGATCTGCCATTTTAATACTGAAATAAATTGCTAGATCTAATTCGATCTGCAATTTATGGGATAAATTAAGATCTTACCAAATCCCCAAATATATAACTAATATATAACTATATATGGCGCTAGTTAAACTAGATGTTATCATATATGGTGCCATTTAAACCATATATTATCATATATGGTGGCATTTAAACAGTATATGGTCATATATGGTACCTTATGAACAAAATATTTAATACAGTTCCAGATATGATAATATATGCTACTATATATAGTGCCATATATATTGATATATGGTGTCATTTATAAAATATATTACCATATATGGTGCCATTTAAACCATATATTAATATATATAATGCCATTTAAAGAATATTTGGTCATATATGGTACCTTATGATCAAAATTTTTAATACAGTTCCAGATGTGATAATATATGCCACTATATATAGTGCCATATACATATATTTATATATGGTGTTATTTAAGCAATATATTACCATATATGGTCCCATTTAAACCATATATTATCATATATGGTGCCATTTCAACAATATATGCTCATATATGGTACCTCATGAACAACATTTTTTATACAGTTCCAGATATGATAATATATGCTACTATATATTGTATAATACCATATACTTTGATATATCATATCATTTAAACAACATACCATATGGTGCCATTTAAACAATATATTGTCATATATGGTAACTCATCAGAAACTACAATATTAACTGTATTTCAGAATCTATTAATTGTATTTCAGAAATTATAATTGTATTTCAGAAATTATCGAATGTATTTCAGAAATTATTAATTGTATTTCAGAAATAATCAAATCTATTTCAGAATTTGTTGATTGTATTTCATAGTTAATAGAGAAAAATTTATTAAATACATTTCATAATTTCTGATATACAATTGATAATTTCTGAAATACAGTTTGATAATTTCTGAAATACAATTGATAAAACTGAAATTCAATTGACTAGTTCTGAAAAACAATTCATAAATCTGAAAAATAATTCATAAGTTCTAAAATACAATTAATTATTTCTGAAACACAATTGATAAATCTTAAAAACAATTGATACAAATGGAAATGGTGTATAGCATCAAAAAGATGTAAATGGGCGCTGTGGTGTAATGGTTAGCGCGTTGGACTGTTACACGTGAGGTTGCGGGTTCGAGCCCCAACCAAGGCAACATCAATTTATGAAAAATAGTAATATGTATGAGCTTTTCTATCCCTCATACACAGCGCAGTGTCCTCCTTCGGTGTTCCCATAGCACTTAACCCTACCGAAGTAAAATAATATAACAGGGCTATGAACTAAAAAGCTTCAACAAAGTTCGCCAACTCACCATCAGATGGCGCGCAACAACTGTTCTAAAATTCAACATCTCGCACAATTACAGTGTTGCCATATTTGAAGCCCTTCATCTTTCACTACCTTTCACTTCTTCTCTATCCCCTTTCCAACGGAAGCAACACATTAATTAATAGGAAGAATTTCCTGTGTTGCTTCTCTTTAAAAAAAAAATATATTTTATTAAAAAAATTCAATTTAATAAAAAAAAATATAATTTTATAAAAAAATTTATAGAAAAAAAAATTATAATTTTATAAAAAGAAATTTATTTTATAAAAAAAAAAATGCATAGCCGTGAACGGTATCCAACTCGAGACCTTCTGAGTTTAAAGCTTATTTTAACAAAATATTGTAATTTTTATAAAATCAGTGCTCTGTCAGTGTATTATTTTTTGAACAGTTGGCAATATCTGTCTGGGATCTTATTTAATCCCAAATAAATGAAGATCTTACATAGTACCCAAATATAATGCGGGATCTATTTTTATCTGTCATTTCTGTGGATACCCTATTAAAAAAATTAATGAAGTACAACATACAATCATATCTTTTTTTGATACCGGCCAAAATAAAATTTTATTCGAAAAATGGTGGATCGTACTGCAGTAATTTAGATCCACCTTGGATCTAATATGATGAAATACGATCCGAAAAACAAGTTTATCTAATTATATAAAATTGGATGTGACATAATGATAATCAAGAAATAATTTCAATAGAATGGACATTTAATGCAATCTGAGCGATATCTGAATGATTTCCCAACAAACCAAACGATATCGTTTCGAATTCGTAACGATATCATTTCGATGATACGTTTGTCCGAGAATGATATCATTAACGATTCATAAGTAATAGGTACTGTGAAGAAAAGTGCACATTCGTTAATGATATCGTTTTTTCATGAAATAACAATATCGTTTTGATATCGAAAAAAGTCATATTGCAAAATTTTTGTCGTTATTTTATCACCATTCTATGAAAATATGATATCATTGACAATATCGAAATAAAGAAGTATATATGATATCTTTAACGATTAAATTAGTATAAGCAAATATGATTTTTTCAGAAAATTTATCGTTATTTTGAAAAATTATGATATCATTACGAGTTCATATTTTTGTATCATAAACGATAGCAAATATGATACTTAATATGAATTCGTTAACGATACTGTATCGTTTCATGGTTTATTGTGTTATTTTTGTCTAATGGTATCAATTAAAATGTAACTTTTTGTATTAAATCTAATTTGATATAATTAGATTTACCCATTTTTTCGATCTGCCATTTTTCGAATCAAATTAGATCTAAGTTTATCCCCAAATATATTGCTGGATCTAATTTGATCTGCCATTTTCCAGATCAATTTATATCTAAGTTTATCCACAAATATATTGGTGGATCTAATTCGATGTGCCATTTTTCGGATCAAATTAGATCTAAGTTTATCCCCAGATATATAGCTAGATCTAATTCGATCTGCCACTTTTTCGGATCAAATTAGATATACGTTTATCCACAAATATATTGCGTGATCTAATTTGATCTGCCAAAATTGAGATCAAATTAGATCTAAGTTTATCCCCAAATATATAGCTGGATCTAATTGGATCCGCCATTTTTCGGATCAAATTAGATCTAAAAATATCCGCAAATATATAGCTGGATCCGCCAATTTTCGGATCAAAATAGATCTAAGTTTATCCCCAAAGATATCACTGGACCCCCCAATTTTGAGATATAACTTGATCTTAGTTTATCCCCATATATACAATGGGATCTAATACGATATGATTGGATACACCCAATTTTGAGATCTAATTGGATCAGCTAGATATTACAGCAGATCTTAAACAATATCAAATTGGATATAATTAGATATTGCGCGAGATCAATTTTTTTTACTCGGGAAATCACAATTATTATTAAATTACGTCGGTTATGACTCTAATAGACCTTTTTATATAAATGAGAGTTTAACTTAGTGTTTACAATTATTCGACATAGGCGGTTAACCGGTTAATGCATTATTCGAAAAATCACTAAAATTGATTAACCGGTTATTCGGGTCGGTTAATCGAGAAAATTGGCGGTTAATCGATTAATCGTTTAATGCAAAATTAATGTATTTCCTTAACTTTTTATCAATTAAAACACAATTTTCATTAAATATTAACGTTACATACATATAAACAATACATATATCCCAAGAAACAATACGTTCCGTTTACGTACCATTTTCTGTCCGTCGTAAACGGAATCCTACTCCGTTTACGCACCGTTTTCTGGATCCGTATACGGACCAGAAAACGGAACATAAGGAACATCGAATCTGATTCGAATCCGTTGAAAGTCCGTCAATGACGGACCGTTTACGGACCGTTATATCGTGTAAAAAACGGACATGAGTCCGTTAAAAGTCTGTCAATGACGGACCGTTTCCGGACCGTTATGTCGTGTAAAAAACGGACCAAGTCCGTTTAAAGTCCGTCAATGACGGACCGTTTACGGACCGTTATGTCGTGTAAAAACGGAGTCACTCCGTTTCCGGTCCGTATCCATACCGATTTTTTAAACATAAATTCAGCCTATTTTTATATTATGAGTAGTATTTTTATTTTTTAGATTTATTAATATTAACATTGATTTTTTAAATTTATACTATATTTACATCTGGTGCCTCTATCCAATGCGTCAATAGTGGCCTATAATAGAATTCAATGACTTTTTTTAAATAATTATAAAATTTAATGGTCAAAAATATATATACCTCTTTGTATTTAACGCTGTAGTTTTGGTTTAGGAATTTTCGCCAGCAAATTTTGTATTTAATCTTTTCCTTTCCAATCTTTCATAACTCAAAGAGGTTTTCTTTGGCTCATACTATTTCTTGCACCTTATCCAAGTCCACATTTGATTCAGCAAACGTTGAATCTTTCGTTGAATCTTTTTGTAGGATAACACAAGCAATTTGTAAACAGGCAATAGCAATCTGATATGATGGATATAACAAACAAACATCCGTCCGGTGGGAATAATCTGCTGGCGTAGCTTTAATTGTTCACCCAAAACCTTGGCAAAGAATATGAATACTTTTTGATATTTTTCTTCGCTGTCTTAACGATCTAGAATCCATTGTAGCGAATGAGAACTTTGCCAAAAATTACCAGCCATTTAGGATCGTTAAAATTATAAAAAATTTAAGCGAAAATCTTTTGCTTCTTGAACTTTTATTTTAAAAACAAACACAGGTGAAGTCCGTTTTAACCGGTACGAAAACGGATACACCAAAACGGAGTTAAAACGTATTGTGTTCGAAAATCCATTTATACGGTCCGTTAATGTTCCGTATACGTACAAGCGTTGACGGATACGTGCATTACGGACAGTTAACGTGCCGTAAAAGCCGGATTCATGAATCCGTACGTGCCGGAGAGTCCGTAAAAATGTTTCTTGGGATGTATTTAATAAAAAAGTTTTCATATTCTAAGGTTGAAAAGTTTCGGAATCTGAGATTTTTTAAAAAAGGTCTGTAAAAATGTTGCTAAATCTACTAAAATTTCGTTAAAGATGGCAGAAAGAAATATTAGTAAGCTAAGAACAGCAAACCTAAAACTGTTACATATCGATTACTTAACGTAGATTTTTTGTTCAGAAAAAAAATTTTAATCAATACTGACACAATAAAATTTAATATTGCATTTAAAGAAATGCTATACCTAAAGTTTTTTAAATTTTAATAAGATTTTTCCTACACCTATGAAATTTTCATTAAGGCATCGCTAAAAAAATTTGAGTTCTCTTTGAGATTAATTTCAGTTAATTGAGAATACCAGTTTACTTGTTGTGCCTATCTTTTTCGTTACAATGGGACATTAACAGTAAAAAATAACCTAAAGTTTGAGCGAACTTACTCTGATAGAATTTTATCGGATCATATTTTAAACAAAATTTTCAATAAGCTAATGAAGTTTTCTTCACAATGTAAATGCCAAATTTATTAAATTTTATGAAAAAGCTTCATAATTTTTATGAATCTCTTTTTAATAAAACTTTTTTGCGTGTATGACATTTTTAATAAATAATATGAAAGTTTCATAAAATTTTATGAAAAATTGCATCAATTCTATTAAAAGTTTCAATAGACGAATTCCAGTGAAACTTAATCGAATCAGTGTATAAATTCATCAATAGCAAATAGACAATTCTCTGAGTGTGCAGATATAGAAGTCAAATTCTATATAAATTAAAATTTTTTAATTATAATTTTTTGTTAACTTGAGGTTATTTGTTTTAATTCGAATTTAAACTCATTGAAACATATTCGGGTTCCATGTTGCTCTAGTGGAACATCTTTTAGACTTGATGTGGTTTTGAACCGATTATACACACTTTCTTAGGAAAAATTAGAAAAGTTAGAGTTCTTAAGGCACATCTACACGAGAGAGAAAACTTCTAGAGATAGAGCAAAAAACACCTCTAATTAGCTTTATTGTGAATGATTTAAGCTATTTAGAGGTGTTTTTTGCTCTATCTCTAGCAATTTTCTATCTCGTGTAGATGTGCCTTTACAGAATTAACATGTTAATTGTGTGACAGAGTTTTAAAACAAATGCAGCCTTGTCTTTAAGGACATGGAGATATAATTTACATTAGTTTTAATTTTTAAAAGAATTGAAACAGTAATGCAAAATTGTCTATTGCGTGTTTTGAGAAGTTTTAAAAAACACCTTCATTTTGGCCTTTTGCTATGTTCTTAAGGCTTTTTTACAAATAGAAACTTTGACATTTTTTTTAAAACATTTGCGCAAAATTTTATTAAAAATTGGGATTCTCTCAAAACATATGACGTGTCTCGATGGACATTGCACCATCTTGTTTGCGGTTGCTCGAAAAAGGTATCTAAAGCCTTAAGAACCTATTTCACACGTTTTTTAAAGAATTTGATGCTATTTTAGTTAGTATTTGTTTTTTCTAAGCTTTTCTTGTAATTTTTTAATCCAAGATTAAGAAAATTGTGGAGTTTTGTGAAAAAAATTAAGGAAAAATTCCATATTAAAAATGTAACCGGTTAATCGACCAATTTTAACCGATTATTCGGGTCGAATAATTATTTGAGTTTTAAATTATTTGTTTCGACATTAACCGAAATAGAGGCGATTAATCGAGGAATCGGTTAATCGATTAACCGAATTGGAAACACTAGTTTCACTACGAAAAACTACAAAATTTTTATTGAAGCGACTAAGCTTAGGAAAACCAATTGCTTGCATGCAGCTTACACTTTTCGTGGTCTGGTGTATGTAAAGCGAAATAACACTGACCAGCCGATTCGGATCGATTATGTAGAGCAACTGAGCGATTTTTTTTCTTAATTCGGATACATCTAATCAGAATGATCCCAACAATTTACCACGGCAATGTTATCAGGTCAATGATGTATAATAAGGGTTTTCACAAGGGGTGTACTATTTGTTGTATCGTTGTATCGTGCTAACAAAAAACAGAGTTGTTAAAAATTAAATTGAAATAATGCAACATTTGAGAATAGCACGATACAACATTTTTACGTATGTTTAGTGTCCTATGTTTGAGTGTGCTAACAGATAGAAAACTGAATAGAAAATCGTTGTCAAACACAAATAAAAATTTTAACAACTCTGTTTTTTGTTAGGACGATACAACGATACAACAGATAGCACACCCCTTATGAACAACCTAAATATGTTTGTGCATCGTAAGAAAAAAATTTCCTCTAACATTAAAAGATTTTATTTACAATTCTGCAAATTTTATTATTTTTATCACTATTTTTATTTAAACTTTAATACACTATATTATCTTTTTTATTGTGAATGCGTTACTGTTAGGGCCGGTCAAACCTTAAAGTTTTATATCAATGTATGTTTCAAATAACATGAGTGATAGTTCCAAAGCCGTAACTATGAACATGGTTAGGATATTGGCAAAACAGAGATCTGGTGTTCAGATATGTCATATCAATGCGCAAAGTCTTTATAATAAGTTTGATGAGTTTCGTTTTACTTTTGAAAACTCTGGAATCGACATAATTTGTGTTTCTGAGACGTAGCTGAAGCCGAAGACTGCTAATAGTATTGTTTCTTTGAATGGCTACAAAATTTTCAGAGCTGACAGAGAAAGACATGCTGGTGGTGTGGCTATTTTTGTCAGGAACAATATTGCATGTAAATTAAATTGTACTTCTAGAAAAGAAGATAAAGTAGAATATATTTTCGTGGAGGTGTTATCATTTGGAAGGAAAATGTTGGTTGGGTGTGTCTACAGGCCTGATAACAGAACAAGAACTGATAGTTTTTTTGAAATCTTGGAAAATATCACTATGCCATTTGAAGAGGTCGTAATATCAGGAGATTTTAACTCAAACTTACTAGAGGTCTACACAAATGTTAACTCTAGGATTTTTGCCAGCAAATACATGTATGCCAACACACCATACTACTAGGAATAGCACTTTAATTGATATTTTCTTTGTTGGAAAAATTAATTGTATTCTCCTTTATGACCAAATATCAGCACCATGTTTTTCCAAGCACGATGTAATATTTCTTTCATATGATTTTCAATTGGAATTTCAGGAACAATCATATACGTATCGGGATTTCAAGAATATTAATTTTAACCAATTGGAAGAAAGCTTTATGAATATCGATTGGAGAGAACTTTACTTCCAAGTCTCTGTGGATTCAAAACTTTCCTTTATTGAAAGCAATATTTTATATCTATATGATTCAGCAGTACCGTTAAGAACTAAAATAATTACCCATAAAACTAGACCATGGTTTACATTGGAAATTAAAGCCTTGATAGAACGAAGAGATAAAGCCTATCTGTTTTGGAAACGATTTAAAACGACTGAGTTGAATAATGAATATCGTATTGCAAGACGAGAAGTCAATAACAAAAAAAGGAAGGCCAAATGTGATTACTACACGAATCGTTATTCCAATGCTCTCTACAATAAACAAACATTGCAAACAGTCAAAGACATTGGTATAGGTAAAACCGAGAAAAATTACAATTCTACTGTTAGTGAAAATGAAATCAATCAAAATTTTCTTCTTCTTCTTATAATTTCAACAACAACGAAAGACTTTCTACAAACAATGATGAAAATGATAATATCTTTGAGTTTCAATATGTATCTCAACTGGATGTCTTATCCCACTGTTTGGGTATAAAAACAAATTCTGTTGGTTTCGACAATATTCATCCTAAATTTTTAAAGCTCCTTTTGCCCCATCTGCTACCTCATATAACTCATCTCTTTAATTCAATAATCACTACAAGCACATATCCTCTTATGTGGAAACATGCAAAAATAATACCTATACCAAAGCAGACTTCAGAGTTTAGACCGATTGCTATACTTCCATTCCTTTCTAAAGTTTTTGAAAGAATATTACATAGACAAGTTACCGGTTATTTGAATGCTCATAATCTAGTTACTGAATGGCAATCTGGCTTTCGCCCAAAGCATGTATGTGTTACTGCTTTAGTAAAATGATATACGACGTGATATTGATGATGGTTATTTGAACTTACTAGTGTTATTGGATCATTCTAAGGCATTTGATACGGTAGATCACAATATTCTATGTGAAAAACTTAGACACCTATTTAATTTTGCTAGTACGTCTGTAAAATTATTAAAATCGTATCTATCGTCTCGAACACAATCTGTTTACATCAACAATGTAAAATCTAATGCTTTACCTGTTGTAAGAGGGGTGCCTCAAGGATCAATACTAGGACCCCTTCTCTTCTCGCTGTATGCAAATGATCTGCCACTACAACTTAAGGACTGCAGAATACACCTATGTATATGCAGACGATGTGCAGATTTATCTGCGGACTAGTTTGAAATCATTAGACGCATCAAATGAAAAATTGAACATGGATTTACAAAGAGTACACCAGTGGGCGTCGGCAAATGGATTGTGTTTAAATCCTGAAAAATCAAAATGTGTTGTTATTCATAAGAGAACGTTAACGCTAAACAATAATTTAAACATTATACTTAACGGCCAACAAATTAATATTGTATCCTCAGTAAAGAATCTAGGCATAATATTTAATGAAACTCTTACTTGGTCGAATCATATTAATTGCATAGTTGGTCGAACTTACGGCATGCTACGGACGTTATGGTCGACACAATATTTTACACCATTAAAAACCAGAATATTGATTGCCAAGGCTTATTTGATGCCGTGTCTATTATTCAAAAGCATCATTAGATATGTTTATGGATTAAGAAAATTCGGCTCGATTTCACCACACGTTAGGAAATTATATGGTGTAACTTTTGAGAACCTACTCAAAATTAGATGCCTATTATTTATCGATAAAATTATATATATGAAGGAGCCTAAATATTTATACGAACGTCTAAAACTCGCAAGATCTGAGAGAGGATACGGATTGAAATCTATTAATCATCGTACACTTCTTTCGAAATGGCAATTTTTGGTACCAACTGTACAGCTTTGGAACTCGTTACCTCATCGCATTCAGGCTAATAGTAATGCATTCATATTTAAAATGGATATATTTGATTTTTATTCACGTTAAAAATTTTATATATATAATGATTTTATACAGTCTTCAATGTTTAATGTAATCACTCTAATGTCATTATGTTTTGATTTTATTAAATTCTATTTTAAATCTTGTTAATAATTATATATGTATTTAAATAACAATCCCAGCCAGTAATTTCGGAGCGCTCATAAATAAGATTTTTAAATGGCTCATAGAAATGATTATTGTTTTTTTGAAAACACTCTTTTCTTGGTAGAAAATATGAACCCTCAGAAAACAATCCAAAAAGTTGTCTCTACAATCTAAAAAGCTGTCTCAAAACGAGGGTTCATTTTTCGGACTCAAAGAAGATTCCAAAATTATTTAAATTCATGAAGAAAATTTCGATTTTATACGTTCTTTTTTCTGAGTCATTTCTGAGTACACAAGGGGCTCTTTTGGACGGACCACTTTCATAGGAAAAAGTGGAAAAATGTTTATGTTTTTGGAGCTCATTTCTGAGTCATTAATGATCATCTTTGTTTGCTGGGATCTATTAATTTATAACAATGTAAATCTAAAAATTATATTTCTATGCTTTAATAATAAGATATAATCTTGTTGCATAGAAAAGGCAATAAATAACATAAATAAATAAAATAAATAAATAAATATCACCTAGGTGATATCGTGACGATATCGTTTGGTTTATTGGGAAATATAATTTTAGTACAATGAAATTAGTATAAATAATTAGTTGCAGCTACTAAATTTCAGTAAATTGTTGTAAACTGTAATTTAAAATCAATCTGCTGAAATTTTTAAATTAGTCTATTTTTCTGCTGAATTTAGCACTCGGTTTTGAAAAATTAGTAAAATGTTTTGCTGAAATCAGCAGCGAAAAAGTCCCAGTTAGTAGCTAACTGTAGATTGTGAAAATGAGGCTAATTGAAACCATGAAACAATTCACATACATATTTAACTGATTCAATTAAATATTTGTTTAAAAACAAATTTAATTTTAAACAAATCTTTAATTAGATGATTTAAGCTACACTCAAAAAAGTTTAATAGTTACTACGTGACAGTTGTTTGTGTAGTAAGCAGTAGTTGTTGTTTTTAACAGAAATTACAGTTGTTTTTCTATAGAAAAATGCAAAACAACTTTTATGACGGTTATTTAAGAAAACAACTAACGAAAAATGCTGTAATTTCGTAACAGTTGTTTAAAACAGTTATTTTTAATATCATAATAAACAACTACCAAAACAGTAATTTTACAGTAAACAGTTATTTTTGGTAGTTAATTAAAAAATAAAATGTCGTTGATTTTTTTTTAAATTTTAAAAATTCTTGTTTAGTTGATATTTATTACTATTGATATATTTTTAGTTTGCAAATAAAAATCAGAAACTTGTATTGTATCTCCAATGCATAAAAGCATAATAACTGGAGAACGCTTTGGATTTTTTACTTCAAATTTTAAATAGGCTGAAGTAATACCACATATTTTTGTAATCGAAAGAAAACAAATTATATTTTTTTATTAAAATATACTTTTATAAACAAGAAGAATTGACTGTAAAAAACAGTAGTTTTTACCGATTTTTTCAGTTGTTTGAAATTTTTGTAGTAAAAATTTATCAGTTAATTTTATGACATTGGTAGTTATTTTTAATGCATTTGTTAGTTATTTTTCAACAGTTAAAAATAACAAAAGTTTTAGTTATTTTAAAGGTAATTACCTTTGTCGCCTTTTTAACTGCATATACCTTTGTTTTAACTGTCATTTTCAGTAGATTCTACCGACAAACTTTTGTGAGTGTGTAAATCAGCTGCAGAAAAAAAATCTTTAGTAATTAATTCTAATATTAATTACAAATGTCCTATGCGACGGTCACAAACAATTAAATTATTGTTACTATTGATATGTTCCTAGTTTGCAAATAAAAATCAGAAACTTGTATTGTATCTCCAATGCATAAAAGCATAATAACTGGAGAACCGTTTGAAATTTTTACTTCAAATTTTTAATATGCTGAAGTAATCACACATATTTTTGTAATCGAAAAAAATATATATTATATATATTTTTTTATATTGAAATATACTTTTATAATACCAAAAGGATTAACTGTAAAACTAGTAGTTTTTACCAAATTTGTCAGTTGTTTTAAAATTTTTGTGGTAAAAATTTGACAGTTAATTTTACAACGATATTAGTTATATTTAATGCATTTGTTAGTTATTTTTCAACAGTTAAAAATAACAACATCTAAGCGTCATAGATTACACTAAACGAACACATGCTACAACATTTGAGGCTTCAGAATATTTTTTCTCTGTGTTAAAACCATATACTTAAAGCCTCGTTAGCCATACGTAGACGTAAATTACCCTAACGTAACGTAACGGGAAGGAGCAGAAAAAGCGGAGTTATAGATAAACGAAAACGCATAAGTTTTTAAGTAAAACTTTCAGTGTTTATTGTTATTCATTGTCAGATTTGCATAATTTTTAAATTTTATCACTTAATATTGTTTATAATATCCCTTTTAATTAGTTTTTTCCAATTTCTTTTAATAAACATATCATGCCATATCAGCTGTCACGTAAATATGCAATTTTTATGTGAGAAACTTCTCACATAGTTACAGAACACCGGTACTGAATTTTCTATCCGTCGTCGAAACAGCTGAATGATTTTAGTCGGAAAAAATATAAAATGAATAAAGAAAATAGATTCAAACAACAAATAAGAAATAAGAATTTGCAAATAAATGTAAAAATTTAGAATTAAATATATAAAACCACATGAAATAGATGCTAAATAGTAATGTCGTTTACGGTATTCTATAAGTGTACCTTTTAGTTACGGCACGGTACAGTTACATCACATTTACTTCGTTTACGGTCCCATAATCCGCCCTTAACCCTTTGACACGGGAATTTTAATGGCTGGGAATTTTCTGACCAAACTTCGTGGAAATGTAGATATATGCCCAAGAAATATTGTGTATTACTTTTATGGCTTTGCAGCACCACCTAGCGGAGATATTTGGAATTAAATTTCAAACATTAACATGCTGCCGACCCCGAGCGGGTTAAAATTTTTTTAAAATTTTAATTTTATATTTTTTCTATTACTAATCTCCACATAAAATCCTTTGAGTTTTTGAATTTTATTCATCACACAATTTTTGAGACTAAAATTTAGCATTTTTTAAATTCTAACTTCTAACACATTCTCTGCAGCGTTGACGATCACAAGACAAAACGCACTCTACTGATCTCATGTTATTTTGAAATTTCATAGCCTGCATAAAATTTTAATAAGAACAAAATAACGAACCGATAACAGTAAATGAATAGTGCTTTGGTTAAAATTCAAATCAATGACGAGTTGATAAAGTCGACGTACATTATAATGTACGCCACTCGCCAAAGGGTTAAGTGTGTTTTCTAGCTGAGAAATCAACTCGATGATTTTCAGCAAACACCTTTTGGTGAAATTACACACAGCAACATTTTTTGCTGACTTTAGTGACTTTTTTTGAGTGTATGTAATTCTGCCTTTACTTTTTGTGGAATATTTTTGGTCAGTACATGATTTAAAAGAATGTGTGAAAGAATTCAAAAGTATATTTTTGTATGTGGTGTAAAGAAATTACCTTTGAATAACTTTCTTCTCTAAAAGATTTTTGAACGCCTCTCCTACTTCTGCTTCATTGCGGTAAATATGTGCACAATCAAAATGACGGTAACCCACCTCAATGGCATCCCTAACAACCTCGGAAGCTTTACGTTGCAACTAAAAGAGGCAATAAAATTTTAATAAGCTTTTAAACTGCATCAAAAAATTTAAACTATTGCACCCTGTATATTGTTTATATACATTGATGGTCAAGTTCACATATTTCATCATACATACCCTCCATGTTCCTAAACCAATTATTGGCATTTTACTTCCATTCTTTAAAGTAATACAAGGCACTGTTTTTTTATTTGCGTTAGTTTTCAAATTCATTTTTTGTTCCACAATTTTTTTAATACAAATAATGCAATTATTCTATTTGCTTTACTGCATCTAATTTCCTTGGTTGCACAAATATTCTTGTAAGCTTTTTGGTTAATATGTTCAATTTTATTTTCACGAAAAGCTTTATAAAGCTTTGAATTTATTATTAGGTATCTGATTAGGTATATAGGAAAAATTTGTAAAACAAAAACTTATAAAACTTAATCCGTTAAGAATGTTTTTTCAAACGATTGTTTAACCCATATTCTCCTGAACTAAGGAATAATTGTGGCATGTGTTTGAACTTACATTATTTAATACTCAGGGCCCTAACATAGAAATATGAAACTGAAGTTGAAATTATTTTGTCATACGTATATCTGGATGAGAATAAGTGAACAATTGTTACAAAACAACTCCAGAAATTTTTTACGAATAAGTAGAAGGAGTATTTGTTAAAAAAAACATTAGCTGTGTTTGTGTGGCAAGCTATCAACTTTGGCTTATGTCATTCCCATATAAATTTAACATTAGCTAACGTTTAGTGTTAACTCCCAGCGTTACTAATGTCAAATTTGTATGGGAATGACATACGCCAACGTTGATAGCTTGCCGCACAAACATAGCTATTATTCCGATAAATGTATAGAAAATTAGCACTATTTTCCAAAACAAATAAAATACACTTTTATTTATTAGGAAAACTAAAATTTTTCATTAAATAGCGATAAAAGAATTACATATGTATGAAATTATAACTCTCGTAAGTATGATACTAAGGTACACATAATCCAATGTCATATTCGGAATACTCTGCCCGAACAGTCGATTTGATGTCCTCGACTGTACATTGTCTTTGCTTATCGTTGCGTTGTAGGTTCTTTCTAGGAAGTGATATTTTTCGATATTTTTCTTAACGTAATGTATACGGGAGGTTTTATATGCTATTTCCCGCTAATCTTGGTAGATTCGATTCTGAGTTGAGGTACATAGCTCCAAATTTTCTGAAAGATAGCCCTAAATAACTTTATTAAAAATAAATACAAAATTTTTTTGTACATTAGGGGTTTTCATATAAACTCGTAAATGCCTTGAAAACCTTGTATAAATACAAACCATATTTTTTATGTATGGAGTTTGACATTAAACTCATAAACATACCAGGTTTACACCGTTTATGAGTAGAATACGAGTTTAAAACCCCTATTATGTACACATATTCTCCTAGCGTCGTCAAATTAAGACACCCAAATTAATTTAATTATAAAATTTTTCCAAATTGCGATAAGTTCATTGTAGTTTACCAATATGAAACAAATTTAGTTTGCTTTTAGAAAATCCAAATATTAATGTAATTAAGTAGATTTGAGGTTAAGAAGAAGAATAAACATTTTTCCAAAGTTATAGACACATTATTAGTTTGCAAATCAGACTAGATCTAGTTTCTGCCTTTTTTTATGGACAGGCTTCATCAGTGATTTTCCAATAAATTGTATTATTGTTTATATTTTATTGTCAGATTGTCTCTATATGTGACGCGCAAAATAGAAAGGGACCTAAGGATAGAAAGGGACCTAAGGTCAGGAGAGCATGGGATCGGTCTCATTCGATGCTCAGATGTTGTCCAAAAAAAAAAAAATTGATTTTTTTACCCTTAGGTCCCTTTCTCTATGCGCTGTCACATATGATAATTTACTCTCAAAAGTGATCAAACAGACATACAAACATTCTACTTTAGATTTTTTGTTTATCTTCTTATCTCCTCTTTGTCATCTTTTTCGCAAATGTTGCCACACTGACGTATGGTTTTTACGTACAAGTGCAGGCAATTTGTGTATATCGGAGACGGACTGCATTTATATTTTTCTAGTAAAGTGTTGTTTTTTCAAATGCGTCATATGGACCAAATGCAATTAATATTGTAATTAATATGCATTTTTATTAATTTCAATTAAGTAGGTTTGAGGTTAAGAAGAAGAATAAACATTATAGACACATTATTAATTTGAAAATCAGACTAGATCTGCATTTTGTTATGGACAGGCTTCATCAGTGATTTTCCATTAAATTGTATTATTGTTTAATGAAATGTTTTATTCCTATTGTTTAGAAACTTCTTATACTACATTTATACTTGAGCAAAATCCACCTAGTTTTTGTAGAAAACTAGTTTTTGCTTGTTTTTTTGTATGCGTTTTGACAAGTTAAAAACTACAAGAGACAAAAACCAGGTAGTTTTTGCTCAGGTATAAATGGGGTATAAAAGGGGTTATAAGCTCCTATTTTCTAAGTGCAAATAAAAGATTAGTTTACTTTATTGTTTTTATAAAATGTTTAGCTGGGGATTTTTCAGCATCTTCAAGGATAATCTTTTCATTAAATCTGGCAACGACAATAAGTACAAATAGGACTATATGCGGGTGTTATCAAAAAATGTGATAAAAATCGTGTAACCACCTAATTTCTAATGCATGGATTACATTTGAGTTATATATTTCGATATATATCAGCGCATTGTCACCTGTTATACAAAATTTATAACAATCTGACCAACTTTTGGTTAATACATAAATTTTGTGACCAATTTTATAGGCCAAATGTAAACTCCGTAACAAGTAACTCATAAGGTCTTTTAACTTTAATAGCTTATATTTTAATAACCAATAAAGCTAAGAAGAACGGTTTCGAATTTTTGCTTCAAATATCAAGTACGATGAAGTAATTATAAATTGTTTTATAATCAAAAGAAAAATTGATTTTTTTTATTAAAATATACTTTCAGAATATGAAAAAAACTAACTTTAATAAAATAGTAGTTTTTATTTAACGCTCGAATTCGATTGACAACAAATTCGAGTGTAATTTATAAGTAATCTTTTCGTCAAATATAAGACGATGCACTGCATTTATCAAAACGTCTTAATATTTGCGACCTGCAGCGTGCAAACAAAGCAATTTGGGGGGATCTTTATGTGAGCACTAGGTCTAACCATGGACCGATTTTAACCAAAATCAATAGGCTTCGTCATTGGGGCAGAAATAGGTCAGTGTATCAAATTTTAGCAAAATATCTTAATATTTGCGACCTGTAGCGTACGCACAAAAAGTCAAAACAAAAATTGATTCTATGTCGATCACTTTACTAAAAGGTGAGTCTCGGTAAAATATTTTTTTCCTATATGAACTTGAATGGTATTACCAAATCAAAGCGATTTTTTACACTATACTTTTTAGTTATTTCGGTAGCGGTATTTTAAGGATAACGGTTTTTGATTATTTCGGTAACGTCATTTTAAGGTTAACGGTATTTCAGTTATTTCTGTAACGGTATTTTAAGGATAACGGTAGTCAGTTTTTTCGATGCATCTAGCAATTTTTTCACAAAAAAACAAACGAGATTAAAAACAGAACCAATTTACCTACTTCATGTATGAAAAATACTCAATAACCACGTGCAATTACCAAAAACAGAAAATTAAAAATAACGGTAACGGTATTTTAGAGGTAACGGTATTTCATTTATTTCGGTAACGGTATTTTAAGGGTATCGATATTTCATTTATTTCGGTATCGGTATTTTGGGGATAACGGTATTTCAGTTATTTCGGTAACGGTATTTTAAGGATAACGGTATTTCGGTTATTTCGGTAACGGTATTTTAGGGGTAGCGGTAGTCAGTTGAAAGGGTTTGGAATCGATAACGGTATTTTAGCGGTATTGCCTGCCAACCCTGTTTTAAATCGATCCCTGGTTCTATTCATTGAGCCAATAATTTCTAGCTTAAAACGTACTAACCAGTGCAGAAAAAGGGCTTCTAATTACTGAAGTTATATAAACCGTTATTAATAATGGTACACTCAAAAAAATAAGTCAGTAGAAAAATTAGTAAAACGTCTTGTATATCTTGTACTAGATTCTAGAAATTTTTTTAGCACTAAACTAATTTTGAACTAATGTTTTACTAATTTATTTTGCTACAAAAATTGTGCTGATAACCGAATTTATAGGGTGGACGACAACCAGATAGACGAGATGTAGATGTCGAAGCGTGTCTGGATTAGGGATGCCAATCGGGATTGATATTTGAAAATCCCGAGATTCGGGATTTTTCGGGATCCCGGGATTTTTTGGGATTTAAAATTTTCTTAACTTTTACAAGATTTTTTAAATAAAAACCATTTTTGAATAAAGCATTTAACTCAAGTTTATTTAATATGTAATTATTTAATAATACATATTTTATGTATATTGTAAGCGTGTAAATAAAAAAAAATCAAATGCAAAAATACATTTTATGTAATTGTAAACAAAAAAATAAATAACATAACAAAAGTCTAATTCATATCAATTTTTAATTGATTATCACATTGGATTTAAGTCTTTTTCATTCATTTCTTAAATTGTTATCGAATGTATAAAAAAATGTTTATTGTTTTAGTGGGGTATTTTGTAAAACGCAACGCCTTGCGTTACGTTGATTTGTGTGTAAATTGTTATTGTTACAAAAACCATTTATATGGAAAACAAAAAAATAACCCCTTAAATAGCTTCTCAATAAAATCAAGGCGTCTAAGGTTTCATCAGCTAATCTTGAACGGATTTAGTTGCCAACATAAGCTGCAGTTGAAAAGCATCTTTCGCAATCCACGCTTTTGGGTAAAATGGTTTGTAAATAATTGTATGCAGCTTGCAAATATTTACCTCGTACACCTCCTGAAATAAACAGCTCAATTTCTTTTGCAAGTTGGGTGTCTAAATCGTTATCAGTTTCCTTAACTGATTTCATTGGGCTTTTACATTTTTCGATAGCATCATTTAATTTTTGTAAAATCGAAACATCATGTTCTTCTAATTCCTCATCAGATATGCTATCATCAATTTCGTGCGATATCATGGAATTGTTCGGATCAGCAGTTTTTTTAAAACGGGAGATTAGGAGTTTTAATTCTGTTTTTATTAGTATCACGTCAAAATTTGTATCAAAATCGGATTTAATATTAGGATTTTTCAAAAAGTTTAAAAGCGTTGAGTATGATGTTCTTCTTTCTTCGATTCTTTTGCGAAGAGATCTATATAAATCGTTACCTAAATCACACATTATTTTTGAAATCTCTTTCGTCATAAATGCCAAAGCAGCATCAGCCTTACACAAAGTCATGTCACTACGACATAGAGCTTCAAGGGTTATCTTTATGGGATTTAGATTATTTATTATTTGTTTTATTAAAACAAAAAAAGTTGCATTTTTAAATCAAAGTCTTTTTTAGGGGAATTTCTAATTCAGAAAATCGCTGACACATATCGTACAGTGTATTCCATCTCGTTCTGCAATCTAATATCAATTTAAGTTCTTTTCCTTTCTCTTGTTTTACGTACGTTTGTAATATGTCATTTTTCGTTGGGAATTTTCTAAACATCCTTACAATTTTTCTAACTTTTTCAATAAGAGACTTGACTTGGAATTTTTCGGTTATATCGTTCTTGTTATCTCTTATTTCAAAAGATTCAAATGAATCGTCATCGTCTTCTGAAGAAGATAATTCCTGTTCGATAATCGAAGTGTAATTATCCTTATAAAAAACGTCCACTAAAGCAAGATGTAAACCATGTGCCAAACATAACTGTTGTTTTGGAGCTATGTTTTCCAATTTTTTGCATAGTGGACGCTCCATCAGTGGTAAAGCCCACTACGTCGTAAGACAGTGAAATTCCAAATTCTAGCAATCTATCTTCTAAATACTGAATGCAGTTAACAGCAGTGCTAGACTTTTTAAGCCTTACCAAACCAATATTAAAAAGTTTTCTATTTGAATGTACGATAATATTAATGTAACGTTTGTTGGACGTTGACGTCCATTCATCGAACGCAAGGCTAAACTTTTTTCCTCTGACTTATTTTTTATAATTTCTTGTTTAATATCTTGTTTGCATTTTAAGAAAAATTCCATAAATTTGGTTTTAATTGTTTCTCTAGATTTTGGAACATCATATCCACGTGCTTTCAACGACTTCCGTAGCTCTGTTGACGTTATAAACAATGAAAATGGTAAACCATCAAGCGCAGCCAACCGACCAATAACCGCAGGCAGAGAATCCTCCTGTTGTGGAAAAGCAAAATCTGTAATTTTTATAATTTTTGGCTGTGGCTCATCGCAATTGTTTTTTCCAACTTTATCACATGAACCTAAAAAAATATAATATCTTTATTAAGTGTACTAAAAATTTTCTAACAACTTACATTAAGATGAGTTATAAGACCTTTTGTCGAGCCGCCATTTGTTTTCAAAACCTTTTGACATTTTTTGCATTTTGCATACGGATTACCTTTCGACTCCACCAAAAAATAAAACCACACAGAACTTTTATCATTGTTTTTTGTTTTATGTTCCACAAAATTCATTTTACATTTACTTTTTTTTCAAAAAATGTGTCGATTTGTACGCATTTTTTTTAATGTTGTTTGATGTTTTTTTTTCCTGTTTTTCACAAATAAAGTTATCGTAACAATGTTATTTTCTTAGCTGATGTTTTACTAACAACAGGGCGTACCAAATAGTCATTAACTTAATGACTTATACACGCAAAAAATATATGTGTTCTTAGAATCATATAAACCTGCAAAGTGTGAGAAAATTTAAGAAATAACTTTTCGCACTTTTTCGTTTCATGTTTACATGTAAGCAAAATAAATCTTGGAAAATCCTGGGATTTTTCTTTAAAAAATCCCGGGAATTTCTTAATCCCGGGATTTTGGGATTCGGGATTTCCCGTTTGGCATCCCTAGTCTGGATGTAGTACAGACAACGGAAATGATAAAAAACCATTCTACACAATTTCTATATTTAAATTTTCAGCAAATAAATTAACTAAAGTAAAATTTCGCTACAATTTTTTCCAGTTTTTTTTAGTCTACTAATATTCAGCAAAAACTTTAGTGATTTTAGCAAGGATTTTTTTCATTTGCAATTGCCTAAGTGTTAGCAAAACTTTTGCTGAGATTACTATTTTTTGGTAAAAAAGCAGCTCACTGACTTTCAGAAAACATTTTGCTGAAAATACCAACTTTTTTGCAAGCACGCTCCTGACTAAAAATTTGTTGACACAGCAACATTTTTGCTGACTTTACTGACTTTTTTTTTTTAGTGTACTTAGTTTCTTTTCTTATTTTTATATGGAGATATCGCGAAAACTAATGGGTGGTTTAATGTTAGCATTATTTTTCATTATAAAACTACGACAAAAAAAATTATAAAATAGTTACGAAAATAACCATTCCAAATGGTTTGTGAAGCGGTGAAAAATATTTTTCGCTCATTTAAAAACAATGAAAACAAATGACAATTTTCATCACTTCACCGCTTGCAAACTATTCAGAATCGGTACTCTGGGCTTTATTTAAATAATAGGGGTTTTCATATAAACTCGTAAATTCCTTGTACTTAAACTCTGTATAAATACAAACCATATCTTTTATGTATACAGTTTGACATTAAACTCATAAATATACTAGGTTTACACCTTTTACGAGTAGAATACGAGTTTATATGAAAACCCCTAATGATAAAAGTAAGCCATTATAAGACGCATTATTTTGTGTTTTAAAGTTATGGAGAAGATAAGCTAATTTTTTTCTATATCTAGCAGTTTTCTCTCTTGTGTAAATGTGCCTTAAGAGGATATACTTTTTTATCCGAATATGACTTCAGAATTGTTCCAGCATATCAGGTTTTCGAGAAATCCCAACCCAAATTAACTTAACAAATTAATCGCCAATTTTGCCGATTAATCGATCCTTATAACCGGTTAATTAATTTAAGTAAATTTTCAAATAATGCCTTAACCGGTTAACCGCTTAACCGCTAATTGGAAACACTAGATAATGGGCGTTTTTTCTTAAAAAGTACAGTTGAAAAACGGACTAATACATGATGCTTAATGGGTTAATAGACTCGGGAGTATTATATCTTAAATTAAAGGTATTTCAATAAGCTCTTTAATGATATATAAATGGCGAAGATACAAAGAATTCAAAATTTAAACATTGGAGGTCCATAACTCGGCAGCTGGGGGTCGCCAAAAAAAACGTGCGTCGTTGAAAATTTGAAACAATTCCGAGTAAAGCCCGTAAACTAAAGTTTAGACAAGAGGCCTTTTGATATCGTCATATGACGACGCTAGGATAATATGGGTTAAAGCTAATTTTTATCAGTTCCCTACGGGAAATTTTAACAAACTCACCGAACTGGCCCCTTTATATGAAATAGACTGGTTACTTTTTCATGGCGTTGTCATAGGAGGGGGAAATTGAACCCTTGTGACATGTCACAAGACAAATTCTAGGACAGGTTACTGAACTCTCATATTCCGGATCCGTATACGGACCAGAAAACGGATCTTAAGGAACATCGAAACTGATTCGAATCCGTTGAAAGTCGGTCGATGACGGACCTTTTACAACCCGTTATGTCGTGTAAAAAACTGACAAGTCCGTTGAAAGTCCGTCATTGACGGACCGTTTCGTCTTGTAAAAAACGGACAAGTCCGTTGACCATTTACGGACCGTTATGTCGTGTATAAACGGAGTGACTCCGGTCCAAAAACGGACTTGTATATCTATCTAAATTGACTAATTTTGAGTAATATTTTTTTTGCTTTTAAATAGATTTATTAATAACGATATTATTATTACATTACACTATATTTAGTACATCAGTTTACCTCTCCGTTTACCTCTTTATCTAGCGCATCAATTCACGATAGTCATACATAATAAAATCGATCATCTACATGCAAAAGAAAAAAATAAATTAGTTATGGTTTGATTGTATTTACGATGGTGTTTTACATACGATTCAAATTCGCAAACTTTAGGTCTGTTCCACGTCGTAACCGCGGGTTTCCAATTTAGTCGAAACAACAATTTGCACCATGGATAGTAACCGAAACGATGCGGTTATCGGTAAGGGTAACGCTATTTTAGATTATTTCGGTAACGGTATTTTAAGGACAACGGTTTTTTGATTATTTCGGTAACGGTATTTTAAGGTTAGCGGTATTTCGGTTATATCGGTAACGGTATTTTAAGGATATCGGTAGTCAGTTTTTTCGATGTATCCCTCAATTTTTTTTTACGAAAAACAAACGAGATTAAAAACAGAACCAATTTACCAACTTAATAATCCAGTACAATTGCCAAAAACAGAAAATTAAAAATATCGGTAACGGTATTTTAGGGGCATTTTTAACGGCATTTCATTTATATCGGTAAGGGTATTTTAAGGGTATCGGTATTTTAAGGGTAACGGTATTTCAGTTATTTCGGTAAAGGTATTTTAAAGATAGCGGTATTTCGGTTATTTCGGCAACGGTATTTTAGAGATAACGGTAGTCAGTTGAAAGGGTTTTGAATCGATAACGGTATTTTAGCGGTATTGCCTGCCAACCCTGATTTACACACGATTTTGGAAAAATTGGGTAGCCGCGTTAACGTACGTGGAACAGAGCTTTGGTTACAAATACAAACCATCTTACACAAACTATTGTAAAACACGCACTAAATTTTATTATTCTTACCATCTAATATATGTATGCGACTTGAAGTTGTTTAATCTAGCTACCGCCACTAATTTCTCGTCACAAAAGTATTTTTCCAAATTAAAGGTTGAGCTTCAGTTTTTAAAATAATTTAACTGTTTTTATTTTGAATTAATCCGTATTTTACAGTACGGAAACGAAGTTAAAACGTATTGTGTTCGAAAATCCGATTACACGATCCGTTAATGTTCCGTATACGTACAAGCTTTGACGGATACGTGTATTACGGACCGTTAATGTACCGTAAAAGCCGGATTCATGATTCCATATGTGCCGGAGAGTTCGTAAAAATGTTTCTTGGGCATACAAGAACTTATTCAAGGAAATGAAACAACTTTATTTCCTTTCAAAACTTTATAATCCAAGAAACCCTATGTATATCAGTATCGAAAATTTAAAAAGTACCATCTTTAGAAATTAGACATTCTTTCAAAATCACCAAATAAAGAATTACATTATAATTATATTAATTCGAGAATATTTGAAAAATGATAAGAAAACTATTTTTTATGTCCGTTGATAAATTTGGTTTGCAAAAAAAGTTGTGGACTTGCATGCTAATGGGGTAAGACAAATTAGCTGTGTTCTACGTGGGTACTCAATTATATCGCGGGTACTTAATTATACCAAAAAGCATTTACATATGTATATTGTTAAAATTTTGTGTAAATTGTTTTTGGTAAATTGGGTTCCTGCGGTAACGACGTGGAACATGCCTTTTATTTACTTAACGCTAATTTATGAAAATTAATGATATACACATTTTAGAATACGCCAAACTTGTCATATACCGGCGATTGTTATGAATAATGGTTACGAAATGCCAATAATTGGATTAGGAACATGGGGTGTAAGTAGAGTTTTTAACCCGGGAATTCCCGGCACATAATTCCCGATATTTTGCCGATTTTTCACTTCCCGGTTCCCGGGAATTATAACTAAAAAAAACTAAAACAAACATCTATCTTAGCTTGAAAATCCGCAAAAAAGAAAGTTAAAATCATTCAAAAATCAGCATATGCTTTAAAAACATTATATATATTTATATATTTTATATAATTTTTCATATAAAATTTGTTCCATAAACCTTCTATAACTTTATAAACCTTAATGAATTAAGGAGTAACTTTTTAAGCACAATTTAGTTAAAATTACATTTCGATTTTCCTCTAGACTTCTCTAAAGTTAAAATGTTGTAATTTTGTAGAGAAATTTTATGAAAAATAGAATCTGAAATTAGATTTCACGGATATTTGCAAGGATGTCTTAAAGTCTATTTTTGCTGGAAGAAAAGCAATATGTGTATGTTTTAGTTCCAAAAAGTTTTATCCCGTCGAGTTGTTTTAAATTGGTGTAAATCAATTTAAAATTTTTTGATGAATTAAATGTAAAAAAATTTCTAAATTATCAGTTTTCGTCAAATTGAAACATATTATGTGCGTTCCCTTACGTTACCGCGGGTTCCCGCGGGAACCCAAAACAGCCAAAACAACAATTTGCACGGAATTTTTATTACGGGAACGCCTTTGGGTTAGTTTGGGTAACTTCGGTAAAGTACGGGAACAGACATATTGTGTTTTTCGAACAAAAAGTAGTTTTTGCTGTTAAAATCTGAATAACAAATACTGATCTCCCGATTCCCGGGAGTTCAAAAATGTCGGGAATTTAAAGTTAAATTGCCACCGACTCAACTTTCACTCACCGCTTTATCATTTCTGGACAATAGACGATAGTGACGGCCAGTAAAGTATAACAATTTGACATAATATATCTTATTAAAACTACAAATCAAAAACTTGTTTATAGTTAACACTGCATTTAGACTGAGCAAAATCCGTCCATATTTGTACCTAGTGCCCATATAAAGGTCCCCCATTTTAGTGGAATTTGGTAGGCTAATTTACATTTTACCGACTTATATCGGTCCAGGGACGAGGCCTACTGCTTTTGGTTAAAATCGTCCTATGAGTGGACCTAGTGCCATATAAAGGTTCCACCAAAATCGGCTTTTTCGCACGCTTCAGGTCACAAATACGAAGATATTATAATGAAATTTGGCACACATGCCCAAGGATGAATCCTACACTCAGATAAAAAAAAATTGTAAACAGTTATCAATCGCACTTTACTATTTTTGTACTGATTTTTAGTACAATTTTTTTCTTTTTTAGTAATAATTTTTGCTATTCTCTTATTACAAATTACGGATTTTTTTTCCTAATTTGATTTCAGCAAAACATTTTACTAATTTTTCAAAACCGAGTGCTAAACTTAGCAAAAAACTATACTAATTTAACAACGAGCGGATACTTTAAGGAAATTTTATTTACAAGAATTCGTTGATTTTTTAGAATTCGTCTTCAGTTTATATTTGTTATTATTTATATATTCTTAGTTTGGAAATAAATATCAGAAAATATTATTGTGTCTCCAATGCATAAAAATGTAATAATTGGAGAACCGTTTGCAATTTTTACTCCAAATTTCAAGTATGTTGAAGTAATTATACATTTTTTACAATTGAAACAAAAAAAATTTATTTAATTTTATTTAAATAAAAAAAACATCGAACTAGAGGCTGAATAATATCTGCCCCCACCAAACAAAAAATATATTTTTGTTAACCCTTAAATGCATGGTGTAGCCATTTGGCAACATACCGGTTTTTTAATTAAAAAAAACCCACTTAATGCACAAAACTGCATTTTTGGGCATTAGGGGCCCCTTCTGTACATAGTGTTCCTATAGTTTAGCGCAGAATTTTTAAACAGTTAGAGTAAAAATCTTGGTTGTGCTCTGTATATTTGTGAAAAATCTAAAACACGCGTTTTTTTTACAAAAAGTGTAATATTCAAAAATATTTGTTTAAATATTTAAAGCAATAAAATTAATTTTGGCGACAATAAATGTATAAATTATAGTTTCCCGGTGAAAAATGCTCATATACGCTCAAATATGTTCATATATGGTTTATGTATGGACACATATGAACAAATATGGATTTTTTATGAACATATATGGATTTTATATGAACATATGTATATGGAAGTATTTGTGATTCCATATATGGAAAAAGATATCATATACAGACATATATGGAGGCACCTGTTATCTCATATATGGAAAAGTCACTCATATATGTACAAGTATGGAAGTATATGTTATTCAATTTATGCAAAAGGGACTTGTATATGATCATATTTGGAAGAATATATTTTTGCATATGTGTAAAAGGAGCTCATATGGATAAATATGGAATTATATTTAATGCCATGAATAAAAAAAGGAACATATGTAGTGCCTAATTTGAATGTCATACATAAATTTATATCTATAGTACAACCTTATAATAAAGGACAGCAACGTTCGCATATATTTAATAAATGTATATGTTCATATAGTATGTTCATATATGAACATATACCTAGGTGTTACCTCATTTTTCGGATCCATACATATATGGTTGATCCATAAATGTTCATATATGGACATTTTTCACCGGGTTGTATATTTTTTTTTCATACATGTTAAAATAATCACAATTTAGCTATTTGGCAAAAACCCATATTTTTCAATAAAAATCACCTTTTTATTAAAAAGGTATTTTTCTTGAAATGTACACACAGAAAAAAACAGGGGGAATATTGCCTAATAGCTATGTAATTATACAACTACACTCAACCAAAAAAGTCTGTAATGGCTACTGAAATTTTTGCTGTTATTACGGGAAATTTAACTGTTTATAGCCCAGCGGTATTTTTTGCTAATTTTAGCAACACATGTCTGCTGATCTGTAGTGCAATAAAATTTGTAGAAAAAATTAGTAGCCGCTACTAAATTTTAGTAAAATTTGTGTAAACTGCAATTCAAATTCGATTTGCTAAAATCAGTTAAAAATCTTACTAAATATCATACCCGACTAAAAAAGTTTTTATATAATCTTATATGATTTGATATAACTTTAAATGTTTATATGCGTGGCTTTATATAACCATATACATTTATATTAACACTTTGGTTTTATAAATATGTATGATATAATGTTATATATAATCATATGCGATTTGGTCTCCAGCCATATATTAAGAGATCTGCAAATATAGTTCATACATAATTATATATAATGGCATATAAGCTTTTATAAACCATATTATATCAAAATATATAATAAAGTAAACCCGAGTAAAAAAGTTTTGATATAATCATATATTATTTTATGTAATTGCTTATAGTAAATTATAGTTACATATGGCCACATATGCTTTTAAATTCAAGCAGATATACCTTTATATAGTCATATGTTAGATATTTTTCCTCAAAGGTTTTAATATGGAGACATACGTGATTTTATATTATTACATACTGGCCTACATATAATTGCATAAGCTATATATAAGTACATAAATTAACATATTACAGATATAATTACATATACGTTTATATATAATTTAGTATGACACTATACATAATAATATAAAACTATATGTGGAGCCATATAATAAATATTTCATAATTTGTGTTACATATGATTATATATTGACAAATAAGAACCCATATATAAATTAATATGGTTCCATATCTACAATATTTCATGATTTCTTTAATATATAACAATACAACGTTCTTTATAAAATCATCTATAATTATATATCATCCCACATAAGCAATTATTTCAAAGTGATTTGATATAAAAATATATAAGGTCCATATAAAACCGTATTATATTATATGTGGTTCTATGTTAACAATGATTTTGAACTAGTTTTAGATTTAGTAATTACTAGGGGTAGGCGCGTGACTAGAAATGTTCGTGAGTCACATTATTCACACGTGATCGTGAGTAATAATTACTATACTCAAGTGATTCGTGCGTGAGTCTGAGAATATATAATTCATACTTGATTCGTGCGTGAGCGTGAATAAGAATATATAACCCGTGCATGATTCGCGTGTGAGTTTATTTTTTGCATCATATATTTTTAGTAATTTTTACTATTTTGTAATATTTTACTATTTTTCTTATATCTTGGTTGTATAACATAATCCTATTAACTTTAAAATTTCAGTCTTGTTAACTTTATTTTAAAATTACTAAAAATAAAGAAAATTTTGTTCATGTTTAATGCACTGTCATGGTAAATCTGGATAAAAGTAATGGAAGATTTATCGAAATTATAGGATCTCCAGCAGATCTTTGGGTTAATCATTATATTTGGAAATTAATTACTTATGCAATTACACAATTACATGTAATTGTAATTGAAAAAATTCAATTTCTATTACTACATATTATTTGTAATCGTAATTCAAAAAAAAAACAATACAAGTAATTTGTAATTGAAAATTTTTAATTATACATTACATATAGGGAATGCATCCCGGGATTACCCGTCCCGGGATTCCCGGGAAATTAAGCATTTTTCAGTTCCTGCATTCCCGGGAATTTGGACCGGGAATCCCGGGATTTCAAAAAATGCAATTTAAAATAATCAAGTAATTATTTTAAATTTTCTTATGCAAAATTTTCCAACCTTTTGAAAATAAAAAACATTTTACATTAGGCTTGCTCGTTTACTTACTACAATTTGTTACTTTTACCACAACTGGAAAAATTCAAAGAGTAACCAAAACAATGATTGAGTAAAAGTAGTAAGATTTTCGAGTTAACGAACACATTGATTAATTTGTGTACTTGATCAAACTTTTTAAGTTCCTTTCAGTGCCTCTTAAATCCACTCAAATAGTGTTTGTATAAAAAATTTTGAATCGCACTTATTCTATACAGAATTAAAGACAAATTTGTCCATTGATTTTTAAAAATTTTCAAGTAAGTTAAAATTTATTCCCATAATTTTTAAAATTTTTTCCAATTTTCTAAAATTATTTTCTGTATTTATTTTTTTTGACGGGCAAGCTTTTTAGTCTAAAAATTAGTTTTAGTTTATTAAATTTTTAAAAATATATAATTAGACTTTTATAATTTCTAATATAAAATTAATTCTTTCTCACTACGAAAATTCCAAGAAAAACCACCTGAGCTTTTTCACAATCATGAAAATTTGAGATCTTTAAGATATTTTATGTATAAAAATTTTTAAATTATTATAAAATATTTTTTAATTTATTTCCCTTGCGGGATCCCGGGATTTCAATATAAATTTCCCGCTTTCCCGGGAAATCAAAAAGTGCGGGATTTTGCATTCCCTAATTACATATAATTGTAATTGAAAAAATGTCGATTACAATTACATTTTTTCGGAAAAGAAATAGTGACAAAAAGCACAAATGAGGGGTATGATGTATTCTTTTTATACTTATCCACGCCTATCCAACCTATCCCAGTCAGTTTTTTCTACAAAATTTTAACAAAAAACACTTTAATTCTAAATGTAATTGAAATTTGTAATTGAAATCACTTTCAATTACAATTACTTGTAATTGAAAATTTTCAATTACAGTTACATGAAATGTAATTGAGTTTTTTTTTTTAATATCAATTATATTTATTTGCAACTGTAATTGAAATCCCCCAGGTCTGATCTCCAGATATTGCATATCTTTTTTATTTAAAAAAATAATTTTTGTATATTGTTAGATGTGGTCATATATAATATGATCAAAAGTATAAGGTCAATATTTAGATATAATTGTATCCAACTATGTCCACTTTTATAACATTTTATATAATTTTATACAAAAAGATATAATTTGATGTAATTGGATGAGGACAAAATTCGGATACATTTGTATCGAATTGCATAAAATTGTATCAAATTGTACCAAATTGTATATAATTGTATACAATTCGATACAATAAGATAAAATAAGATGTTCTCATTTTTCGGATATAATTATATCTAATTACATAAAAGATTATATATAATTAAATATAACTTCATATGGCTCCATATAATTTTTTTTTACTTCCCGAGTAAAAAAGTTTTGATATAATCATATATTATTTTATGTAATTACATATAAAGGGTGTTTTTTTAAGCTAGATAGAACTTTAAATTGTAAAAAGTAACACAAAAAATTAAATTTTGATGAAACATTTTTTTTTATTTGTTTCAGTATACTCTGACAAATCATCATGAATAGACTCACGCTTGAACAACGCTACGAAATTATCCAAATTTACTTTGAAAATCAGTCGTCGATTCGCGCAACTTATAGACGCAAAATTGTGTTCAGCGATGAGGCGCATTTTTGGCTTAACGGGTTTGTTAATAAGCAAAGTTGCCGCATATGGAGTGAGACCAATCCACAAGAGACCCTACAGACTCCATTACATCTAGAAAAATGCACCGTTTGGTGCGGTTTTCACGCTGGTGGCATCATCGGACCTTATTTCTTCAAAAATGAGGCCAGAGCTCGCGTTACGGTCAATGGAGATCGTTACCGCACCATGATCAATGATTTTTTGTTTGAAAATATGGATGACATTGATCCGGAGGAGATGTGGTTTCAACAGGATGGCGCTACGTGCCATACGGCGAACGCAACCATCGACTTATTGAAATCAAAATTTGGCGATAAGTTGATTTCGAGAAATGGACCTGTCAATTGGCCTCCAAGGTCGTGCGATTTGACACCTCTCGATTATTTCCTGTGGGGCTACGTGAAGTCACTGGTTTATGCTGATAAACCAGCAACAATTGATGCCTTGGAGGACAGCATTGTTCGTGTTATTCGTGACATACGGCCAGCAGTGCTCGAAAAAGTGGCCCAAAATTGGACGTCCAGAATGCGCTTCGTCAAGAACAGCCGCGGTGCCCATATGCCCGAAATCATTTTCAAATGTTAATGTCACGTATTGATCTTTCCAATAAAAAAAAAATTTTGATTACAATTTAATTTTTTGTGTTATTTTTTACAATTTCAAGTTCTATCGGGCTTAAAAAAACACCCTTTAGTAACTTATAGTTAGATATGGCCACATATGCTTTTAAATTGAAGCATATAGACTTTTATATAGTCATATATTAAATATTTTTGCCTCAAAGGTTTTAATATTGAGACATATGTGATTTTATATTATTACATACTGGCCTGCATATAAGTGTATGTACTATATATAAGTACACAAAGTAATATATAAAAGATATAATTACATATACGTTTATATATAATTTAGTATGACACTATACATAATAATATAAAACTATATATGGAGCCATTTAAGAAATATTATATAATGGGTGTTATATATGATTATATATTGACGCATATGAACCCATATATAACTTAGTATGGTTTCATATCTACAATATTTCATGATTTCTTTTATATATAACGATATAACATTCTTTATAAAATCATCTATAATTAGTAATTATTATTTACACTGTGAGACAAATGGTAGGGGTCAGTGATCGGGAAGGGTTCAAACTACCGGGGAAAGTTATATCGGTAAAAAAGAAGTTATACGTGTCCCGGCGTTTCGCTGGGTCACCCCTAGGAATCGAGATATATCGATTTGACCTTTGGTGGTCTTTTTTTTACATAACTCGAGAACCACTAGTCCGATTTTGCTCAAACAATTTTAAAAAAATTAAAAATTACAATTCCTTTAATCTGTTCATATAACGTTTTTCTATATACTCAACAGTTTTGCCGGTAAAAATAAATGTATGAAGAAAAAAATATTTTTTGCCTAAAATATTAAAAAAAAGTAATAAACAAAAGGTTATTGATTTTTATGGTAGCGGTAACAAACATTTATTTTTACCGGCAAAACTGTTGAGTATATAGAAAAACGTTATATGAACAGATTAAAGGAATTGTAATTTTTAATTTTTTTAAAATTGTTTGAGCAAAATCGGACTAGTGGTTCTCGAGTTATGTCAAAAAAAAGATATATCTCGAGTCCTAGGGGTGACCCAGCGAAACGCCGGGACACGTATAACTTGTTTTTGACCGATATAACATTTCCCGTTGGTTTCATCTCATCCCGATTTTGACTGTCGCATAGTGTTATATATTATCCCACATTAGCAATTTTTTCAAAGTGATTTTATATAAAAATATATGTATAAGGTCCTTTTAAAACCGTATTGTATTAAATGTGGTTCCATATTAAAAATGATTTTGAACTAGTTTGTAATTACTAGGGATTGGCGCATGACACGATCGTGAGTGAAGTTATTCACAAGTGATCGTGAGTAATAATTACTATACCAAAGTAATTCGCCCGTTAGAGTGAGAATATATAATTCGTACGTGAGCGTGAGTAAGAATATATAACCCGTGCATGATTCGTGTGTGAGTTTATTTTTTGCATCATATGTTTTTTAGTAATTTTTACTGTTTTGCGTAAGAATTTTCTGATTGTGAGTAAGTTTTTAATATACTCATGTCTGCGTGAGTAAGACACGAAATGCTCGTGCTTGAGTAATTTGTTTTTGTTTAGGAGCGTGAGTTAAAATGGCTAACGCGCCCATAAAATTAACAATACTGAAGCTTTAATATGGAATTCTCTATACTATAACGCACACTTGACTGATCCCTTATATCTTGGTTGTAAAGGGTGTTTTTTTAAGCCCGATAGAACTTGAAATTGTAAAAAATAACACAAAAAATTAAATTGTAATCAAAATTTTTTTTTTATTGGAAAGATCAATACGTGACATTAACATTTGAAAATGATTTCGGGCATATGGGCACCGCGGCTGTTCTTGACGAAGCGCATTCTGGACGTCCAATTTTGGGCCACTTTTTCGAGCACTGCTGGCCGTATGTCACGAATAACACGAACAATGCTGTCCTCCAAGGCATCAATTGTTGCTGGTTTATCAGCATAAACCAGTGACTTCACGTAGCCCCACAGGAAATAATCGAGAGGTGTCAAATCGCACGACCTTGGAGGCCAATTGACAGGTCCATTTCTCGAAATCAACTTATCGCCAAATTTTGATTTCAATAAGTCGATGGTTGCGTTCGCCGTATGGCACGTAGCGCCATCCTGTTGAAACCACATCTCCTCCGGATCAATGTCATCCATATTTTCAAACAAAAAATCATTGATCATGGTGCGGTAACGATCTCCATTGACCGTAACGCGAGCTCTGGCCTCATTTTTGAAGAAATAAGGTCCGATGATGCCACCAGCGTGAAAACCGCACCAAACGGTGCATTTTTCTAGATGTAATGGAGTCTGTAGGGTCTCTTGTGGATTGGTCTCACTCCATATGCGGCAATTTTGCTTATTAACAAACCCGTTAAGCCAAAAATGCGCCTCATCGCTGAACACAATTTTGCGTCTATAAGTTGCGCGAATCGACGACTGATTTTCAAAGTAAATTTGGATAATTTCGTAGCGTTGTTCAAGCGTGAGTCTATTCATGATGATTTGTCAGAGTATACTGAAACAAATAAAAAAAAATGTTTCATCAAAATTTAATTTTTTGTGTTACTTTTTACAATTTAAAGTTCTATCTAGCTTAAAAAAACACCCTTTATATCACAATCCTATTAAGTTAAAAATTTCAGTGTTGTTAACCTTATTTTAAAATTACTAAAAACAAAGAAAAATTTTTTCATGTTTAATGCACTGTCATGGTAAATCTGGATAAAAGTAATGGAAGATTTATCGAAATTATAGGATATCCAGTAGACCTGGGGGTTAATCATTACATTTTGTAATTAAATACACATTCATTTACACAATTACATGTAATTGTAATTGAAAAAAACTCAATTACAATTACAAATTATTTGTAATTGTAATTCAAAATTTGTAATTCAAAAAAACTCAATTACAATTACAAATTATTTGTAATTGTAATTCAAAAAAGAACAATTACAAGTAATTTGTAATTTGAAAAATGTCAATTACATTTTTTGGGAAAATAAATAATGACAAAAAGCACAAGTTAGGGGTAATCCCAACATGACGTATTCTTTTTATACGCATCCATGCCTATGAAACCTATCCCAGTCAGATTTGTATACAAAATTTTAACAAAAAACACTTTTTAATTCTAAATGTAATTGAAATCACTTTCAATTACAATTACTAGTAATTTGTAATTGAAAATTTTCAATTACAATTGCTTGTAATTTCAATTACAAGTAATTGTAATTGAAATCCCTCAGGTATGATCTCCAGATATTGTATATCTTTTTTTATTTAAAAATATAATTTTGTATATTCTTAGATATGGTCATATATATTATGGTAAAAATATAGGGTTAATATTTAGGTATAATTGTATCAAACTGTGTCCACTTTTATAACATTTTATATAATTTTATACAAAAAGATATAATTTTATGTAATTGGATGAGGACAAAATTCGGATACAATTGTATCATATTGTATCGAATTGTATCAAATTGTACCAAATTGTATACAATTGTATACAATTCGATACAATATGATACAATAAGACGTTCTCATTTTTCGGATATAATTATATCTAATTACATAGAAGATTATATATAATTAAATATAACTTTATATGGCTCCATATCATTTTTTTTTACTTGGGTTGGGAATAGAAAATTGTATTAATTTTATATATAATTATATCTGACATGATATCTAATTATACAAAATTTTATAAAGTTTAATTGCAATTTTTAAATTTAAAAATAAAAATTAGAAAAACATATGTTGAAATAAATATGGTTTAAGTTCAGTTATTTTTTCCGTGAAAAAAAATTAATTCTGAAAGTTATTGCTTTTATTTTATAAGACAGTTGTTCCGACAAATTTTTGTAATGATTTATTTTGTCAGCTATTTCCAAGTTTATTAACAAAAATTTTTCTAAACATTAAGCATTAGTATTTAATTTGAATGAAAATAAGTGATCTCAACAATATTTACTAAAATTTTATTTGAAAATCTTCATCAAATTATATGTATTAATATATAATTTGATGAAGTTAGATAGACCCATTTTTCGGATCAAATTGTATCAGGTTAGATAACATGCTTATCTCGCTTGATATAATTATATATTCCAATATTCGGATCAAATTAGATATGGACGTATATATGGTGATATATGATTATATAATATCTTTTTTAGTCGGGTAATTTTAGTACGATGAAATTAGTATAAATAATTAGTTGCAGCTACTAAATTTCAGTATATTGTTGTAAACTGTAATTTAAAATCAATCTGCTGTAATTAGAAAAAAAGTGTACTAAAAATAAAAAAAACTCTAAAATCTAAAAAAAACTTTTTCTTTCGATTGTAATAAGCGTATAAGTACTTCATCGTACTTTAACAAATATAAACTAAACAAGAATTGTAAAAAATCAAAAAAAAAATGTTTTCCATTAGTATATTTTTCTGCTAAATTTAGCACTCGGTTTTGAAAAATTAGTAAAATATTTTGTTGATATCAGCAGCGTGAATTAGTAAAAAAATCCGTAATCTCTATACATAAAAGAATAACGTTACTGACTGACTGACTCAACATCGCCCAGCCCCAACCGCTGAAGCTAGGAAGTTGAAATTTGGTATGTAGGTTCCTCTTTCGGCGTAACGTCCGCTAAGACGGGATTTTTGGAAATTCCTACCGGAACGGGCAAAAAGGGGGAAAGTCTCCCCCTTGACGGCCTGCCCAAACCGCTGGAGGTAGGAAGTTGAAATTTGGTATAAAGGTTCCTCCACTATCGTAGACATCCACCAAGATGGGATTTTTAGAAATTTTTACAGGGAGGGGCAAAAAGGGGTAAAAGTCTCCCCCTTGATGGCCTGCTCAAACTGCTGGAGCTATGAAGTTGAAAATTGGTATGTAGGTTCCTCGACCGGTGTAGACGTCCGTTGAGACGGCATTTTTGGAAATTCTTATCGGGAGGGACAAAAAGGGAACAAAAAAAGTATCTTTTTCCAAAAAAGTACCCTTTTCCAAAAAAAAGTACCATTTTCCAAAAAAAAAAACCTTTTTCCAAAAAAAGTACCTTTTTCCAAAAAAGTACCTTTTTCCAAAAAAAGTACCTTTTTCCAAAAAAGTACTTTCTTCAAAAAAAAGTACCGTTTTACAAAATAAAAGTACATTTTTCAGAAAAAAGTACCTTTTTAAAAAAATCACTCAAGCAAGGTTTCTTGATATTCCCGTGCGCTAAGACGGGATTTTTGGAAATCCCTACCGGAACGGGCAAAAAGGGGAAAAGTCTCCCCATAAACATTCTCACAAATTGGAAAAGTGCCTGCCCAAACCACTGAAGGTAAGAAGTTGAAATTTGGTATAAAGGTTCCTCCACTGTAGTAGACATCGACTAAGTTTGTATTTTTGGAATTCCCTACAGGATATCCCAAAAGCAAATTCGGTATGTGAGTTCCTCCTTCTGTGTAGGCGTCCGCTTAGACGGAATTTTTGAAATTCCTATCGGGAGGGGAAATAAGGGGAAAAGTCTCCTCCTTGACGGCCTGCCAATCCCTTTTGGCCAACCTAAAATTTTAAATATGTATTCCTTGGAGTAGGACTAACTCACCGGCAACGTTTTTTTTATATTTTGGAACAGGAACATAGTAAAAATGGTGGTTGAAAGTGAAAAATGTCCCCAATAACGGCCTGCCCAAACAGCTGAGGCAATGAATTTGAAATTTGGTATGAATGTTCCTCATCCATCACAGATAGCCGCGAAGATGGAATTTTTGTAAATTCCTAAAGTGAGGGGCAAAAAGAAGAAAAGCCTCCCCTTGGTGGCCTGTAAAAATCCCTCCGGCTAGAAACCTGAAATTTAAAATGTGGGTCCCTGGAGTAAGGGCTAACTTACTAGAAAGATACTTTTTTGAATTTTGGACAGCGTCGTTATAAAATGGGGGCTCAAAAAGGGAAAGTGGCCCCTTAACGACCTGTCCAAACTGCTGGAACTAGGAAGCTGAAATTCGGTACTTAGGTTCCTCTTCCAGCCTAATTCCAACCAGGAGGGAAAAAAAAGAAAAAGTGTCCCCCTAAGCAGCCTGCTCAAACTGCTGGAACTAGGAAGCTGAAATTCCCTGTCGATGGATTTTCGGAAATTCCTACCGAGAGGGCCACAAATAGTAAAAATTGGCTAGAAACCTGAAATGTAAAACATATGTTCCTTGGAGTATGGGCTCACTTATCGGGAAGGTGCTTTTTGGAATTTTGGACAGGGACATTGCAAAAATGGGGATTAATGAAGCGAAAAGTGCCGCTTAAAGGCCTGCCCAAACCGCTGGAGGTAGGAAGTTGAAATTTGGTATTAAAGTTCCTCCTCTATTGTAGACATCCGCTAAGATGACATTTTTGGAAATTTCCACAGGTAGGGTCAAAAACAGGAAAAGTCTCCCCCTTAACGGCCTGGCCAAACTGCTGGAACTAGGGAGCTTAAATTCGGTATTTGGGTTTCTTCTCAAACGTAGACGTCCCCTAAGACGGAATTTTTGGAAATTCATACCGGGAGGGGTAAAAAGGGAAAAAACTTCCCTCTTGACGGCCTGGCCAAACTGCTGGATATAGAGACCTAAAATTATGTATGTAGTAGGTTCCTCCTCCAACGCAGACGTCCTCTAAGACTGAATTTTTGGAAATTCCTACCGGGAGGGGTAAAAACAGAATAATTCTCCCCCTTGATGGCCTAACCGAACCCTTCGGCTAGAAACCTGTAATCTATAATATGTTTTCCTTGGAGTATGGGCTAACTTATCGGCAAGTCATTTTTAGGACTTTGGACAGGAACGTGGTAAAAATGGTGGTTCAAAAGGGGAAAATTGCTTAAAGAACAAGTGTATATGGAACACTAAAATTAAGAAACTAAATAGGAAACGAGTGGAATTGAAACACTATACAAGTGGAACGAAATGGATATAAACGTTGAACGAGTGGAATTGAAATTATAGACAATGGAAATGGATTGGAAGAGGGAACGAATTGGGAAGGACTATAGAACGAAATGGAATGAGGAGCGAGATGGCACAGATTGGGGAACGAGTGGAATTGAAACACTGCAGTTAAAAGAGGAATGGAACGGAGCAAGTGCAAAGAAATGGAATGGAAATAGAAGCGACTGATATCAATATCGATACACAAGACAGTAGGAACGAAATGGAATGAAACGGGGAACGAGTGGAATTGGAATAACAGATAATGGGAACGAAATATAATGGAATGGTGAACGAAATGGAATCTTGGAAGAAGTTGCATTGGAACACTAAAATTGTTAAACAAAATGGAATGGAATTTGAATGACTCAAACTGCCGGAGTTTGGTACTTGAAATTTCGCATGCGATTGAGGCAAGATTATATATATTTGGGATTTTTACGGGGAGGAACAAAAAGGGGTGAAGAACCCCTTTTAATTACCTGTTCAAACACTATCCACGGAATATGAAACTTATGTAGCATTGAAACATACTCTGCAAAAAGTTAAACAAATTTTCTAAAAGAGAAAAAACCTTAGAAAAGGAATGGAACTTATATATTCTGATATTTAAACTGCAGGTAATGAAGCACCGGTGGAAGAAACCGACGCAGTAAATTTTCCAACTGAATTTGTGAATTTACATGAATTGGCAGGTCTACCTTTACACAAACTGGAATTAAAAAAAACTTTAAGGCATGCTAACAACGTAGCGGGCTTCGCCCGCTATCTTTAATATTATAAAATGCTTTCCAACCCTGCTTTACGTTATTTCTTTTCATTCAAAACACAAATGAACAAAACTACTTACGGGTCTAACTACCTAAGTACACTCAGAAAAGTTCTGCAGTTACTACATGACAGTTATTTGTGTAGTAATGCGGTTGTAGTTATTTTAACTACAATTGTAGTTAATTTACTTAGAGCAAAATATTTCAATGTTTTTGACAGTTATTTTTTCAAACTAACTACAAAAACTACCACATTGTAGTAACATTTATTTTATGCAGTTATTTTGAATTTTTTTTACAAATACTTATATTTTCAAGTGTGTGTGCACACACACGAAGCAATCAGAGGCATGTGTATGACGCGCTTGTTTAGAAATTTCTAGTGAAAGAATATGAGTAGAACATGTTTTCTCTTGTCTTAGTCATAAAACAACGCCAAAGACTGAGGACGCGTAATACGGAAAAGTTTATATATTTTTTATTAAGTTATTAAAATAATAAGGTAAGTTTTATATTATAAATTTATTTACGGGATTATTAAAAATTATTGTATTTATTTTCTTTCAGTTCTTTTACATTCTCATCTCTTTCTACCTGGAGAAAAAAAGGAAGCCAAACAACGCCATATTTCATCCCTCACAGACGGACATCTACAACAATATCTTACTAGTGAAAAATAAAAGTGACATTAATGTAAATTTTGATTTCTCAATTTTAAATAGAATAAAATTAAGTTAGGAGTGTTTACATAAATTTGTTTTTTATTAAATTAATAATTTTTAAAATAATTTTTATTTATGTTTTTTAACTACATTTGCAAGTTGTTTGTACAGTTTTACAATAATTTGAATGTATGTTGTTTCAATTGCATGTGTAGTTGTTTTTACTACATTTGTCAGTTGATTTTTAAAAATTACTTCATATTGCAGTCAACCAAAAAAGTCTGTAATGGCTACTGAAAATTTTGCTGTTATTACGGGAAATTTAAATGTTTTGAGCACAGCGGTATTTTTTTTGCTAATTTTGGCAACACATTTCTGCTGTTCTGTAGTACAACAAAATTAGTAGAATACTTTAGTAGCCGCTACTAAATTTTAGCAAACTTGTTGTAAACTGCAATTCAAAATCGATTTGCTTAAAGCAGTTAAAAAATTTACTAAATATCAATAATTTTAGTACAATGAAATTAGTACACGCTACTAAATTTCAGTAAATTGTTGTAAACTGCATTTTAAAGTCAGTCTGCTGAAATTAGCAAAAAAGTGTACTTGGTAAAGTAATTTGGTAAAGTGCGTACGCTCAGGGAATTATGTAAGTAAAATCAACTGCAAATGACAGTTAAAATAACTGCATTTGCACTTAAAAAGGTGTAAGACTACATTTGCATTTAAATCAACTTCAATATGAAGTTATTTTTAACTGTTCAAAATAAACTGACAAATGTAGTAAAAACAACTACAAATGCAATTAAAACAACATACATGCAAATTATTGTAAAACTGTACAAACAACTGCAAATGTAGTTAAAATAACATAAATAAAAATTATTTTAAAAATAATTAATTTAATAAAAACAAATTTATGTAAACACTCTTAACTTAATTTAATTCTATAATAAATTTAAAATTGAGAAATAAAAATTTACACTTAATGTCACTTTTATTTTTCACTATCAAGATATTGTTGTAGATGTCCGTCTGTGAGGGATGAAATATGGTATTGTTTGGCTTCCTTTTTTTCTCCAGGTAGAAATGGATGAAAATATAAAAGAACTTAAAGAAAATAAATACAATATTTTTTTTAATATTCCCGTGAATAAATTTATATTTTATATTATAAAACTTACCTTATTATTTTAATAATTTAATAAAAAATAAATAATCTTTTCCGTATTACGCATCTTCACTCTTTGGCGTTGTTTTATGACTAAGACAAGAGAAAACATGTTCTTCTCATATTCTTTCACTAGAAATTTCTAAACAAGCGCTTCGTACACATGCTCCTGTGTGCTTCGTTTGTGTGCACACACACTTGAAAATTTAAGTATTTGTAAAATAAATCCAAATAACTACATAAAATAAATGTTACTACAATGTAGTAGTTTTTGTAGTTTGTTTAAAAAAATAACTGTCAAAAACATTGAAAATTTTTGCTCTAAGGTCGGCTAACTTATATAAAAGTACGCTCAATTTAAGGCTATCCAGAGTCATTTTAATGGAAATGTTATTCGTGGTTAAGGTTGAAGGCCAACTTTACTACCTTAACCAAGAGTAAAATTCTCCTCAATATAACTCTAAATAGTATTAAATTAAGCATTCTTTTAGATAAGTTAGCCGACCTAAGTAAATTAACTACAATTGTAGTTAAAATAACTACAACCGCATTACTATAAAAATAACTGTCATGTAGTAACTGCAGAACTTTTCTGAGTGTGAAGGCTTTTATTTTAAAAACTATACTTTAAATAAAAAAGCGAATTAAAAAAATTAGGGGGGGACTGAGCCCCCTCCCCCCAACCACAAATACGACCTATCTACGCCGATGGTTGAACAACAGACAATTAGTTGTTACATGCTCACGTGTTGGTATACTAAATGATTTATTTATATAAAAATAAAGAGGCAAAAAATAGTGTTTGTACTTAAACATTACAGTAAATTTACCTTAACAATTAGTTTACCTTAACAACAAATATTGTGTTTTATTTTATCTAAAAGAAATTTAATTCTAAACTTTAAGGCACGCTAACAACGAAGAGGGCTGCGCCCGCTAGTTTGTAGTAAGAGAATAGCAAAAATGATTACTAAAAAAAATTGTACTAAAAATCAGTATAAAAATGGTAAAGTGCGATTGGAAACTGTATACAAATTTTTTTACTAACTTTTTTATCTGAGTGTACATAATTTTTAAGGTAGTTTTACAAAGTTCTAGTAAAATATGCACATTATTTTGTATAATATATACAATCCATGCAAAATATGTACATGTGTAGCGGAAAATATCCGAAAAATTACATATATTTTGCTAGAAAATTGTAAAACTTACTTTGAACTTATGTAGTTGTATAATTACATAGCACTTAGATAAAGTTCCACCTGTTTTTTTTTCGGTATGTACCCGCCTTTAAGCCCGGTATTTTGTTCGTACTTTTGCGAAAAAAGCTGTCAAACTCTATATAAAAAAATGATTTTTCACTTGCGTGGAATTGTTGCGAAATTGCGGTGGAATTTTTTTCGCATCAATTTAATAGACAGGACCATTTGAAAATGTAGCGAGAAAGTGACATTTGGGTTAATTATGATTGTAAGTTTTTATACACCATAAACATTTTTTGCATTTTAATATTTTTATTATAGTTTTTGAGCTCCAAACATAGAGGGAAATTTTTTCGCTCTTTTGAACAAAATACTGGGCTTTAGAAATCATATATAAAAAAATGGTTAAAATCGAAGAGATCATGCATTTAAGGGTTAAATTTGATTTTAATTTTTTTTAGATTTTACAGTTTTTTTATTTGTTAGTACACTTTTTTGCTAATTTCAGCAGACTGACTTTAAAGTGCAGTTTACAACAATTTACTGAATTTTAGTAGCGTGTACTAATTTCATTGTACTAAAATTATTGATATTTAGTAAATTTTTTAACTGCTTTAAGCAAATCGATTTTGAATTGCAGTTTACAACAAGTTTGCTAAAATTTAGTAGCGGCTACTAAAGTATTCTACTAATTTTGTTGTACTACAGAACAGCAGAAATGTGTTGCCAAAATTAGCAAAAAAAATACCGCTGTGCTCAAAACATTTAAATTTCCCGTAATAACAGCAAAATTTTCAGTAGCCATTACAGACTTTTTTGGTTGATTGTATGTATTCTAGATAGGATTGGTCCATATTTGGACCTATCGCCCATATGGACTATATTTTCGATTTTTTCTTAATACACATTAAAGGTATTCATTTAAAGTATTTACGCCTCGTATACTGTGTATATGTTGTAAGTTTACTCGATTAATAGGGGTTTTCATATAAACTCGTATTCTACATGTAAACGGTGTAAACCTGGTATATTTATGAGTTTAATGTCAAACTTCATACATAAAAAATATGGTATGTATTTATACAAGGTTTACAAGGAATTTGCGAGTTTATATGAAAATCCCTAATGTCAAAACTAGTTTACGAGCCCTGGTAAATATAAGTTTACATTTTTGTGTATAAACTTTTTCGTATTTATACATACATTTGAGTATTGTCAAAAATAAAATTATTTTGAATTTTTTGTGTGTTGTTTTTTATTTTCTGTTTTATTTGTTTTTAAATAATACAAATTTACAAAATTCTGTGTTTAATTTTGAAAAGATTGAAAAAGTGGCTAAACGCAAAATTGAGATGTGAATAGTTTTAAAAGGTGCGTTCATTCAAATAAACAGGTAAAGTTATAAATATACGCGATTGTAAAAACACACTGTTTACGAGGGCATAAATCCAGTTATATGAATACCACTATTAGGTAAAATAAAAATTTCTTGCCGTTATTTAATTTTTTTACCATTTTAGAGACAAATTTTGATACAAGTCCATTTCAATCCATTCCAAACAGTTGGATTTTAACCAGACTAGTCATATGTCTGCATGTCCGATTGTAACTTATCATTCAAATGAAAAACAGAAAATATCTTCATAGAACATATCTTCTAAATGCTTGCAGGGGTATTAGTTTTATATTCTATTTTTAAGGGGTGCCTACACTAACTTATATGAAACCCTACAAAAAAGGGTTAAAATTTGTAAATTTTTTCACAAAAATGGCAACTTTTAAATGTAAATATTTTACAATTCAAGTGATAACGTGAAAAACAACAACGAATACGAGGGGATTTAAAAAACAACATTTTTAATCCGCACGTTAGGTGAGTGAAATAAAGTGAAGTTTCGGTGATGAGATGAACGCAGGTGATTAACATAATTAGGACATGTATTTTTTTTAGCAAACTTTTGCGTGCGTGTTTTTCTTTATTTCTAGAAAAAAAGTACGTTTAAATTAAAAAATAAAACTTGGAGATGTGTTTTATGATTTAATTAAAAATGTTGTTGAAATAAAAATTGAATTTTAATAAGCATTTTTGTCACTTAAAATTTGGTGATATTTTTATCTGAAAATGTATAATATTTGACTCTTGAAATAGTTCTATGAAATTTAATACAGGCTTGAATCCAGGAAGAAAGTTTTTCAATTAACTTTATCTAGGTTTTTTGCACAGGAATTTTTTTAAATTTCCAATATTTATTTTTTATAGAAAACCCCTGACAAAATGCGTGATCCTCTACTTTTACACTCAACCAAAAAAGTTTGTAATGGCTACTGAAAATTTTGCTGTTATTACGGGAAATTTACTGTTTTGAGGCCAGCGGTATTTTTTGCTAATTTTAGCAACACATGTCTGCTGATCTGTAGTACAATAAAATTAGTAGAAAAAATTAGTAGCCGCTACTAAATTTTAGTAAAATTTATGTAAAATGCAATTCAAAATCGATTTGCTAAAATCAGTTAAAAAACTTACTAAATATCATAATTTTAGTACAATGAAATTAGTATAAATAATTAGTTGCAGCTACTAAATTTCAGTAAATTGTTGTAAACTGTAATTTAAAATCAATCTGCTGAAATTAGCAAAAAATTGTACTAAAAAATAAAAAAAACTGTAAAATCTAAAAAAAAAAAATTTTTTCTTTCGATTGTAACAAGCGTATAATTACTTCATCGTACTTGAAATTTGGAGTCAAAATTGCAAACGGTTCTCCAGTTATTGCCATTTTATGCATTGGAGATGCAATAAAATTTTCTGGGTGTTATTTCTAAACTAAGAATATATCAATAGTAACAAATATAAACTAAACAAGAATTGTAAAAAATCAAAAAAAAATATTTTTAAATTAGTATATTTTTCTGCTAAATTTAGCACTCGGTTTTGAAAAATTAGTAAAATTTTTATATATTTAGTTTTGCTGAAATCAGCAGCGAAAATTAGTAAAAAAAATCCGTAATTTGTAATGAGAGAATAGCAAAAATGATTACTAAATAAAAATTGTACTAATAATCAGTATAAAAATAGTATAGTGCGATTGGAAACTGTTTACAAATTTTTTTACAAACTTTTTTATCTGAGTGTACAGTAATGTCAGTACAGTAAAGTTGTAGGTTTCTGGTGTAAACTAACGACAACGACCCACAACTTGAAGATATGTGACTCTTGCTTTTTCTATTTATTTCTTTTTTTTTTGCGGAAACCAACCTAATGTATAGATATGATATTTTAATAGAGCAATACAGAAAATGTCGCTAAAGCAGTGGACTTGGCTATAAATGCTGGATATACACATATTGATTGTGCCTTTTTGTACCAGAACGAAAATAAAATAGGTCCTGTATTAAAAAATAAAATTAAATCTGGTGCAGTAACTAGGTATGAGAACATCACTTAAGATTCTATATGTGCGTTCCCGTACGTTACCGCGAGTTCCCAAAACAGCCCAAACAACAACAATTTCCACGCAATTTTGAGTACTGGAACGCCTTTGGGCTAGTTTGGGTAACTGCGGAAACGTACGGGAACAGACATTATAATTATTAGTTTATTTTTTTTTTTGTTTTAGAGATAAATTGTTTATAACCAGTAAACTATGGAATACTTTTCATGATTCTGAAAACGTGTGTTCAGCATGCGCTCAAACTTTGAAAGATTTGGATCTTGATTATTTGGATATGTATTTAATGCATTCTCACATGGGTTTTAAATATAATAATTTGTTTCCAAAGTCTGATGATGGAAAACCGTCATTCACTGATGTCGATTATGTTGATACCTGGAGAGCTATGGAAGAGCTGGTAGAAAATAAGATGTGCAGAAGTATTGGCATTTCCAATTTTAATCAAGAACAAATTCAACGGTTACTTAACAATTGCAGAATTATACCACAAACTTTACAAGTGGAAGTACATCCATATTTGAAACAAAAGAATTTAATACATTATGTTAAATGTCATGATATATGTATTACAGCTTATGCTTCCTTGGGATCACCAAAAAGACCTTGGGCTGATCAAACAAACGAATTAGTGCTTTTAAAAGATTATAAGGTTTTTTATCTGCTTTCAATGCGTAAGAGTTATACTTGCAAAATTTTTTTATAGATTCTTCAACTGGCTGAAAAACACAATCGTACTCCCGGGCAAATATTATTACGTTATCAAGTCCAAGCAGGCCATGCTACTATACCCAAATCAATTGATAGAAAACATATTCAAGAAAATATTAACGTATTTGATTTTGAGCTTTGTCACGAAGATATTAGAAATATTGAAAGTTTAAATCATAATTTACGTTTTTTTAAGTTCTCGAGGTAAATATTCTATTTTGCGCAAAGAACAAAATTTTACTAAAAGTATTTTTATTTTTAAGATCTTATGGTCATCCTCATCATCCTTTTAAAATTCCTGAGATGAAAAAGAAATTTTAAGTTACTAATAAATACTTTTTCGATTTATATATGTGACGCGCAAAATAGAAAGGGACCTAAGGTCCCTTTCTCAGGAGGGCATGGGATCGGTCTCATTCGATGCTCAGATGTTGTCCACATTAAAAAAAAAATAGATTTTTTACCCTTAGGTCCCTTTCTCTATGCGCTGTCACATATGTATGTATATAATAATTTTTTTAATTTTTTGTGTTAATGAAGAATCGTATTTGATAAACACTATTTTTTCAACTACGTACATCACACGTGAAATAACCCTCAATTATATTAAGTACAATTGCATGCCACTTGTACTTGAAACTTTTAAATACCAGTACCAAGTTTAAAATGTACCTACTTTGTAATCAATACTAAATAATGGTTGAGTATAAAATGTACTAGGTAGTTGCTAAGTACTATATGTACTTGCTAAGTCCTATGGTACTTGCAGGCGCGGTCCCCCCATTGAGGTCCAAAAACAAATTTTTTTTACAAATAATGCTAAAGGGACAACACGGATCATTTTTTAAATAGACATTTTAGAATTTCACATTCAAAAACCATTTTTATTTTTGAGATTTTGTGTATTTTTGATTTTTTTGTCTTAGAAGAAAGAATTTTTTTTGTTCAGGAAACCTGACAGATTGTATATTTTTTCAAGAGATAATTCTCTAAATTTTTTCCGATGAGCTTGTTTTTACAGAATTATTATGAAACTATTAACCATTTTTTTAAATTAACAATTTGAAATATTTTTCGTAGTTATATTTGACAGTTCAAGTATAAGTATTTTATTACTTACTTGAAAAGATTTTTAAGTAAACAAATATTTATATTTGAGTTTTGAAATACATAATAATATTTTTTTATTTATTTCAAATAATTTGGAGTAAGTAAATAAATATTAATAATTCAAAGCTGAAATATAAATATTTTGTTAATAAGTATTAATATTTCAAAGTTGAAATATAAATATTTTGAAATAAATGAAATATGTAGTTACCCAGCTAAAAATCGACATATATGCATCCATGCAGGTTAAATGTATGTTCATGCATGGCCATAAACATGCATTCATGACCACACATGGTTACATACATACATACGTGTGCATTAACGAAATTTGAGGTAATATCTACGATTTTTAGCTGGGTAAGTAAAATACTTAGCTACATTTTTTAAATATTTGAAATATTTGAAATTTTTTTAATATTTGAAATACACTGAACATTCTGTAAATGCCACCTACAGCAATAAATTTTTTTAAAAAAGAAAACTAATATAAAATGTATAGGCACTTCTATTCCGAACTTTTAGAAGTGCCCATTAATTTTCTAAGTATTTTTTTTTAATTGATTCCTGTAGGTGGCATTTATAGAATGTTCAGTGCATTTCAAATATTTAAAAAATTTCAAATATTTAAAAAATTTATATATTTCAAATATTTTAAATATTTTGAAATTATTTGAAATAAATAAAAATTATTATTACTTACTTAAAATTATTTGAAGTAAATAAAACATTAATATTTCATATCTGAAATATTAATATTTTCTTACTTACTTATGTGCGTATTTTAGTAAATAAAACAACACTGCTATTTCAAATTTATCACTTTCTTTTCTTATCTATTTAAAAAATTGTCAATATTTAGTTACATTATGGGAAAATGATAAAAAAAACTTTCATGTACGAGACCCAAAATAAACTTAGGAAGTTTTACAATTCATTTATTTGTTGCCAGATGTTTGCAAAAATAGCATTAAAATTGCCAATGTTGAAAATTGTTAAAAAAACTAAGAAGATAAAACAATATGGCGAAAAGTAGATGCCAAAAGTGAAAAAAGTTAGAAAAATAATATAAAAGTTTATGCTAAATGTAATATGGAATTGTCGGTGGGTAAGGATAATGGCTTTATATTCACATAAGGCACAACTATCGGTGCATTTACAAATTTAATTTTTTTTTAAATTTTCCACATTTTCATCAATGGGTTCTCCTAAAACTTTTCGGTTAGTAAAATTATTATATAATCAAAATAAAATAGTTAATAACTTTTTTTATTTGCATTGCAGATTAATGTGAAAATTCATAAATGCTTTATAAAGTTATAGGAGGTTTTCAAAACAATTTTTCCATACAACATTTGTTTCATAAGCCTCCTATAACTTTAAAAAGAATTTATGAATTTGCACATAAGTTTTTAACAATTTGAGCCATCTGGAAATAGTTGGCCGATTATCCATAAGCTGCTGATTGTTATTTTTCATAGTTACAGTCACAAGGTACACGCAGAAAAAAAACAGGTGGAACTTTATCTAAGTGCTGTGATTATACAACTACATAAGTTCGAAGTAAGTTTTACAATTTTCTAGCAAAATATATGTATTTTTTCGGATATTTTCCGCTACACATGTATATATTTTGCAATGATTGTATACATTTTACAAAAAAATGAGGATATTTTACTAGAACTTTGTAAAAACTTTGAAAAATATACAAAACTAGCAAAAATGTACGGGAACGCCTTTGTGCTAGTTTGGGTAACTGCGGTAAAGTACGGGAACAAACATTATGTCTGTTCCTGTTTGGGGATCCCGCGGGTACCCGCGGTAACGTACGGGAAGGCACATTATGTATATGACAATTTACAGCGTGACGATTTAAAATTAATGAAATATTGAGTGCGTTTACCAGACGCTCAACTGTTGCTAATCCGCTACTCAACAATCTGGTGAACGATTAGATTAGCTACCGCTAAGTCAGCATGTTGTGGTAGCGCTCCCTTGTTTTGGTAGCGTAAAAATTTTACGCTACTTGTGAGCAGTTAATGATACATCAGCTGTCGTTTGTCGTTTAAAGAATAATAAACATATACAAATATGATTATAAAGGAATAAAAAATTTCGAAAAATCAATGAAACATCTACAAATATTTTTATTTTAAAACAAAAACAAAAGTAGCATCGTTCACCAGATTAAAGTGTAATACGCCCGCTAATTCTTGAGTAGATTTTTCTACAATTAGTGCAAATTTAATAAACAAAATATTCGCGGTATATGTCAAGTCTGGCATGATAAAATAAAAACGAAACCCTGGCTAGCTCTGTCAGGTTGGTAAGTTCCTTGACCCGTGCTCATTCCTAAACTCTCCATGCCACAATAAAACCAAGAGTTTAGTAAAAAAAATTAATAAAAAAAAAAATTAAATTTATTTGTTCTTTCAAAAATGTTTTGCCAAATGAAATGCATTGGCAGCTAACGGTGTGGTATGATTAGATGTTGTGTCATACCGGGGTAGATTTGACCCACCCTTACGCCATTGACAGCATGGGCACCCTACTATTTTACTGTCCCTAAATATGACCATTTTCCCTACTTACCTGGTTTTCCCTAACATCCTCCTAATTAAAAAAAATTTAGTGCTTCATTTTAACTCAGGGGTTTATTTACAAAAAACCGTTATATATGTATGCCAAAAACATTTTTGTTGCTAAGGGTGATAAAGTAATAATAATAATTTTAAGTAGTTATATAATAATAATTATAATATGTAAGTACATAGGTAAGTATAAATGTATTTAATAAAAATAAATATAAAGGTAAGTATAAGTGTGAATAATATACTAGTTAGGTTAATATAATTAGGTAAGAAAAAAATTATGATATATTTAATGATAATTATAATATTAATAATAATTTCAGAAATGATTATACTAATAATTTTTAATGGTACATTAATATTTACGTAGCATTACTCCAGTGGTTGCCGTTATGTTCACCGATGGTGTTGGTTGTATTGACGTTGTTTCTGTTGTTGTTATCTTAGTAGGTGCAGTTGTTGTTGATTTTTGTAGTTTAGGTTTCTTTTTATTTTTCTTTGTTAATGTTTTGTTAGTTTTTTGTACAGTAAATCAATTTGGTTTTTATGTTTTATAAGTTTGTATAATTTGTTCACAATTTGGTTACTTTAATATTGTACAGAAATATAAATGTAACGGTTTTACTCTTTTGTTTCTCTTTTACTTTAACCTTTTTTTAACCTTCAACAGTTCAAGCAAATACAGCATATTATTTTATTTTTTTATATTTCATACTTTTTATATATGTATATATTTATTAAATATTTCAAAGTGTATAGTAAGTTGTAGCTATTTTATATAATAATATTTCAAAAACATTTAGTTTTTTATATTTGTAGCTGCTTACAGACTAACAATGTATGTAATTTTTTTTCAATATAATAGAGTTTTTTTCCCCAACTTTCCCGTGCGCATGGCCGCACGGCCACGACCGGCCACTATCACTCTTAAATCACAACACTATTTTCCATTTCGATTTAACACTGCACTAAATTTTTCTTTCTTTCCACACCAAAGATCAGTGCTGCCAGACCTTTTTGCCAAAAGCCATCGTTAACAATTTCCTCTAAATCGTCACAACATATAACGATTTTTCTCCGAAAATCGCCAAAAGGAGGGATCGTCAAAATGACGAAAAAAAATCCGTAACAAAAGGTAGCGGGTTTCTCTGGTAAACTTGCCCATTCATAAACAGGGCAACCAAAATATTATTAATATCAAAGGCAACAACAGTTGGTTATGATCACGTTAAACGGAGAATATACGAAGGAACTTTGACTAGGAAACAAAAAATATAAAAAAAAATTTTGTAAACACGAATTGCACGATGTCAACATAGGTAAGTATAAATGTATTTAATAAAAATAAATATAAAGGTAAGTATAAGTGTGAATAATATACTAGTTAGGTTAATATAATTAGGTAAGAAAAAAATTATGATATATTTAATGATAATTATAATATTAATAATAATTTCAGAAATGATTATACTAATAATTTTTAATGGTACATTAATATTTACGTAGCATTACTCCAGTGGTTGCCGTTATGTTCACCGATGGTGTTGGTTGTATTGACGTTGTTTCTGTTGTTGTTATCTTAGTAGGTGCAGTTGTTGTTGATTTTTGTAGTTTAGGTTTCTTTTTATTTTTCTTTGTTAATGTTTTGTTAGTTTTTTGTACAGTAAATCAATTTGGTTTTTATGTTTTATAAGTTTGTATAATTTGTTCACAATTTGGTTACTTTAATATTGTACAGAAATATAAATGTAACGGTTTTACTCTTTTGTTTCTCTTTTACTTTAACCTTTTTTTAACCTTCAACAGTTCAAGCAAATACAGCATATTATTTTATTTTTTTATATTTCATACTTTTTATATATGTATATATTTATTAAATATTTCAAAGTGTATAGTAAGTTGTAGCTATTTTATATAATAATATTTCAAAAACATTTAGTTTTTTATATTTGTAGCTGCTTACAGACTAACAATGTATGTAATTTTTTTTCAATATAATAGAGTTTTTTTCCCCAACTTTCCCGTGCGCATGGCCGCACGGCCACGACCGGCCACTATCACTCTTAAATCACAACACTATTTTCCATTTCGATTTAACACTGCACTAAATTTTTCTTTCTTTCCACACCAAAGATCAGTGCTGCCAGACCTTTTTGCCAAAAGCCATCGTTAACAATTTCCTCTAAATCGTCACAACATATAACGATTTTTCTCCGAAAATCGCCAAAAGGAGGGATCGTCAAAATGACGAAAAAAAATTCGTAACAAAAGGTAGCGGGTTTCTCTGGTAAACTTGCCCATTCATAAACAGGGCAACCAAAATATTATTAATATCAAAGGCAACAACAGTTGGTTATGATCACGTTAAACGGAGAATATACGAAGGAACTTTGACTAGGAAACAAAAAATATAAAAAAAAATTTTGTAAACACGAATTGCACGATGTCAACATAGGTAAGTATAAATGTATTTAATAAAAATAAATATAAAGGTAAGTATAAGTGTGAATAATATACTAGTTAGGTTAATATAATTAGGTAAGAAAAAAATTATGATATATTTAATGATAATTATAATATTAATAATAATTTCAGAAATGATTATACTAATAATTTTTAATGGTACATTAATATTTACGTAGCATTACTCCAGTGGTTGCCGTTATGTTCACCGATGGTGTTGGTTGTATTGACGTTGTTTCTGTTGTTGTTATCTTAGTAGGTGCAGTTGTTGTTGATTTTTGTAGTTTAGGTTTCTTTTTATTTTTCTTTGTTAATGTTTTGTTAGTTTTTTGTACAGTAAATCAATTTGGTTTTTATGTTTTATAAGTTTGTATAATTTGTTCACAATTTGGTTACTTTAATATTGTACAGAAATATAAATGTAACGGTTTTACTCTTTTGTTTCTCTTTTACTTTAACCTTTTTTTAACCTTCAACAGTTCAAGCAAATACAGCATATTATTTTATTTTTTTATATTTCATACTTTTTATATATGTATATATTTATTAAATATTTCAAAGTGTATAGTAAGTTGTAGCTATTTTATATAATAATATTTCAAAAACATTTAGTTTTTTATATTTGTAGCTGCTTACAGACTAACAATGTATGTAATTTTTTTTCAATATAATAGAGTTTTTTTCCCCAACTTTCCCGTGCGCATGGCCGCACGGCCACGACCGGCCACTATCACTCTTAAATCACAACACTATTTTCCATTTCGATTTAACACTGCACTAAATTTTTCTTTCTTTCCACACCAAAGATCAGTGCTGCCAGACCTTTTTGCCAAAAGCCATCGTTAACAATTTCCTCTAAATCGTCACAACATATAACGATTTTTCTCCGAAAATCGCCAAAAGGAGGGATCGTCAAAATGACGAAAAAAAATCCGTAACAAAAGGTAGCGGGTTTCTCTGGTAAACTTGCCCATTCATAAACAGGGCAACCAAAATATTATTAATATCAAAGGCAACAACAGTTGGTTATGATCACGTTAAACGGAGAATATACGAAGGAACTTTGACTAGGAAACAAAAAATATAAAAAAAAATTTTGTAAACACGAATTGCACGATGTCAACACTAGGGATGCCGAACGGGACTGGTTTTTACAAATCCCGGGATTCGGGATTTTGAAAATTGAAATCCCGGGATCCCGGGATTTATCGGGATCCCGGGATTTTTCGGGATTTCGGGATTTTTCGGGGTTTCGGGATTTTTTTGTTTCATCATATTTTTAATTTTAAAAATAAATAGCTAAAATAAATCCTACAAATTAAAATAATTCATTTAAAATGTACTTATTATTTCTTGCAGTATGAAGAAATAAACAAATTAAGCCGGATTCACAATGCTGGAGTACTCAACGCTGCAGAGTGCAGTGTGTAAAATAGAGATAAAAACTAAGTAAGTGCAAAAAAGAAAGGAACAAAATCCAGTTCTACAGTACTACAGCATTGTGAATATGGCTTTAAACAGAAACTACACTCATAGAAATAAGTATATAAAAATAGCAGAAAAAGCTACTAAAAATAAGCAAAAAAGTTCCGCGATTAAAACTATACTTATGAGTTAAATTTAAGCAAATTGCAAATCACAATTTACCTCTGAAGAAACTTTTTAACTAAAAGTTTTTACTAAAACATTTTTAGTTATATTTGGCTAAAATTAATTGAATGCAAATACAAACTACTCTGCTGAAATCATCAGAAATATTTAGTGACTATTAGTATTTTTTAAATCAACTAACATAAAATATTAAGCACATACCTCTGCTGATTTCAGAAAGGCAGATTGTTAGATTTTTCTAATTTAACAAGAATTTGCTGTTTTTAGTCGGCAAAATTATTTTGCATGAAGTTATGATTTTAACAAATCATCAATAAAATAAATAAAAACATGTCCTTTAAGAGATTAAATAAACCTGAATTATGATTTTCAAAAGTTTCACAGCTGAATAAAAGTTTTTTAAATTATTAATGTTTTTATTCAATTTTATTTAATCCGTAATCTATTATTTGAATGATTCAATTGCCAAATCGATTAACTCCATATAGAAAAATATATGAGTATTAGTGAGAAAAATTAAAAAAATATTATATACTGTTTTTTAAAATTCCCGTTAAATTATAGATTTTGTAATTTAGTAGTGTTAATATTTCTTATCAGAGAAATTTGTTTTGAATATTTCACAGTTAGTGAATAAAGGGGTTTGAAATTAAAATTTTATAAAGTTCAGAAAATGGAGTTAATCGATTTGGCAAGTGAAGCATTCATTTATGAATGGGAAAAATTAGTTCTTTAATAACATTTAATAAGATATTACATTTATGTGATTTAGGTCGAATATAACAATAAAAAAATACAAAAAGAGATAAAATATGGCAAATAATGAAATCGGAAATCCCGGGATTTTTTCAAGACCAATCCCGGGATTTCGGGATTTCTAAATCCCGAAAATCCCGGGATTTTCGGGATCGGGATTTCGGGATCGGTATCCCTAGTCAACACGAACACACACATTCACAAAAAAATGACATTTTTTCACGAATGTTCCCTCGTGTATTCTCCGCTTATATTATAAGCGGCCCATACATTAAGGAACATTGAGTACACCGAAAAAATTTCTGAAATACCCTGAAATAATTGAAGTATTTTCATCTAAAATAAGCGTATAATTCAAGGTTGGCAACCGAAACGAATAACGGTATAGGTATCGGTATTGGTGTCGATTTTTTATTTGTTTCGGTATCGGTAACGGTATTTTAATCATATCGGTATCGGTATAACCGATACCGGAACATTAATACCGGTATTAATGAAAAAATTTACAAAAATATAAAAAAACGTTCTTAATTATGAAAAACTCAATTTTATTAAATTTTTATAAAGGATAACTATAGTTTATGGATATGTTTTCATAATATGAACAAAAAACAATAAGTTATTAAAAATTTCTAAGTGTTTTATTTTTTAAACACAAACATTTTTTTAAATCTATTAGGAACACAAGTTGATTCACTACAAATATTTTATATTTGTATTGAGATCATATAATAAAATAAAAAAATAAGTTTATAAAATTAATCTCTAAAAGAAACTGTAAATTCAATTAAAGGTTTAAGAAACCAGTTGATATATTAAATTTTATTTACAAATTTTTAAAATTGAATTTATAGCTTAAAATCTGTATTTTTAGTATGTAAAATTAAAAATATGCCATGTTTTTACTTGTTTTTATATATTTTTAACATAATTTTTAATACCGGTACGTACCGGTATTGCTGTTTCGGTAACGGTATACCGTCTTAAATACCGTTACCTAAACAAACGGAATCTGTTACCGTTACCCTTACCGTTATTCGTTTCGGTAACCAACATTGGTTTATATATTAAATTTTATTTACAAATTTGTAAATTTGTGGCCCTTTGTTCCTAATGGAACCACAGGACATAATATATATAAATTTGTCACAAGTTAGAGAATATTTATGAAGTTAAATAAATTAAAAACAATGTTGCCAATGCAAACTAAAGGCTGATAACCGCACTTTGAATTTGTAACACGATTTTCTATTAACAATGAATAAAAAAGTTCAATTGTTTAACAATTTTGGAAATTTTATATTAAAAAATTAGTATTTTTGCTAAAAACGTGAAAAAAAAACAATTTTTTTAAAACCGATTCTATACCGGTACAACACCGGTATTAAGGGAAAAGGTTTTTGAATACCGGTATTTTTTGAAATCAAGAATTTCGGTATCGGTTGTCAATTTGAAAGGGTTTTGAAACGGATAACGGTATTATAACGGTATCGGTTTCAACCTTGGTATAAATTGCCTAATAGCGAATTTACATTGTTAAATTTTTCACTAGATTTCGTTTTGAAATCCAATTCGAAATCTATATCGTTTACATTAGAATATTTGACAGATGAATGGGATTTCGATCGACCAACAATTTTTTTGTAAACAAACTAACCTTAAAAAATAACCAAATTAAAAGATATTCACTATTTTATGTAATGGCGGAACACAAAAATCATTTATATTATGAAAGATACAATGTTATATTTGCTAAGAAATGTGTTTAATTATAGGGATGATTAGTAGAAATCTTAAATATTCAATGTTTTATCAGTGCTCTTGTCGGCGCAATCAAATGATTTTTCATAGTTTCTCTTCGTCGGATGCAATTAAATAGCCGTTTTCCACTTTAAATATTTCTTTCAATTAAAAATAACAGACTTTATTATGTTATTCCTTAATATTTTAAAGTTATTAAAATTTATTATTTATTAATTTTTTATGACATAAACAGCTGCTGAATGTTGCCACTTTTTCTGCAAACTTCCCTACTTTTCTGCAAATATGGGAGAAAAATTGGATTTCAATTTGGATTTCGATGAGATTTCGCTGAAATCCAAATTAAATTGGGATTTCATTTCCTATGGGAAATCTGTTTGAAATCCCAAATTTGAATGGGATTTCAGTCGAAATCTATTGAAATCTACTTTTAACTCGATTTCGATCATAATGTAAATTCGCTATAAGTTTATTTTGGGTCTAAGGCCCTGTGCGAGGTGGCTAAATTTGTTATAAACTAAATACAAATTGACAAAAAGGTTTAAAATTTCTTTAAAATTTGTTTTAAAAAATTTTATAATTTCAAAGAAACTTGTAAACCTGAATTTAGTTTAGAATTAGTTTAGCCAGTTCGCACACACCCTTATACATAAATTTTTTTATCATTTTCCCATAATATAACTAAATACTGACAATTTTTTAAATAGATAAGAAAAGAAAGTGATTTAACATAATGTAAAAAAGAATTTATAATGTACCAATAAAAAATTATATTTTTAGGTAATTTATATAAAAATTTAAGGGTTTGATTTAAACTAAGCTAATGAAAACTATTTTTTTCTGTAGGAAATCGTTTTTACCGAGATTTTTTGTATAATATAACATATGCTAATTTTTTGCGTGTAGGTATTTGTATACGATTGACAATAAAACACAATTATTTTTTGTTCATTAATTTATTCAAAACAAAACTTAAAATACAATGGGTGCGTTAGGTAGATACAATTTAATAGTCAACAGCTCTACAACAGTTGTATAACTATCTGCTGAACGACCTGATCACTAACCGCTCAGTCTGAGCGCCCAGGTAGCGCTGTCATATTTTGGTAGCGTAAAAACTGTTTGCTACTTTTGATCAATAAGTGATACATTTGGTGTTGTTCATTTACAATAAAAATTGTTTTGTATGAATGACAAATAAAAACATACAAATATAATTCGAAAATAAAAATAAAAAAATAATAGCAAACTATAGAAAAAGTGTATTTAAAAACAAAACAAAGAAATCATCGTTCAGCAGAGTAAGAAATCACAAAGCGCTACAAGTCACCGGTATTAGTTTAAGGTTTCTCTGCCGAATGCTACCAATAAGTGTATCATCATCTCTTAAGCTGCCCACACACTAGGGAACATGCGTGACGGAACATGTGTTTCTACTTTTTCATTTTCGATTTTCAATTTCGATACTTTTTGAGTACTCAATACTACTCAATACTTTAAACGGTTTTTTAATTTAAAAATAAAAATGTTGTGAATTCGTATTTATTACGAAAAATAATAACAATTTATATACAAGTGTTAAATAACTATTGTTACTTACATTTAAATTAATTTAAAACGTTTTAAATAAATTAACTAAATAAAATTTTCAAAAAATCCGTTACAAATATCTTTGTTTCACAAATAGAGTTGTATTTTCAGAGTTGCAATTTTAGAGTACTATTTTTAGAGTTGTATTTTCAAAAGAAAAATACACATTTCTAAGGAAAATTGCATCTTTAAAAGTACAGTAGACGCTCGCAAATTAGAGCTTTCAGTAATTCGAACGTCCAGAAATTAAAATCAATGTTTGCAATACATTAAACGCTCTGAAATTCGAATTTAAAATTCTAATTTCTGAGCGTTTTTTTTTTTTTTTTTGGTTATTTGAATACACAGGAAATCCCCAATTTATTTTTATTCTGTTTGAATAAAGTAAAACTAAAGAGGGGAATCACCAAATTATATATGTTTTTCCCTATTTGTTTTTTTTTTGTCGCATTTATGTACATTTTTGGCTAGTTTATTTGTGAAATTTGATACCCGTGTACATATTATTTGGCAGTCTCTATTAAATAGTGAAAGTGTATCATTTAAAATGTTAAATAAACGTAAAAAAAACACTTTATCATTGGAAACTAAATTCAAAATATTAGAAAAGCTTGACAAAGGCGTTCAAGGGAACCGGTTAGCCCTAGATTTTAATGTGACAACATCTTCAATCAGCTACATCAAATCACATAGAACAGCAATATTAAATGCTGTTTCAAACACATATCAGGAGGCAAACAATAAATCTTTGTACAGCGCTGAATATCCAAAAATGGAAAGTCGTCTGTATGAGTGGTTTTTAAATCAACGAGAAAAAAAGTGTACATTGACTGGGCCAATATTTAAAGAGAAAGCTAAACAAATATTTAGAGAGGAATATCCCGATAAAGATGAAAATGCATTCCGGGCAAGTGATGGATGGTTTACCAAATTTAAGAAGCACGGCATCCGTTTTTTAAAAATTTGTGGCGAGATTCTTTCCAGTGATGTTGCTTCAGTCACTCCTTTTATTCATCGATATCGTGCAAAGATCGCTGAGATGGATTTAATGGAGTCACAAATATATAATGTCGACGAAACCGGATTATTTTTTCGTTGCCTACCAGACAGAACCTATGTCTCTGCTTTTGAAAAAAAACGCCCCTGGACATAAAATTCAAAAAGACAGAATTTCAGTCCTACTTGGTGCAAACTCTGATGGATCACACAAATTAGTTCCATTGGTAATTGGAAAAGCAAAAAAACCCAGGTGTTTTAAAAATTTCAATAATCCTCTGCATTACAACTTTTCAAAAAATGCTTGGAAGACTTCTCGGATTTTTCACGAATGGTTTCACGGAATATTTATTAAAGAGGTAAACAAAAATATTGATTTCAGGTTCAGTACATAATTTTAAAATTTTTTTCAATTCACAGGTGATCCGCTTTTCTCAGGAAAATAATTTGCCTCCGAAAGCCATTTTGCTTATAGATAATTGCTCCGCTCATACACCCATTGAGAAACTTAAAAGTGACGATGGAAACATAGTTGCATTATTCTTTCTACCAAATGTGACAGCAGCTTTACAACCAATGGATCAAAACCCTATTAAGTTAACAAAGCTCAATTACAGAAGTATGTTTCTTTCTCAGTTAATTGCTGAAGGTGGTGAACTGAAGAATCATTTGAAATCCCATTCGATCCGCAATGCTATATTATTACTGAAACAAGCTTGGGATGCGGTACCACAAAGTGTTATGAAGAAATCTTGGTCAAAGTTGTCCAATTGGGACTCTAACCAATACGACAGCGACGATGACGTGCCAATAGCACAATTGTTGCAAATATATCAGGACTGCAACGAAGTTATTCAGATAACTCAAGCTCTTTTAAAAGAAATAGCTCCCAACGATTGCATCGGTATAGAAGACATCGACAGATGGAATGAAGATATGTTTGATGACGGATCTGTTTATGTTCTCAGTAGCGATGGTGAGTCTTCAGATAGCATCGAAGACGACGTTGTTGCAGTATCATCAGTTGTCTCTAATACTACAGCCATTGAAAGCGTAAATAATTTAATAAAATGGTGCAATAACAGTGAATTGTTTTCAACTAAGCACATAAGTAATCTTTGGGCTCTCCGTAATGATATTTCGGATTTAAAGAAACTAAAAAAACAAACAAATATAACTGATTATATGTCAAACAAAGATTAGTTGTTAACTTGGCCATTGTTTAATTTTAATTGTTTAATTTTTTTTAAATACAGTTTTTTAGTTTTTAATTAAAAAAAATACATGTGATGTAATTGGACTGCATTGCTATGTTTTGTTGCCATTCGTTTTTTTTATATTCATATTTTTAATTTAAAAAACTACATTTGATGTATTGGACTGAATTGTTGTGTTTTGTTTTCTTGTTTTTATCAAATAAAATTGAATTAAAAAATATTAAAAAGAGTGTTATTTAAGTTTTTGGAAGTAAATTTACTCAATTTTTTTTTTCGAAAAAAAACGTCCAGAAATTAGAATAATTCAGAAATTAGAATTGCCTCAAAAACAAAGCGGTGCTAATTTGCGAGCGTCTACTGTATTGAGTAGTACCGTTTTAGTATTGAGTACTCAAAAAAAAACAGTCAGTATCGAGTACTCAGTACCGCAATACTCAATACTTTTACAACTCTACACACGACAACAAAATCTCAAACGAAATATCAATTTTGTTTGTTTTTGTAGAACTGATCACATGAAATATGGGCGGAAGAAAATCAAATTAATTAATTTGTTAATTGTTAGTTTTCCATATGCTGCTGTTTTTTTAGTTTTAATTTTTGATTATCACATTATGTCCCATAATTCTCGCAAATATATTCATTTATAAAATTAATGCAGTTTTCATTATTTATAATTGTCGTCATTTTCATTTTCTCAAATGCGTAATTACAAAAGCTCCTGATAGGTTGACTGCTATCAATGAACTAAATACAGCAAAAACAGTAACATCGATACACACGATGAAAAATTGAGTTTGGAAACAAAAAATTTTGTAAACACGAAGGTCAACATGACACAATGCTAAACACATTTCAACATTCGTAAAAAAATGGCCATTTGGAATGGAATGTTCCCTAGTATGTAGGCAGCTTTACATTACCGTTCTTTTCTTAACAGTGATTGTTCCCTTTTGAAATTGTACAATATACTATTGTACATGCACTAAAACGGTGAAAACTTTTCTTAATCCTAAATTATTCTTTGGACACATTATGTTAGTTATCTGCAAAATAATTAAAATAAATTTTACTTTGCACGAAAAAACTAAAACTTACCATAAATATTGAAATTTTATTATTTCTCCCTTTTGTTTTTTTTTTAATTTTCAGTACATTTGTTGACAATAAAATCATTTAAAATTCACAAGCTGACTCAAGAAAAACCTATAATCAACAAATTTTAATTTCTCAGTTAATTTTTATTTATTTTAAATTGACTGAAGATTTCTTTAACAGAGAAATTGACGAATTTTTTCTGTATAGGGAACAAAAAATTTTATAAACACGAATTGCACGAATGTCAACACGAACATTAGCATACACAAGTCAACCTTCGTAAAAAATGGCCATTTTTTCACGAATGTTCCTTAATGTATGGGCCGCTTTTAGTTATTAATTTTTTTTTTTAATTCAACTATAGATTTTTTTAACCATCCTACTACACGCAGAAAAAAAACAGGTGGAACTTTATCTAAGTGCTATGTAATTATACAACTACATAAGTTCGAAGTAAGCTTTACAAATTTCTAGCAAAATATATGTATTTTTTCGGATATTTTCCACTACACATGTATATATTTTGAAAGGATTGTATATATTTTACAAAAAAATGTGAATATTTTACTAGAACTTTGTAAAACTAACTTGAAAATTATGTAGTTGTATAATTACAAACCTCTTAGGTAATAATACCCCTGTTTTTTTCTGTGTGTACGGAATTTTATCGGTGTAGTATTTTCTCACGAAATTTTTCTTCTCTGAGTCGTCTTATTATTTGCAAAAATAAAAAGTTTGCCGACTTAAGGGCGGATTATGGGAACGTAAATGTGATGTAACTGTACCGTGCCGTAGCTAAAAAGTACACTATAGATTATCGTACACGAAATTACTATTTAGCATCTATTTCATGTGGTTTTATATTTTAATCTAAATTTTTCCATTTATTTGTTAATTTTTATACCTTATTTGTTGTTTGAATCAATTTTCTTTATCATTTCATATTTTTTCCGACTAAAATCATTGAGCTGTTTCGATGCCGGATAGAAAATTCTGATTTCAACAGAATGATCCGGCAAGTTCGTTTACATTTACATGTTGTATAACCATTAAGGGCGGATTATGGGACCGTAAACGTATATGTGATGTAACTGTACCGTGCCGTAGCTAAAAAGTACACTTATAGATTATCGTAAACGACATTACTATTTAGCATCTATTTCATGTGGTTTTATATTTTATTCTAAAATTTTCAATTTATTTGTTAATTTTTATTCCTTATTTGTTGTTTGAATCATTTTTCTTTATTCATTTCATATTTTTTCCCGACTAAAATCAGTCAGCTGTTTCGATGCCGGATAGAAAATTCTGATTTCAACAGAATGATCCGGCAAGTTCGTTTACATTTACGTGTTAGTAACCATTCGTATACATTTCTTCTTATGGTATCGAAACAGCTGATTCGTTACAGATACGTTTACGGTTGGGTAACTCAGCCTTTAAAGTCTTTAATAACATAATTTTTCACAAAATATTTTTGAATTTGTAAAAATGAATGAAGTAGTTCGTGGAGAGGCCTCTGAATCTGAAGATGAAGCATTAAGCTTAACTCTAACCCAAAAAGTAAGCAAATTCACTACTTTTTTATACAATGTATAAACTATTGTTTTAAAGATGGTGCTGGCTGCTGAGGTGTCTGGTGAGGCTTCGGAGTCGGACGAAGGTACATATTTGATTGGTTAAAGTAAAATTGATAACACAGCTAAACACTAAAAATGCATTGGGCATGTGACCCAATAATTATGAAAAATTTTAGGATGTAGATCACAAATGGTAGCACTAAATCTTCAAATTAGCTCCATCTTTAAAATGGTTGTAAATTTAATTAAAAAAAAAAAAAAATCTTAAAATTTCTTATTCGTATACTTGAGAAAGCTGATAATTTTAAGGTTTAAATAAATTTAAACAAAATGGCTCGGAAACTGACAAAACTTTTGTCCACGTTGAGTCGAATGGTGCAAAACATCTTTCGGCCACGACCCCTTTAAAGTGGCCGAGCAATCGAAAATTAGCGAAGCCGCTGTTGGACATATCTAAGAGGGTAAAAGCTCTGAACCCTACCGACGGCAGGCTACACAAGAAAGCTTTACCCTCTTCGGACCTACGACAGAGTATAAAACCTCGTAAGACCGGGCGAACGGAACTATTACGACAAATAATTTGGATTTTAAGAACGCCACATTCTGAAGCTTTACTTTCAATACTCCAAATCAAATAACAGACGTGTCGGGTCGATTCGCATTTATCCACTTCAGCTTAATTAAGAATTATTGACAAATACATATCTTCAATTTAGATTATCTTTAACCAGGCGGTTTTCATCGCCTCTCGAACATTAACAGTTTGTACCGAAAAATGTTAACCTTTGCAGACATGTGTAATTCTTATGGCAACATTTTTCGATACAAATTAAGAAAAGAGTGACTTAACAGAGGTAGGGAGAGTTAGTACCTCTTAAGTTACAGTGAGGTTACATGATCAAGATTTTGCTTTCAAGTTGATAACACCAACGAGCATAGAATCTCAAGAGGATGCATGCGTCTCTTTCTCTGTTAACTGGCTCTGGCCGACATTTGAAGAAATTTTATTAGAAGGTGATAGGTTAAGTTTTATGGTTAAATTTTAATAAATATTAAAAATTGTTTCAATAAATATGCATATTATAAAAAAAATATAATAAAAAACTACACCCGTTAGCTGCAATTTAACTTCTTGAAATCTCAGCCAGAGCCAGTGAGAGAGCGCGTAACAGTACGTGAGCGACTTGCATAGATGGTGATAACACATACTGCTTGTCAAATTTAGTTGAACTTGAAGCTGTGACTGACGTAGGATGCATGCAACTTGATAGTCAATTTTGCTTTCAAGATGCCGTCGTCAAGGAAAGAACTAAAATTGCTCGCCTCTGTGGGCTGTTTCCGCCAGAACTTTGAAGAATTAATTCCTTTTTGAATGAATACCCTACCAATCGAATTCAATTTTCTCTAGAATTGAATGAATTCCTTTTCTTAAGTAATTCACTGAATTCATTCAACTGAATGCGTTCATCAAACAACAAATTCAAAAAATTCAATTGCAATAGTTCTTTTTATTAAATCAAATGAATTAATTCACCGGTGAACGCGTTCAATTTTATAAATCGAACGGAAAAAAAGTGAATTAATTCCTTACTGAATTAATTCACCACTGAATTCATTCAATTTCATTTTCATTCAGTGAATTAAAATAAAATTACATTCAGTGAATTAAAAAAAAAAAAATAAGTTCACTGAATTGAAAAAAAATAAAATAAGTTCACTGAATTAAAAAAAAATAAAATAAGTTCACTGAATTCAAAGCCTGTTTTCTGCCGTTCAGTAGAAGAAAACAATAATGTACAAATAAAATTTTTAAATAAGCAATTTTACAGCGTGTGCTAGTAACAAATTAGAAACCGGATGATGTTTATCAACCTACATGATTCAAAAATAAAGCCTTTTACTATTAAAAATAAAAACTTTACAGATATAGGTAAAATTGGAAAAAAAAATATAACTATATAACTATTTTGAAAAATTAATAGTTATATTTTTTTCCAAATTTATCTATATCTGTAAAGTTTTTATTTTTAATAGTAAAAGGCTTTATTTTTGAATCATGTAGGTTGATAAACAGCATCCGGTTTCTAATTTGTTACTAGCAACGCTGTAAAATTGCTTATTTAAAAATTTTATTTGTACATTATTGTTTTCTTCTACTGAACGACAGAAAACAGGCTTTGAATTCAGTGAACTTATTTTATTTATTTTTTTATTCAGTGAACTTATTTTATTTTTTTTTCAATTCAGTGAACTTATTATTTTTTTTTAATTCACTGAATGTAATTTTATTTTTTTTTTAATTCACTGAATGAAAATGAAATTGAATGAATTCAGTGGTGAATTAATTCAGTAAGGAATTAATTCACTTTTTTTCCGTTCGATTTATAAAATTGAACGCTTTTCTAGTTAAACCCCTTTTTAAATCAAAAATTTTAATAAAAATGTTCTTCTCAGGCATTTTTATATACAAAAAGGAATACGTACTTTATTAAATTTGGTAAAGATTTTAATATTAAACAAAAGATTCGATTTATTTACATATTTATCTCTTTAACACATTTAAACAAGCGTCTTCAAAAAATTGTCGGTAATTTTATGGAGTTGTAACATAACCGATAAACTTTTGCAACTTTTATACTAATTTTTGTAAATGATTAACATATTTTCTGAATGAATTACATGAACTAGGTCTCTGATTCAAATTAGTGCATGGTTCAATTGAACTAGTTGAACCCAACTGATGATATAACAGCTGATAAAAACAATTTACCCAAATTTACACGAAAAAAAATCTGCGCTTTTTCGTGCAAGAAGATCAAGATTATTACTCTCTCATGACAGCTCTCATTTACCCAATTGTGCATTAAGAAAACGCTTTTTGGTAAAATTGGCATCCCGCGGGATCCCAATGTTGAGTATCCGAACAGACTTTATATGATCGTTGATCATTGCATCAGCTGTTACGATACTTGTGTGTACTTACTAGAATCCCCGAGTGCTTTCAAATTCTACACACAAGCTGGCTTACTTTACTCAGGGTAAAGTAATATACTTCGTAAGTACACACAAGTGTAGTGGCATGTAAGTTAGACAAAATTTTTGAAAAATTTCAAATATTTTAAGTTTCATATCAGGGTTGGCAGGCAATTCCGCTAAAATACCGTTATCGATTCAAAACCCTTTCAACTGACCACCGTTACCCCTAAAATACCGTTACCGAAATGCCCGGAATACCGTTATCCTTAAAATATCATTACCGAAATAACTGAAATACATACCGATATCCTTAAAATACCGATACCGAAATAAATGAAATATCAATACCCTTAAAATACCGTTACCGAAACAAATGAAATATTGTTACCCCTAAAATACCGTTATTTTTAATTTTCTGCTTTGGTAATTTCATGTGGTTATTGAGTATTTTTTGTACATTAAGTTGATAAATTGGTTCTGTTTTTAATCTGGTTTGTTTTTTGTAAAAGAAATTACGGGATGCATCGAAATAACTGAATACCGTTACCCTTAAAATACCGTTACCAATATAACTGAAATACCGTTAACCTTAATATACCAAATATCGTTATCTTAAAAATACCGTTACCGAAATAACTCTAATACTGTTATCCTTAAAATACCGATACCGAAATAAATGAAATAGCGTTACCCTTAAAATACCGTTACCGAAATAACCTAAAATATCGTTACCCTAACGATATCCGCATTCGTTTCGGTTACCATCCATGTTTCATATACAATTGTTATACACAAGTATCCCATATCGTAAGTACACACAATGTGAAGTACACGAAATCTATTACTTCATGTGGACTTACACGTTTTTCTAAAGGGTAGTTAAGTTTGTTCGCATAATTTCAAAAAAAGTAACAAATTCACCCTTTTATGGATTTTCTATATTAATTTAAAGTTTTTTAACACAACTCTTTTGCCTCAGAGTTTTATATGAATAATGGGCAGGTTTACCAGAGAAACCCGCTACCGCTACAATTGATATGTAGCTCTATGATTACCTTAATCTGGTGAATAGAGCGACTCACCTTATATGGACAGAAAAAAAGTGAAGTGTCATACTTACATATCATAATCTATAGACGATTTAAGTGAACACGTACTTCAGATTTTTTTGAAATTCGCGATTTTTCGCGTTTTATTGGAAATTCAATGTGGTGGAAACAATATGTGCAATATGGATACCAAAACTTTTCTTTTGACAAGTAAATCATCGCTGAGTGAATATAGTTTGGAATTTTTTAAATTTCGTACATTTTGCACGATGCTCTGTACCAAATTTTGTTAAAATTTTTAAGTTACTGCAATTTGCATTTGAATTCAGTATGTAGTTGATGTAAGATAAAAATGCAACTTAACAGAAAAAAATGCATCACCCGTTTTTTTTGGCGGATTAATTTTTTTCGCGAAAATAAAATTTTATAAATTTTAAATAATAATTTAAATTCAGTTTCTAGTAGATCGGAGGGTAAAAATGCAACTTAACAGAAAAAATTCAACACGCGCTTTTTTTGGCGGAATTTCTTTTTTTTTTGCGAAAAAAACGTATTATAAAATTTTATTTAGGGTCAGCCTATATTTAGGCTTTTCTTAAAAAAATTACAGACACGAGTATTTTGATAAAATATTTTATTTAATAATAGACCTACAAAAAAGTTCATAAAATGTTTTTATTAAATTGGGGTAGCTCTAAATTTTTATCAAAATTTGGTCCAGAGCCCTGTGAAAAATTTATTAAATTTGCAAAATTTTAAATTATATCCACTCAGCGATGATTTACTTGTCACAAGAAAAGTTTTGGTATCCATATTGCCCTATTTAGAACATATTGTTTCCACCACATTGAATTTCCAATAAAACGCGAAAAATCCCGAAATTTAAAAAAATCTGAACACGTGTTCACTTAAATCGTCTATATATTATGATATGTAAGTTTGACATTTTAATCACAAATATCGCTGTACAAAAGAGTCAAAAGCTTTTTTTTATAGAATATCCTTGAAAATAGGACATGTCAGGATATGCTTGTACATGATATATATACCGCTGGACGTGCCTCAAAAAAAACCTTTCATATGATACCCATTATGAATATGTTTTCTTCAGCTAAGATGCAAATTTCTTACAAAATCTAAAAAAAAGACCTTTTTTAAAAATGGTCCAGCTCGTGAGATCTCATTGCTAGACCCGAAATATTTTGGGAATCATTATAAAACAAACCAAGGTTTATTTTGAGGGGGCACTTTTTCTACTTTTTTCGTGAGTCGGTCTACTGGTGAACGATGCTACTTTTGTTTTAAAATAAAAATATTTGTAGATGTTTCATTGATTTTTTTGAAACTTAATTCCTTTATAATTATATTTGTATATGTTTATTATTCTTTAAAAAAAATATTAAAAAAAGCAAACGACAGCTGATGTATCATTAACTGCTCACAAGTAGCGAACAATTTTTACGCTACCAAAACAAGGTGGCGCTACCACAATATGTTGACTTAGCGGTAGCTAATTAAATAGTTCACCAGATTGTTGAGTAGCGGTTTAGGAACAGTTGAGCGTCTGGTAAACGCACTCGTTCGGGTGCGTTCGGCAGATACAATTTATTAGTCAACAGTTCTACAATAGTTGTACAACTATTTGCTGAACGACCTGATCACTAACCGCTCAGTCTGAGCGCCCAGGTAGCGCTGTCATATTTTGGTAGCGTAAAACTGTTTGCTACTCTTGATCAATAAGTGATACATTTGTTGTTGTTCATTTACAATAAAAAGAATGACAAATAAAAACATACAAATATTATTCGAAAACAAAAATTTAAAAAAAAAATAAAAGGAAACTAGAAGAAGTGTATTAAAAACAAATCAAAGAAAACATCGTTCAGCAGAGTAAGTAATCACAAAGCACTACAAATCACCGGTATCATTTTAAGGTTTCTCTGCCGAATGCTACCAATGTCTCAGAATCAGGGTTGGCAGGCAATACTGCTAAAATACTGTTATCGATTCAAAACCCTTTCAACTGACTACTGTTACCCTTAAAATACCGTTACCGAAATACCGCTATCCTTAAAATACCGTTACCGAAATAATTGAAATACGGTTATCCTTAAAATACCGATACCGAAATATATGAAATACCGATACCCATAAAATACCGTTACCGAATTGAATGAAATACCGTTATCCTTAAAATACCGTTATTTTTAATTCTATGCTCTTGATAATTGCATGTGGTTATTGAGTGTTTCACATAAATTAAATTGATTATTTCGTTTTTATTTAATTTTGTTTTCTGCAACAATATAAGTGCCTACCGTTACCCTTAAAATACCGTTACCCTTAAAATATCGTTACCGAAATAACCGAAATATCATTACCTCTAAAATACCGTTACCGAAATAATTCAAATAGAGTTATCCGTTACCCTTAAAATATTGTTACCGAAATAACCGAAATATCATTACCCCTAAATACCGTTACCGAAATAATTGAAATAGAGTTATCCGTAAAATACCGATACCGAAATAAATGAAATATAGCGTTACCCTTAAAATACCGTTACCTAAATAATCTAAAAGAGCGTTACCCTAACAATAACCGCATTCGTTTCGGTTACCATCCATGCTCAGAATCTAAAATATTAAGGCAGTTCACAAGGGGAGTGCTATTTGTTGTATCGTCCTAAAAAACAACAGAGTTGTTAGAATTTAAATTGAAAAAATACAACAATTGAGAATAGCACGATACAACATTTTGACATATGTTTAGTGTCCTATGTTTGAGTGTGCTAACAGATAGAAAACCCAATAGAAAATCGTTGTTAAGCGGAGAATACATGAAGGAATATTCAGTAGGGAACAAAAAATAGCAAATAATTTTGTAAACACGAATTGAACGAATTTCAACACGAACATTAGCATACACAAATGAACATTCGTAAAAAATGGGCATTTTTCCACGAATGTTCCTTCATGTATTCTCCGCTTTAAAGTCAAATAATAATTTTACCAACTCTGTTTTTTGTTAGGACTATACAACGATGCAACAAATAGCAGACCCCTTTTGAACTCCCTAATTGTTTTACAAAAAAACAACATATCGATTATGGATTATGGATATTAACACATGGATGGTAACCGAAACGAATGCGGTTATCGTTAGGGTAACGATATTTTAGGTTATTTCGGTAACGGTATTTTAAGGGTAACGCTATTTCATTTATTTCGGTATCGGTATTTTAAGGACAACGGTATTTGAGTTATTTCGGTAACGATATTTTAAAGATAACGATATTTGGGTTATTTCGGTAACGGTATTTTAAGTTTAGCGGTATTTCAGTTATATCGGTACCGGTATGTTAAAGGTAACGGTAGTCAGTTATTTCGGTGCATCCGCTTTTTTCCAAAAACCAAACTGAAGTAAAAACAAAACGAATTAATTGACTTAATTTATGTGAAATACTCAACAAACACGAGCAATGACCAAAAGCAGAGAATTAAAAATAACGGTAGCGATATTTTAAGGATAACGCTATTTCATGTATTTCGGTAACGGTATTTTAAGGTTATCGATATTTCATTTATTTCGGTATCGGTATTTTAAGGATAACGGTATTCCGGGTATTTCGGTAACTGTATTTTAGGAGTAACGGTAGTCAGTTGAAAGGGTTTTGAATCGATGACGGTATTTTAGCGGTATTGAATGCCAACCCTGATTAAACAGACAAACTTGAAAAATTCAAATCTAAAAGTTCTTTAAAAAATCCCTGAAACTCTTAAAAATTGATAAAAGTGCCTAAATTCTGAGAATTTGTCTAGACATTATACAAAAGCAATGCAAGAATTTTTGAAAACAGTTATTTTTAGTGTTATTTTTTATATTTAATTGTAGTTTTTATGCAGATAATGTGCATTTTAACCAAATTAAATAAGCTCTACTACCTTTTTCAAAAGTTTTTCTAGTGGGCGATTTTTTGGGGATATTATTAGATTTGTTTGGGGACAACGGAAAAAAGTATCTGGCAAGCCTGGTTGGTACCTCTTTTAAATTATATGCTCGTTGGAAAGAGTTTGGGTAAGTGTAGGCCCAGAATAAGAGAGCAGCGTTTTTTCCATACATTTTGACATTTAAAAATCGCTAGGCGTAGCTGTTGTGAGATAGAATCTATTATATTTTAATGGCGGTTTTCGTTATTCTCCCAGTATTTCTTTCTCATACTCACCAATGTTGTCAACTCTATTGTTATTTTTGCTCGTGTTCACTACATTTTGTAATATCAAAGAATACAGATAACAAAGGCAATCAATGGCTCTTCTGAGTCTTTTTCTATTTTTTTTGCAAAAATAAAAATAAAATTTTTAAATTATTAAAATTTTGTTGTCTTTATTCAACTGAGATATTACACATTATTAGTAGCTCGTTAGTTCATCGTTTAACATTGTATATTCGGCCTTATTACGAGTGTCGTAGTCGAAACTAAGTCGAATTTGTTGAAATTTCGCTAAAAACACAACTTTTGAACAATTTTTCAATTGGATTTAGCATATATAACACTCAGAATTAAAAAAAAATCTAGTATCAGAGTTTCATTTCTTTATAATTTCCATTATATACAAAATCATTTTATATGGAGTCGAAAATTACGACTACAAATTCGACACTCGTAATCAGGCCGATTATGTGTGCGTTCCCGTACGTTACCGCGGGTTCCCACGGGAACCCAAAACAGCCCAAACAACAACAATTTGCACGAAATTTTGAGTACGGGAACGCCTTTGGGTAAGTTTGGGTAACTGCGGTAAAGTACGGGAACAGACATTATGTTTGCAGTAAACTAAGAGACATATGAGTTGGATAAAGTCTCTTTGTTATATATAACACATGCTCAATTATGTCGCTGCCGCTGTACGTCGTTAGTGTAGGCCCAGAATAAGATAGCAGCGATTTTTTCCATACAATTTGACATTTAAAAATCTCTGGGCGTAGCTGTTGTGAGATAGAATCTATTTTATTTTAATGCCGGTTTTTGTTACTCTCTCATTTTTTCTCTCATACTCTCACCAATGTTGTCAACTCTATTGTTATTTTTGCTGGTTTTCACTACATTTTGTAATATCAAAAAGTATAACTAACAAAGGCAATCAATAGCTCTTCTGACTCTTTTTTCTATTTTTTTGCAAAAAAAAAAAAAATTAAATTTTTAAATTATTAAAATTTTGTTTTCTTTATTCAACTGAGATATTGAACATTATTAGTAGCTCGTTAGTTCATCGTTTAGCATTGTATATTATGTTTGCAGTAAACTAAGAGACATATGAGTGGCATAAAGTCTCCTTGTTATATATAACACATGCTCAATTATGTCGCTGCCGTTATTTCGGGCGCTTTTTTCTCAGAGCGTAAATCGCTAGCCTCTGCGCTCTTATTCTGGGCCTACACTTATTTCGGGCGCTATTTTTCTCAGAGCTTAAATCGCTAGCCTCTACGCTCTTATTCTGGGCCTACACCAGTGTTGCCAACTTTTGAAGTGTAAAAAGCGCAAATGTTTTGCTAAAAAGCGTAAAAAGCTTTATTTTTCGTTTAAAAAAGCGTAAAAAAAGCACTATGCCTTTTTAATAAAAAAAATCAAATAAATTTGTACAAAGTTTAAAAAAGTAATGTACATGTACAGCTATGGACATATAAACACGTTTTTCCAAAAACTAATGGGATTTTCCTTATGGGTTCTGGCGAAGGTTAGTCGTTTTGAAATATTTTTTTTTGGAGGATGGGCTTTTTTCAGGAAATGCGCCCAAACAAATTTGACTCGTTTAGTCTTCTTCTGACAAGTCTGCTTGATATTTCCATGTTAAAATTTTCATTAATTTCCGATGCTATCTGCCTCGATGACTTGAATGGATAAATTTTCACCATTCGTACTATAGCTGCATCAGTACGTTCATCTGTTTTTCGTGGCCTTGGCTTCCGAATTTTACCCTTAGTCAATATATCGGGATCCTCAACACAAGAATTAATTGCATTGTAGACTTTCTTGCGAGAAATTTGCATTATCTCAGCAATTTCCGCTACTTTTTTTCTATCTTCATACATTTTCCATATGATCCGCCTTTCCTCACCTGTGGTATGTTTTCCTGATCCCATTTTAAAAATTTTTTAACTTTTTATATTTATTTTTGAACTACGAAAAATATTTATTGCTTTGAATTAAATCTACACGACTACTGCCTATTTTAAGTAAATTGTGCCATTTATATGTCCACTTTAAACATACATGGGACTAATTAATTAGGTGGACTAATTAATTGATGATTTCATTACCATTGCATTGATATCAATTGTAATGAAATTATTTTCATTACCATTTTTTTAATTAATGGTAATGGTTCTAAAATTTAATTTCATTGATTAATGACAATGATTTTAAATTTCATTACCATTGATAATGAATAAATTAAAAAAAATAATTGCCATTGCCAGAAATTTAATTTTTAAGTCTATAGTTTAAGAAATATTATAAAATAACCTGTTTTTGTTAGTCTACCAACTATATATGGCCCTAAGGACTCAGTTGGTTTATTTGAATAATAAATAAAATAAAAAAATAAAATAAATAAAAACGTAAAAATGGAGTAAAACTCGTTGAAATCGAAGATGGAATATGCTCATTCAGGCTCATGCTCATTTGAAATTAAATATTACTTTCCATTCCATTGTTATTTGTATCCAGGTAAAGTTTAACGGAATGGAATGGATCCTCCTTAAAAAATTATGTTTTATAACTTCCCCGGCCAACCCCGTTGTTCGTTTTCATTTGTCTGAATTTTTTTGTAAACAAATGGTTTTTAATCAATTGTAATTAGTTTTTTTATGCATTAGTGTAATTTCATTACCATTAGTAATGATTTTTCTAATGAAAAATATTTCATTACCATTAAATGGTAATGAAATTTTTTTCATTGTCATTAGTATGAACTAATGGTAATGAAATTTCAATGGTAATGAAAAATGCCCATGTATGACTTTAAATCAGCATTGTTAACGCAAAAATGATTACGGTAAATAATAAGCAAAACATAATGGAACATTTGAGCACTATTAAGACAAACATCTTTTTCAACAACAATCAGAAGATATAAAACTTGCATTTTAAAATATATTTAGTTGGAAAATACTTAAATTTATGCGCAATTTAAATTTGTGCCAATTATATGTCCATAGCTGTACATTTGTTCCTTTTACTCCTGTAAGGAGTATAGGGCCGCAGAATTAGAAAATGCTAAATTAGAAAACAGTAATTTTTTTTATTATATTCATTATGCTAAAGATCTGCTAAATTTAATACAAAAAATATGCTGAAAATCTGCTAAATATTTTTTTTGTATTATTTAATAAAGCCTTATTAATGAAACTTTAAATACTTTTTTTAAATAATCAGCCTTACTATCAATATTTTTCAAATGTATATTTTTGTTAAAGTCGACTTTATTTTAAAGCAAAGGTTTTGTTTTAACCGTACTATCTCTATATATAAAAGAATAACGTGACTGACTGACTGATTGACTGACTGACTGACTGACTCAACATCGCCCAGCCCAAACCGCTGAAGCTAGGAAGTTGAAATTTGGTATGTAGGTTCCTCTTTCGGGGTAGACGTCCGCTAAGACGGGATTTTTGGAAATTCCTACCGGAACGGGCAAAAAGGGGGCAAGTGTCCCCCTTGACGGCCTGCCAAAACCCCTTCGGCTAGAAAGCTGAAATTTAAGATATGTGTTCCTTGGAGTAGGGGCTAACTTTTCTGGAAAGTACTTTCTAGAATTTTGGACAGGGACGTTGTAAAAATGGGGGTTCAAAAGGGGAAAAAGGCCCCCCTTGACGGCTGGAGGTAGGAAGTTGAAATTTGGTATAAAGGTTCCTCCACTATCGTAGACATCCACCAAGACGGGAGTTTGGAAATTTTTACAGGGACGGGCAAAAAGGGGAAAAAGTCTCCCCCTTGACGGCCTGCTCAAACTGCTGGAGCTATGAAGTTGAAATTTGGTATGTAGGTTCCTCGACCGGTGTAGACGTCCGTTGAGACGGCATTTTTGGAAATTCTTATCGGGAGGGGCAAAAAGGGGACAAAAAAAGTACCTTTTTCCAAAAAAGTACCTTTTTCCAAAAAAAGTACCTTTTTCCAAAAAAAGTACCTTTTTCCAAAAAAAGTACCTTTTTCCAATAAAAGTACCTTTTCCAAAAAAAAGTACATTTTTCCAAAAAAAGTACCTTTTTCCAAAAAAGTACCTTTTTCCGAAAAAAGTACCTTTTTCCAAAAAAAAGTACCTTTTTCCAAAAAAAGTACCTTTTTCCAAAAAAAGTACCTTTTTACAAAATAGTACCTTTTCCCGAAAAAGTACCTTTTTCCAAAAAAAGTACATTTTTCCAAAAAAGTACCTTTTTCCAAAAAAAGTACCTTTTTCAAAAAAACTACCTTTTTCAAAAAAAGTACCTTTTTCCAAAAAAAGTACCTTTTTCCAAAAAAAGTACCTTTTTTAAAAAAAGTACCTTTTTCCAAAAAATGTACATTTTTCTAAAAAAAAATGTACCTTTTCCAAAAAAAATTACCTTTTCCCAAAAAACATACATTTTTCCAAAAAAAAATACCTTTTTCAAAGTACCTTTTCCAAAAAAAAGTACCTTTTCCCAAAAAAAGTACCTTTTTCTAAAAAAATTTTCCTTTTCCCAAAAAACTTACATTTTTTCAAAAAAATACCTTTTTCAAAAAAATACCTTTTCCAAAAAAAGTACCTTTTCCCAAAAAAAAGTACCTTTTTCTAAAAAAATGTTCCTTTTCCAAAAGAAGTACCTTTTCCAAAAAAAGTACCTTTTTCCAAAAAACATACATTTTTCCAAAAAAAAAACACCTTTTTAAAAAATAATACCTTTTCCAAAAAAAGTACAAATAAAGTACTTTGTAAAAACAAAGTATCTTTTTCCAAAAAATTTCATTTTTCCAAAAAGTACCATTTAGAATAATATATAATTTCAAAAAAACTACTTTTTTTCCTCCCCCCACGGATATCTCCACTAAAACAAGGTTTCTTGATATTGGGCATAGACGTGCGCTAAGACGGGATTTTTGGAAATTCCTACCGGAACGGGCAAAAAGGGGAAAAGTCTCCCCATAAACAGTATCACAAATTGGAAAAGTGCCTGCCCAAACCACTGGAGGTAAGAAGTTGAAATTTGGTATAAAGGTTCCTCCACTGTAGTAGACATCGACTAAGTTTGTATTTTTGGAATTCCCTACAGGATATCACAAAAGGAAACTCGGTATGTGAGTTCCTCCTTCTGTGTAGGCGTCCGCTTAGACGGAATTTTGGAAATTCCTATCGGAAGGGGAAATAAGGTAAAAGTCTCCTCCTGACGGCTTGCCCAATCCCTTTTGGCCAACCTAAAATTTTAAATATGTATTCCTTGGAGTAGGACTAACTCACCGGCAACGTAATTTTTCTATTTTGGAACAGGAACATAGTAAAAATGGTGGTTGAAAGGGAAAAATGTCCCCACTAACGGCCTGCCCAAACCGCTTAGGCAATGCAGTTGAAATTTGGTATGAATGTTCCTCATCCATCGCAGATAGCCGCGAAGACGGAAATTTTGTAAATTCCTAAAGGGAGGGGCAAAAAGAAGAAAAGCCTCACCTTGGGGGCCGGTAAAAACCCCTTCGGCTAGAAACCTGAAGATTAAAATGTGGGTCCCTGGAGTAAGGGCTAACTTATTACAAAGATACTTTTTTGAATTTTGGACAGGGTCGTTATAAAATGGGGGCTCAAAAAGGGAAAGTTGCCCCTTAACGACCTGTCCAAACTGCTGCAACTAGGAAGCTGAAATTCGGTACTTAGGTTCCTCTTCCAGCCTAATTCCAACCGGGAGGGACAAAAAAAGAAAAAATGTCCCCCTTGACAGCCTGCTCAAACTGCTGGAACTAGGAAGCTGAAATTCCCTGTCGATGGATTTTCGGAAATTCCTACCGAGAGGGGCACAAATATTAAAAGTTGGTTAGAAACCTGAAATGTAAAACATATGTTACTTGGAGTATGGGCTCACTTACCGGGAAGGTGCTTTTTGGACAGGGACATTGCAAAAATGGGGATTAATGAGGCGAAAAGTGCCGCTTAAAGGCCTGCCCAAACCGCTGGAGGTAGGAAGTTGAAATTTGGTATTAAAGTTTCTCCTCTATTGTAGACATCCGCTAAGATGAGATATTTGGAAATTTCTACAGGTAGGGTCAAAAACAGGAAAAGTCTCCCCCTTAACGGCCTGGCCAAACTGCTGGAACAAGGGAGCTTAAATTCGGTATTTGGGTTCCTTCTCCAACGTTGACCATCCCCTAAGATGGTATTTTTGGAAATTCATACCGGGAGGGGTAAAAAGGGAAAAAACTTCCCCCTTGACGGCCTGGCCAAACTGCTGGATATAGAGACCTAAAATTATGTATGTAGTAGGTTCCTCCTACAACGCAGACGTCCTCTAAGACGGAATTTTTGGAAATTCCTACCGGGAGGGGTAAAAACGGAATAATTCTCCCCCTTGATGGCCTAACCGAACCCTTCGGCTAGAAACCTGTAATATATAATATGTTTTCCTTGGAGTATGGGCTAACTTATCGACAAGGCATTTCTAGGACTTTGGACAGGAACGTGGTAAAAATGGTGGTTCAAAAGGGAAAAATTGCCCCCCCCCCCCCCCTTAACGTCGGCGTCTTTAGCTAGAAACATAAAACTTAAAGAACAAGTGTATATGAAACACTAAAATTAAGAAACTAAATAGGAAACGAGTGGAATTGAAACACTACACAAGTGGAATGAAATGGATATAAACGTTGAACGAGTGGAATTTAAATTATAGACAATGCAAATGGATTGGAAGAGGGAATTACCTGTTCAAACACTATCCACGGAATATGAAACTTATGTGGCATTGAAACATACTCTCCAAAAAGTTAAACAAATTTTCTAAAAGAGAAAAAACCTTAGAAAAGGAATGGAACTTATATATTCCGATATTTAAACTTCATGTAACGAAGCACCGGTGGAAGAAACCGACGCAGTAAATTTTCCAACTGAATTTGTGAATTTACTTGAATTGCCAGGTCTACCTTTATATAAACTGGAATTAAAAAAAAAACTTTAAGACACGCTAAGACAACGCAGCGGGCTTTGCCCGCTATTTTTAATATTATAAAATGCTTTCCAACCCTGCTGCGCCTTCCCCCCCTAAACTTTAAGGCACGCTAACAACGTAGCGGGCTGCGCCGGCTAGTAAAAAATATTTAAAATAGAACTTTTAAAATAATGCCAAATATAAACATTCAAAAATTTTGTTTATTTTTATTGAAAACCAAAACAAAATATTCAAAAATAAAAAGGAAATTTGTAAACCAAATGTAAACAAAATTTGAACATTTCAAATTTAAAACAGAATTTTAAGGTATATTTTAACCCCTCAATTCATAAATGCTTTGTAAAGTTACAGCAGGTTTACAAAACGTCATTTTCATACAAAATTTGGTCAATAAACCTCCTATAATTTTACAAAGCGTTTATGAATTTAGGGGTAAATATTTTGTATTGTACGAAAATTAAAATAATAGTCGGCTTTTTTGATTTAAAATCGACTTTTTCTTTTTTATAGTAAAGGTGAATGATTATAAAAAATTATATTTTCATACTTTTTTAAACTATCTTAGAATAAATATAAAAGTTTACCCCTTAATTCATAAATGCTTTCAAAAGATATATGAGGTTTAACGAACAAATTTTATGTGAAGAATTTGTTTTGTAAACCTCCTAGAACTTTGCAAAGTGTTTATGAATTGAGAGGTAAACTTTTATATTTATTGTAAGATACTTTAAAAAAGTATGAAAAGATAATTTTTTGTAAATACTGTTTAATCTTTCTTTGAGACTAAAACAATAAACTTTCTCATTTAATTTTTTCAATAAACATAACCGGTTTAAAATTTTTGCAAGATTTTTTTTATGGTTTTTGTAGCATTTTCAAATTATAGTAGTAAGGAGTGAGATCATAAAAATGTTAACACACATTTTTGCCTATAACATTGGTTTAAAGCTTCTCATATTTTTTTTACAAAAAAAAATATGCAATTGCCCAACTCAGTCTGCTAAATCTACCAGAAAATATGCTAAAAGGCAACACTGCGCATAACGCATGATGAGGTTTTTTATCTGTAACTAATCGTAGCATAAATACCACCATTTTACAGGTGAAGTAAAAAATAACCTCCAGTTATATATAATTCGAATTTATAAAAGCTGTGAATTATCTTAAGAGCAGCGATATAGTCACACAGTTAAAATGAATTAAATTTCGAATAAAAAAATAGATAAAACTAGTGTTTTTCGATATTTAACTGATGAAGATTTCTCCTAAAATGGCTGGCGATTTTGACGATTTATTTTTACATTTGGTTTGGTACCACTGCCTACAGCAGAGCTTTGAAGAATTAATTCCTTTTTGAATGAATTCACTACCAATCGAATTAAATTTTCTCTAGAATTGAATGAATTCCTTTTCTTAAGTAATTCACTGAATTCGTTCAACTGAATGCGTTCATCATACAACAGATTCAAATAATTAATTCAATTGCAATAGTTCTTTTCATTCAGAGCTTTGAAGAATTAATTCCTTTTTGAATGAATTCACTACCAATCGAATTCAATTTTCTCTACAACTGAATAAATTCCTTTTCTTAAGTAATTCACTGAATTCATTCAACTGAATGCGTTCATCAAACAACAAATTCAAAGAATTAATTCAATTGCAATAGTTTTTTTTATTAAATCAAATGAATTAATTCACCGGTGAACGCGTTCAATTTTATAAATCGAACGGAAAAAAAGTGAATTAATTCCTTACTGAATTAATGCACTACTGAATTCGTTCAATTTCATTTTCGTTCAGTAAATTAAAAAAAAATAAAATTACGTTTAGTGAATTAAAAAAAAAATAATAAGTTCACTGAATTGAAAAAAAAATAAAATAAGTTCACTGAATTGAAAAAAAATAAAATAAGTTCACTGAATTCAAAGCCTGTTTTCTGCCGTTCAGTATAAGAAAATTTTTAAATAAGCAATTTTACAGCGTGTGCTAGTAAAAATGAACAAATTAGAAACCGGATGCTGTTTATCAACCAATATGATTCAAAAATAAAGCCTTTTACTATTAAAAATAAATACTTTACAGATATAGATAAATTTGGAAAAAAAAATATAAATATATAACTAGTTTGAAAAATTAATAGTTGTATTTTTTTCCAAATTTATCTATATCTGTTAAGTTTTTATTTTTAATAGTAAAAGGCTTTATTTTTGAATCATGTATTTTATTTTCTTTTCAATTCAGTGAACTTATTATATTTTTTTTTTTATTCACTGAACGTAATTTTATTTTTTTTTAATTCACTGAACGTAATTTTATTTTTTTTAATTCACTGAACGAAAATGAAATTGAACGAATTCAGTATTGAATTAATTCAGTAATTCAGTAAGGAATTAATTCACTTTTTTCCGTTCGATTTATAAAATTGAACGTGTTCACCAGTGAATTAATTCATTTGATTTAATAAAAAGAACTATTGCAATTGAATTAATTCGTAACAAAATAAATCAAACGAAAGCAAATATAAATTAATTCCATTCAATATATGGTGCTCAGTGAATTAATTTATCGAATTTTTAATTCAGAATTGAAAAATTGAATTAAGGAATTAATTCTTCAAAGCTCTGGCCTACAGTGACCTTAAAACGTAAAAAGTTGCCATATAAAATGTTCCACTTAAAAAAATTAGCGACCTTTTTAGAACAATTTAATTGCAAAAACACGTATATTAAAAATTGTTAAAGAGCACTAAAAGCACTAACCAAAAAATAAAAAGCACTATTTTAGTGCTTTTTTTGTTTTGGCACCATGAGTAAAATTTTGGCGTTTTGGGTCATCAAAAAGCACCATCAATAGTACTTAAAGCACCAAGTTGGCATCACTGGCCTACACTAACTTTGGTAAAAAGAGAAACAGAAATTCACTCTCTTGAACGTTCTCATTTACCCAATTTTCGAGTACGGGAACGCTTTTTGGGTAAGATTGGGATCCCGCGGTAATGTACCTACTTTGTATCAAATAATGTTAGCATATGAATTTCACATGTCTGCAAATGCTAACATTTTTCGATACAAAATTTCAATCTTTGAAAGAGATAGTTGAAAACCACCTGGTATAACAAATTAAGGGTATACAGGCCTGTTCTGGATATCACTTAACGCCGAAGTGATTTGAAATCACTTAAAAGGTGTTCTGAACAGAAATATTTTGAAAATCACGTGATTTTAAACCGGTCAGATAAGTTAAGGTTATTTGAAATCACTTGCTGTTTTTCTGTACGTACTTTGTTATGAACTTAATAATAACTATCTTGAAAATGTAATTTTATGTGTTTTTTATGGATTCTAGTAGCAAGATTAGGCTTTTATACATAAAAAACTTAAAAATGAATAAGTTTTCAAAGTAACTGCTTGTTTGCAAAAAAATGTATTTTTTTTTTGTATGACATTCTCGTGATTTTGCAATCATATTTAGTTGTCAGCTGATTTGGCTTTTCGAAAATACATGTGTAGATGCCAGAGTCACACAATGTTACATTACCGAACAAAGTAACTAAAATATTTTATAAAAATAACCTTTTAATACCAACCAAACTTTATTATTTTTCTTAAGTAAAAATGAAAATAGCCAATAATTATGAAGTTTTTTATTAAGAAAATATAAAATATATTCTAATAAGCGTTCCATCAACACATCCAACTACGCCGGGTATAACAAACTGTTGATAGAAATGAGATTTTGATGCACTTTGTGTATGCTGATCTAATGAGATTTGTATCCAAGTTGGACACAAGGTTTCTTCTAATAAATTCATTACGTTCCATAAGATCTTGCAGAAGGTGGAGCGTCCCATACTTATGTTCACATCGTTCGCTATGACCCCTTGATACGATCCGACTGCTAAAAATCTAAGCACAGCTGCTAGCTGAATACTTGCCGGAATGGAGGAGTTTGGTAGCTGTGGTGCTATTTCTTCCAATACCATTTGAAAAGCCCTCTTGTTTAGCCGGTAAAATGAAATGAAACTGAAAACCAATATGCCTTAAATCATTACATTAATTTAATCGTTGTTTACTTACAATGTTTCGTTTGTATCCATGGGATTTGATACATCACGCAAATAACGCTTTTTAACACGATCATCCCTTAACTGCTTTCTTTTTAAATCAATTACTGCCAATATAGTAGCTCCCGGCATTTTAATTTTCCACTTAATATTTTTATTAAAAATATAAATCAAAACAAAGTAAAGAAATCAGCTGTTTCCTCGTGATATCGAAAAACTGAAATCACGCCGAAAAAAATAAAATCTGGTGATTTGTAGAACAGCAACAAATCACCCGTGTGATTTTAAAACGGTCCGTGTTTTGAAATCACACCGTTTTCAGTTTGTCTAATTTGAATATATCGAAAAATAAAACTATTACTGACGACTATATAATTAAAAGACTTCCCAACTCTCCCTAACTGTGTTAAGTCACTCTCTTCTTAATTTGTATCGAAAAAAGTTGCCATAAGAATTACACGTCTGAAAATGCTAACAATTTTCGATACAAACTGTAAATGTTCGAAAGAGGCGATGAAAACCGCCTGCTATTACCAGGCGGTTTTTAACTCTCTCTTTCGAATATTAAAATTTTGTATCGACCCAATCTCTGTTAAAACACTCTCTTCTTAATTTGTATCGAAAAATGTTGCCATAAGAATTACACATGTCTGCAAAAGCCAACATTTTCCGATACAATAGCTGTGTTCGGGTACTCAACATTGGGATCCCGCGGGATCCCAATTTTACCAAAAAGCGTTTTCTTACTACACAATTGGGTAAATGAGAGCTGTCATGAGAGAGTAATATTCTTGTTCTTCTTGCACGAGAAAGCCCAGACTTTTTTTTCGTGTAAATTTGGGTAAATTATTTTAATCAGCTGTTATATCATCAGTTGAACTCTTCACTGATTTGAACCAAAGACCTAGTTCACAACTAATAGCTCTTTTAGTTCAATCGATCATTTCATTCATTCAGAAAATATGTTTATCATTTACAAAAATTAGTATAATAGTTGCAAAAACCTATCGGTGATTTTACAACTCCACGCTTGTTTAAATGTGTTAAAGAGTTAAATATGTAAATAAATCGAAATCTTTTCCAAATTTAATAAACTATGTATTCCTTTTTGTAAATAGAAATCAAGGTTGGCAACCGATACCGTTATAATACCGTTATCCGTTTCAAAACCCTTTCAAATTGACAACCGATACCGATACCAATACCGAAATTCTTGATTTCAAAAAATACCGGTATTCAAAAACCTTTTCCCTTAATACCGGTGTCGTACCTGTATGGAATCGGTTTTAAAAAAATTGTTTTTTTTCACGTTTTTAGCAAAAATAAAATTTTTTTAATAAAAAATTTCCAAAATTGTTAAACAATTAAACTTTTTTTATTCATTGTTAATAGAAAATCGTGTTACAAATTCAAAGTGCGGTTATCAGCCTTTAATTTGCATTGGCAACATTGTTTTTAATTTATTTAACTTCATAAATATTCTCTAACTTGTGACAAATTTATATATATATATTATGTCCTATGGATCCATTAGGAACAAAGGGCCACAAATTTAAAAATTTGTAAATAAAATTTAATATATAAACTGGTTTCTTAAACCTTTAATTGAATTTACAGTTTCTTTTAGAGATTAATTTTATAAACTTATTTTTTTATTTTATTATATGATCTCAATACAAATATAAAATATTTGTAGTGAATCAACTTGTGTTCCTAATAGATTTAAAAAAATGTTTGTGTTTAAAAAATAAAACACTTAGAAATTTTTAATAACTTATTGTTTTTTGTTCATATTATGAAAACATATCCATAAACTATAGTTATCCTTTATAAAAATTTAATAAAATTGAGTTTTTCATAATTAAGAACGTTTTTTTATATTTTTGTAAATTTTTTCAATAATACCGGTATATACCGGTATTAATGTTCCGGTATCGGTTATACCGATACCGATATGATTAAAATACCGTTACCGATACCGAAACAAATAAAAAATCGACACCAATACCGATACCTATACCGTTATTCGTTTCGGTTGCCAACGTTGATAGAAATGCCTAAAAAGGAAATTTTTATTAAATTTATGATTTTAAAAGGGGTTTAAGTAAAGAAACAGAGCTAATATGTCAATCTTCGAAAGAGCAAGTAGAAAACCGCCTGTTATTACTTTCAATGTTGAAATTTTTGAAGGATTTTATCTTTCTACAAAAACTTTTTTTTTTGCAAATTTTTAATAAACTGTTTTTTAAATTTTTAATAAATCTAGCTTGGTGATCTGCGTCCAAAGTCTATTGGAAATGATTAGTGTCCGACCGAGTATTCGAAGTTCGGGCAAAAAGTGATGTTCGGTGTTCGGCAAAATTTTGGCCGAATACCGAACTTTTCTATAAATCAATATTTTGCAACATTTAGATCTTTAATTTTTTATAGTAACTTATAAATATGCGCATCTGTAACTTAGTTTTTACTTAAAGAGCGAAAAAATACAACTTTGTTATGTTTTTGCAATTTAGAAATACACTTAAGTCTTTTTTATGCGGTAGATGCGTTTCAAAAAAAAACCGCATAAAAAAGAACTCTACTTCCATACAAAAACGGGAGATGCGTTCAGAATATTTCAAAAACCGCATAACTTAGAAACAAGGTGAGAAAATTGGACTAAAATCGCATAAAAAACTATAGAATAAAAAAATTTTAAAAAAATGTTCACTTATTTTTACTTTTAACATAAAAAACACTTGTATTCATACAGTACCTACACACCAAACAATACTTAAAATCAATAAAAAAAATAAGAGCCAGAAATAACAGATTTTCTTATTTGAGACTCATTTATTTTAATTGCTCTTATTGAAGATTCTTCAGGTTTAAAATATTTTCCAATAGCAGCATACACGCAGAAAAAAAAACAGGTGGAACTTTATCTAAGTGCTATGTAATTATACAACTACATAAGTATGAAGTAAGCTTTACAATTTTCTAGCAAAATATATGTAATTTTTCGGATATTTTCCGCTAAACATGTATATATTTTGCAAGGATTGTATATATTTTAGAAAAAAATTTGCATATTTTACTAGAACTTTGTAAAACTACCTTGAAAATTATGTAGTTGTATAATAACATAGCTCTTAGGTAATATTCCCTAGTTTTTTTCTGGGTGTATCTTTCACTATTTTCTACGGGATCTAAAATTGCCATTTTTGTTACTTGGTTTATCCATTTCTTTTAAGAAAAACCTTTAAAAAAATAAGACAGATTTTATTTCAATTAATCGAGCAGACACATTTTGCTGCACTTACGTTTTGTTCAGCATTTCATAAAATCCACAACGGGAAATTCCAATTTTTAATGTTTTTGTTAATGATATACACACTCGCTGTACACATAGCATAAGAAAGAAATCAAAAAGCTATCTTATTTTGAATAATGAGTTATGTCAATATTTAAAAATGCTAAAAATTGCAAAAATTTATATAAAAAAAAATATAAAAGTTGGAAAAAACGTACCGCAAGTAGATTTTAAATCCGCATAAAAAAACCGCATAAAAAGAGACTTAAGTGTATTTAGAAATTGGTTTCCACATTTTTGAATTTGAAAAAGTTGCATGAAATTGAATTTTTATTCAAACACAAAAAACACTTAGTAATTTTTGCCGAAGTTCGGCTTCGGTTCGGCCTTAAAAAAGTGCGTTCGGTCGGACACTAGAAATGATTGGTCGCAACCCTGATGCATCAAATTTGTTTTTTTAACTGTGTAATTGCTATAGATTTATATGATAAAAGTTTGGAGAGCAGCATGGAATGCAGAAATAATGCGGATTCTCTGTACAACAACAATTTGTTACAGCGAAAGTTAAGTAAGTATATATGTATGTATGTAAAACAATATGTCTGTTCCCGTACTTTACCGCAGTTACCAAAACTAGCCCAAAGGCGTTCCCGTACTCAGAATTGCGTGTAAATTGTTGTTGTTTGGGCTGTTGTGGGTTCCCGCGGCTACCCGCGGTAAGATACGGGAAAGCTCATAATGTTATAAAAATTTAACGATTTGGAGTTATGACAAAATCGGATTGTAAAAATTAAAAAGAGGTTTAAAATAGAATTTTTGAACTACTTTACAAGAGAAATTGTAAAAATGTACCATCAAACTTTAATATACATATGTACAATTTCCATTCTAGTTGAGATTTTTTTATCAATTTAATGGCTTTACAAACTCGTAGTCATAATTAATATTAAGTTTCATGGGTCTTTTCTGACCCCAGGCCACTAAGGGTTAAGGATTTTTTAAAAAAAATCTAAAGATAATTATAGTCTAACCAAATTTAAGTGATATTTTTCCGAAAACTATGATGAAAACATTCAAATTTTGTTAAATTTTTGACAAAATAAGCAATTTTTGTAAAATGTCCTGGAAAGCAGTCGCTCCAAACACAAACTCGAATTATCATTTTCCCAATTTTTTTTCTTTAATATCAACTATTATGTGGTACAACTACCAATCGACATCTCCAAATTAGGCATTTTAAAAAAATCTTTAAAATTAATTTAAAAAAAAAAACAGGTTTTTGCATTTTTATCAAATTCGTGGGTCGTTTTGGATTCCTGGCTAAAGTGGGTTAATGATATCCGATGAAGTCAAAATTTCATGTATGAATCATTTTGACTATATTAAATGAATAAATGAAATTTTTCGAAATTTGGGAATTTTTAATAATAATACACTTTTTTCCAAAATGGGCCATTTTAGGGGGTATGCGTGTCGAAAATCGACCAAACACTTTATAAGGGACACCCTAATATCCATACATGAGCATAACCTACCCAATCAGAAAAATACAAACGGGAAAGCGGTGGCAAAGCACTTTAACAGGTAGTACAAGTACTGGCAAAAAGTGCTTTCCCATTCCCAAAATGATAACATCATTAGACAAAAGGACCGGCTGTTCAAAAAGCGCCGGAAAAGCACTGGAGGAACAAAATTTTTAACGTTGCCAAAACGCTGGCAAAACCAATAAATAGGTGGTCTGGAAATATATTTTCCAAAATAAAATTAAAAAAAAGTTCATATGTAATTTTTTTGGTCCTGCCGTGATTTGAACCCAGGCCGTCAGATTGGCAGACGATTGCTCTACCCACTGAGCTAACGAGACATAATATTTAATGGCTAAACACATAAATGAGTGATAATAGCTGGACAACTACTGGCTGTGCCAAAATGCTAGTACTGGCAAACAATTTTTAGTAACTAGTATGCCAGTGTTGGGAGGGCAAAAAAAAGTTGGTCTTGAAGAAGCTTTCCCACAAACAAAAAAATTGATTTTATAAAACAAAAAAAATTTTAAATTAAAAAAAATCCAAAAAAAATTTTTTGCTTGCAACCGGATTTGAACTCGGAACCTTCCGACTACAAACATTTTTTAACGAAGCGTCAGCATTTTTATAAAATCATTGGTTTTCCAGTGAATTGATTTTTGTACGCCTGGTAGCATTGCCTAGGTAGCACTGGATAACCACTGATTGCAAACCTTGGCATATCACTCTAAGCCAATTCTTTGCCAGTGGTTTTTTTTATAAACCACCGAAATTTTTGTAAAGCAAATACTGGTAAAACGCTTTTTTCAAACGCTGGCAAAGCGTCCCAAATGAGTGTTCTGCCAGTCATTTATTTTTAATACCGTGGTTACCCAGTGGTATGCCAGTGCTTGATTTTTTGTACCACTGGCGATTTCTGACTGGGTAGTGTCTACAAATGCAATGAAATGTGCAAAGAAATTTGAAAGTAATACACAAAGCAACAACAACGGAAATAATTTTGTTGTTTTGTGTGTAATTCGTAAATTTTATGGCATTTTATATTGCATTTGAAGACACTAGGTAAACGAAATTTGAAGAAATTTGAGGTAAAATCTACGTGTATGAACATACATGAACATGCGTGAACATATATGAACATACGTGAACAAGCATGAACATACATGAACATGCATGAATATTAAACCTGCCCTTATTTCTATGAAGATTTTTCAAAATGACGGCGCATAGGTGAGTAGGGTCCAAAAAGTTTCCATTTTATGCCGCAATGCTCCATGTAAAATTTGGGCTCGATCTGACGACTCTAAGTGGACCCAAAATTGAGTTGAATAATAAGACAAGGTTTGGTAACAGTTTTGTCAATATTTTGTAATTTTCTTATTTTTATGTTATTCTTCACTAAATTACCCTTTCACTAAGCTATTACTCAGAAAAATCTGATAAAAAATAATAGTTACAATATCTTAAACATTAACTAAAGATGTTTTTTTGAACGATGGATATTTTTTGCGATAAGCTTCAACAACTTGCAATAAGAATTGCTTTTCGTCTTCTTTGTTGGTCAATATACGATTATAGTCCTTCATGAACTTCACTCCTCTTTTAGCGGTGTCATAACGACGGCTAAATTTTTGCAGAAAACGCGGCCTTTAAAACTCTCGTTGGTTTCCCATGTTGATGGGTCAAATTCCAAAAACTCCGGCGACAAACCGAACCGCACAAAGAAATTGTTAGTCTTGTTTAAAATGAAGTCGCTCAAGCTATGGTTCGCGAATGTTTACGGTTTTGAAACGGCCCGATTTTGATCCACTTCAATAATAGGCTCATCGTATGCAAGGCGCTCAACCATTTTTCTTTTCTGTTCAAGAGAAACATTCGAGTCAAAGAAAGCCAAAGCCATTGGTTCTGCTGATAAATACCACATGTGGTTACTCATATGGCAGCAGAAACTGGAGCATCAATTTGAGCGTATTCAATGGAATATCGTATGAAATTGAAATCCTGGTTTGGAGCATTGATTGGATTTGTACAACCAATCCATGCACGAATGTAGATTCGCGCCAAGAAACTGCACACGTCGCGCAATCCACTTAGTTCTCTGGCCGTCAATGTGAAATGGTTGCGGAAAAGGAAAATTTTGAGTGAATAAATGCCTTTTAACATCCATCGCGCGTTGCTGGTACACTCAAAAAAAAAGTCAGTAAAGTCAGCAAAAAATGTTGCTGTTGCAGCAAATTTTTAGGTAGGAGCGTGCTTGCAAAAAAAAGTTGGTAATTTCAGCAAAAGGTTTGCTGAAAGTCAACGAGCTGATTTTTACCAAAAAAAATAGTAATCTTTAGCAAAAGTTTTGCTAACACTTAGTCGACTGCAAATGAAAAAAATCCTTGCTAAAATCATTAAACTTTTTGCTGAAAATTAGTAGACTGAAAAAAACTCAAGAAACTTGTAGCGAAATTTTACTTTAGTTAATTTATTTGCTGAAAATTTAAATATAGAATATGTGTAGAGTTGTTTTTCTTTTTTTGTCATTTCCGTTTCCAGACAAGCTGCGACATCTACATCTTGTCTATCTGGTTGTCGTCCACGCTATGAATGAGGTTATCAGCACAATTTTTGTAGCAAAATAAATTAGTAAAACATTAGTTCAAAATTAGTTTAGTGCTAAAAAAATATAACTAAAAATTTTGCTGAAAACGGAATTTCAGCAAAAAAAATTGCTGAAAATTAGTACACTTGATATACACGACGTTTTACTAATTTTTCTACTAACTTATTTTTTTGAGTGTAGCGCCAGGAGAACGGAAGCTACCACAATGTGTTTCACCCAAGAAAACAGCAACCAGTTGGAGAAACTCTCTATAATCATTACGAGGGTGACGTTCTTTCAACTGTTGATTGCAGTAATTTCCGATGGCGGCTTGTTCATCGGGGAGAATTTTTGAACCAACGATTTCGTCCTCGACACCATTCTGGAATGCAGTCTGGTCAAGACTCTTCCAGACTTTCGCGAATCTCTCGAACAATTGAATTTCAAGACCGCTGTCGACAATTTCACTTCAAAAACCTGGCGCAGAACGATTTCGTAAATATGATGGCGACAGGCCAAGTGCAGCAGCTCTCGACGGCAATACTGTGGTTTCTGCAAGATAATGCAAGCGCCATTGAGAGCTCCAGTGTTACTGGAGGTCGTGTCGAATGACATTGCTTCAACTCGATCGGCAATGTTCCAACGAACCAACAGATTGTAAAAAGCGTCAGCTGTATCTTTTCCGCTTGAAGATTTTATTTGAAGTTCTCCAAGGAACTTCGAAGTCCCATCATAGCTGACCATAACCGCAACTCTCAACTTTTGCGCTGCCTACAAGGTCAACCAACATTTTGCCGTCCCAATGTACGACAATCGGCTTATTAATACTTAGCTGTTTAGGGGAAGAGACGAATGACTTATAAGTACTTATATCGCTAACTATAAATAATACTAAATTACGTTTTCTACGAATTCGGTCTGGCAAACTTCTGCTTCCTTCCGGCGGTTTTCTCGACGATATCGATTAATCGTTGTTCGGTTAATAGCCAGCTCGTCTACGGAATAATTCAATGCATCGGCGCAGGCTATCAACACATGAGCTGCCATTGGATCGGTTAGCTTGGCGTGGTCAAGCGCACAAGCAAGTCGTGGCGTTAGAAAATTTCTACCCTCTCTTTTGTACACTTTTGTGCGGTTCAACGATGTCACCAGTTTCGGCATCGGCAGTGCTCTCCTCAATCGGTTCACCCACGTCCTCAGCTTTTTCATCAATTCCTTCCATAACCTCAACCTCACCTTCATCACTCAATTGTGTATATTGGCCGGCTGCAAAAAGTTTAAAATGTGTTATGTATTACATAAATCAATAAGATAGAAAATGACATAAAGCCAAATACGAACCACTATCTTTCGACTTGGACATTTCTTCAAATTTCCGCTTTCTCTGCTTCTTTTTCTCCTTTCGTTCCGATGCTCTTTTTTCTCGCTGAAATAAAACCATATCGCAGCCAATCATTCATCCCGGGCGTCCTGGTTGTCGAATGAGAAACTTCTTATCTTCTTCAATTCGAATGGTTTTTAGGGCATCTGCAGTCGCAATATCAAACAAATTGTCCAGATCGTTGGTAAATGCAAGCTGCTTTTGTTTCCAAGCCACAGATCTCTTGCTAGCGGGCACTTTTTGTATATCTTTCCACGTATTGTACAATTTCAACAATTTCTCCGCGCATCTTGTTCCGTATCGTGTTGGAATTCGTGCTTGTTGCCAGAAAATATACGCTGCATCGAGCGTTAATTTTGCACTTTCCGTCGAGTTTCACAAAACGCATGTTATGAAAGAAGACCTGTAGGACTTGCCTATTGGACGGCAGTTTGACACCGGTTATCTGATGCGCTGTTCTGCCCACTAAGTCTATGTTGTAGAGCGATTGAACGGTTTGACGCGTTTCTACCGAGGAAATGGCTGATGCAGCAGCCGATGCAGGTTTGGATGTTGATGGTTCTGACATAATTGTAACAACCTATAAACTCACCCAAAATAATAACAATTATAATTTGGTTTACAACAATTAACTTTGGTACTTTATTATTTTGATTTACTTCTTTAGCACAATTAAGTAACACACTCAGTGTGTTCCCGTACGTTCCCAATGTTACCGAAATTTACCCAAAGTTACCGAAATTTACCCAAACGCGTTACCGTACTCGAGAATTGGGTAAATGAGAGCGCTAATGAGAGTGTATTAGTGCTTCTCTTTTTACCAAAATTTACCCAGACTTTTTCTTCGGGTAAACTTTGGTAAAACAGCTGACGCAAATATAAACAAAAAACAATTGTGCAATTAAATTAAAAATTGTAATTAAATAAAAAAATAAGCAAAAGAAACTTGTTTTTTGTTAAAATTAATTGAATAAAATCAAAAACAACTTTTAAATGCGAATAAATGTGTCTATTTGTGCCGATTTGCAAACTGAAATTATACGTATTTTCACATCGGTGATGGGATTTTTGGCACAATCTAAGATTGATTGGTACAATGGCACAACCGATACTATTTTGGCACATTTTGGTTATCTACAAAATTTAATATAAAATGAATTTAAAAAATAACAATTCTTTAATTTTTAGTTTCTAAGCATTTATTGGTATTAAAATACCTTTACGAATAAAGCAAAACTAAAAAATGGCATCGAAGATATCACCGAATAAAGCACCGTAAGTTGTTTTTTACGTGAAAAAATTTCCTTCAGATTTTAAATGCTTTAAATTGCAATTTAAGTTAAAAAAATTAACAATATTTTAATTTTATAACAAAGCCACAATCACAATTAACACAAAATGTCACTTTTTCACCAGAAAAATAATAGTCTTGTAAATTAAATTTGCGTGAAAACTAAGTTTACACAATTTTCACGTGAAACTCATTGTCGTAAAAAATAATTTTTTTTTTATATGGAGTATAACAGGTGATTAATCCATAGAATTTTAAAAATTCAAATGCTATAGATTTATCTCAGAGCTTCGAAAGAATTAATTGAAGTTTAATTCATAAAAAAATTAATTCAGTTTTAGAAAATGTTTATATGTATACCATTCCGTGCAACCATTCCTAAAGAATTCATTCATTGGCTGCATTCCCAAATCTTTAATAAGTATCGGATGAATTTAATTTATCATTCACCTTTTAATTGAAAGAAAATTTTAATTCATTCAAATATAATTAATTCCATAAGAATTCAAAATAGAATTAATTCCATAAGAATGCATTTACAAAATGAAAGTTGAAAACACGGTTTCTAAGTGAAAATTGAGTTTTGGCACAATAAAGGCCCATTTGGCACATTTTAGTCACACACTTGGCACAAAACAAAATTTTTCAAGTCCCATCACTGTTTAACATTATTCTTTGAAATAAGTTTGTGGGCTAGAAAAGTGGTTTTTTGCGTTCCTGTACTATTGGGTAATTTTGTCATTTTGTGAGAGGATTTTGTGCTTTCATTTTACCGAACTTTACCCAAAAAGTAAAGAAACACACCTACTGGTTGGCTGTTCTCATACGACTGACTCAAAACGTATACTCATTCGTTTGACAGTTGTTCTCTCGTTCTTGTCCTGGTTGTGTGTGTGTGTGTGTCTCGACACGGGTTGCCACAATAATTAAATCAGATCACGGTATTTTGCAGGAAAATGTAATAACTAATTCAGAAGTAAGCAGCAACGCAGTTATGCTAAATAACAATGCCACTAGAGATGTGCGCGTGACGTGATTTTTCCGCGTCACGCGTGTTTCACGTGTAATTTATTGGAGAATAACATAAAAATAAGAAAATTACAAAATATTGAGTTTTTTCCAAAAATGCCGAATAAAGTTCCTAATTTCTTATAATAAAACCTTGTCTTATTATTCAACTCAATTTTGGGGGGTCCACTTAGAGTCGTCGGATCGAGCCCAAATTTTGCATGGAGCATTGCGGCATAAAATGGAAACTTTTTGGGCCCTACTCTCCTATGCGCCGCCATTTTGAAAAATAAGGGCAGGCCTAGTGGTCACCTTATTATTCATTAATTAGGGAGGTATAAACAACCGAATTTAATAATTTTTAATCAAACTACAAATTAGGTGAAGTTGAGGATGATTATGTTGATACCAGTGACTATTACCAATATAATTTTGTGTACTGAATAATTGCAGAGCCAAACCTTATGAATAATTTGTATGACCCGAGTAAAAACAGTTACATATAGTCGTATAAAATGCGATGAAGTTATACTCGTATCTGTATAAATATACTCTTTCATCCGAAAAATGGCCCGATGTAATTGTATCAGTTGTTTATCAGTTTTTATATAATTGTATTAGTTTAGATTTCAACTAATGAAATTATACATTATTCAGATGAAATTATATCCAATTTTTGACCTGATACAATTTTACCGGTTTATATCTAATGGTATCTGTTTAGATCGTAGTTGGTACAATTTTATATAAATAAAATATATTTGTATCCGACATTTTCCTTATATAATTGTATCAAAGTTTTAAAGCAGATATAATTGCATGTATCTATTTGGATCTAAACTAATACCATGCGACATAAACCCATAAAATTGTATCATGTCAAAAATCAGATAAAATCATCTGCTTTATATATAATCTAATCAGTTAAGATCTAAACTGATACAATTAGATAAAATGTGATAACCAACTGACACAATTATATCGGGCCATTTTTCGGATGAAATGGTATATGGATCACATTATGTTATATATTACCATATAAAGCTCCATATTAATTTTTTTTAATAGGGGATGTAACAAATTTTGAATATCGAAGAACAAATAAACAATTTTAATGTCTTTCCAATTAGTTTATAGCGAGTGAAATTTCCCGGTTTCGTTGTCCATTATAAAACTATTTGGACCACGTATCGATGGTCTCAATTCACCTTCTTGTTGCAATATAATATACATTATTAGCGTAAGTTCCAAGCACAAGGCGATAGTAAAATCTAACACCAAAAGAATTTCTAAATAAAAATTATAATTAAGCAAAACGCAATTACAAAATTTTATAATACCCTTTCTTACCTATATTTCAACTACAGAAATTTCTAATCCCTAATTAAAATATATAATGATTAGAATTCTGTTTTCCAAACTTCTTAATAAAATAGATTCCGTTAAAATTTCAGTTATAAAAAAAAGTTCACTCTAATTTCTTGATCACACAAACTTTTTTTTAAATTAAACTCGAACAATTTTCCGAAATAACACTAAATTTATTGAATAAAATTTAATTTTTTTGTTCACAATAATTTCTCAGATACAAAATTTAAACCAAATGATAATAATTACACTCACAGAAAAAGTTTCAAAATTATTTCCGTTTTTACACCAACAAAAAAAGATATTCGAATATTCTATAAAATAATTACACTCAACGAAAGTGGTCTCATAATCGCCCTCACAAGGTGTAGTAATTTCTCCAAAAAATCAGTTGTAAGGTAGACAATGTAAGGTATTAAAGACAATTTTTATCTCTATATATAAAAGAATAACGTGACTGACTGACTGACTGACTCACTCAACATCGCCCAGCCCAAACCGCTGAAGCTAGGAAGTTGAAATTTGTTATGTAGGTTCCTCTTTCGGGGTAGACGTCCACTAAGACGGGATTTTTGGAAATTCCTACCGGAACGGGCAAAAAGGGGGAAAGTGTCCCCCTTGACGGCCTGCCAAAACCCCTTTGGCTAGAAAGCTGAAATTTAAGATATGTGTTCCTTGGAGTAGGGGCTAACTTTTCTGGAAAGTACTTTCTAGAATTTTGGACAGGGACGTTGTAAAAATGGGGGTTAAAAAGGGGAAAAAGGCCCCCCTTGACGGCCTGCCCAAACCGCTGGAGGTAAGAAGTTGAAATTTGGTATAAAGGTTCCTCCACTATCGTAGACATCCACCAAGACGGGAGTTTTGGAAATTTTTACAGGGACGGGCAAAACGGGGAAAAAGTCTCCCCCTTGACGGCCTGTTCAAACTGCTGGAGCTATGAAGTTGAAATTTGGTATGTAGGTTCCTCGACCGGTGTAGACGTCCGTTGAGACGGCATTTTTGGAAATTCTTATCGGGAGGGGCAAAAAGGGGACAAAAAAGGTACCTTTTTCCAAAAAAGTACCTTTTCCCAAAAAAAGTACCTTTTCCCAAAAAAAGTACCTTTTCCCAAAAAAAGTACCTTTTTCCAAAAAAAGTACCTTTTTCCAAAAAAAGTAACTTTTTCCAAAAAAAGTACCTTTTTCCAAAAAAAGTACCTTTTTCCAAAAAAAGTACCTTTTTCCAAAAAAAGTACCTTTTTCCAAAAAAAAGTACCTTTTTCCAAAAAAAGTACCTTTTTCCAAAAAAAGTACCTTTTTCCAAAAAAAGTACCTTTTTCCAAAAAAAGTACCTTTTTCCAAAAAAAGTACCTTTTTCCAAAAAAAGTACCTTTTTCCAAAAAAAGTACCTTTTTCCAAAAAAAAGTACCTTTTTCCAAAAAAAGTACCTTTTTCCAAAAAAAGTACCTTTTTCCAAAAAAAGTACCTTTTTCCAAAAAAAGTACCCTTTTCCAAAAAAAAGTACCTTTTTCCAAAAAAAGTACCTTTTTCCAAAAAAAGTACATTTTCCAAAAAAAGTACCTTTTTCCAAAAAAAGTACCTTTTTCCAAAAAAAGTACCTTTTTCCAAAAAAAAGTACCTTTTTCCAAAAAAGTACCTTTTTCCAAAAAAAAGTACCTTTTCCCGAAAAAAGTACCTTTTTCCAAAAAAAGTACCTTTTTCCAAAAAAAGTACCTTTTTCCAAAAAAAGGACCTTTTTCCAAAAAAAATTCCTTTTTCCAAAAAAAGTACCTTTTTCCAAAAAAAGTACCTTTTTTAAAAAAAGTACCTTTTTCCAAAAAATGTACCTTTTTCTAAAAAAATGTACCTTTTCCAAAAAAAAAGTACCTTTTCCCAAAAAACATACATTTTTCCAAAAAAATAACTTATTCAAAAAAAGTACCTTTTCCAAAAAAGAGTACCTTTTCCCAAAAAAAGTACCTTTTTCTAAAAAAATTTTCGTTTTCCCAAAAAATATACATTTTTTCAAAAAAATACCTTTTTCAAAAAAAGTACCTTTTCCAAAAAAAAGTACCTTTTCCCAAAAAAAAGTACCTTTTTCTAAAAAAATTTTCCTTTTCCAAAAGAAGTACCTTTTCCAAAAAAAGTACCTTTTTCCAAAAAACATACATTTTTGGAAAAAAAAACAACTTTTTAAAAAAAAATACCTTTTGCAAAAAAAGTACAAATAAAGTACTTTGTAAAAACAAAGTATCTTTTTCCAAAAAATTTCGTTTTTCCAAAAAGTACCATTTAAAATAATATATAATTTCAAAAAAACTACTTTTTTTCCTCCCCCACGGATATCTCCACTAAAACAAGGTTTCTTGATATTCGGCATAGACGTGCGCTAAGACGGGATTTTTGGAAATTCCTACCGGAACGGGCAAAAAGGGGAAAAGTCTCCCCATAAACAGTCTCACAAATTGGAAAAGTGCCTGCCCAAACCACTGGAGGTAAGAAGTTGAAATTTGGTATAAAGGTTCCTCCACTGTAGTAGACATCGACTAAGTTTGTATTTTTGGAATTCCCTACAGGATATCCCAAAAGGAAACTCGGTATGTGAGTTCCTGCTTCTGTGTAGGCGTCCGCTTAGACGGAATTTTTGAAATTCCTATCGGGAGGGGAAATAAGGTAAAAGTCTCCTCCTGCCGGCTTGCCCAATCCCTTTTGGCCAACCTAAAATTTTAAATATGTATTCCTTGGAGTAGGACTAATTCACCGGCAACGTAATTTTTCTATTTTGGAACAGGAACATAGTAAAAATGGTGGTTGAAAGGGAAAAATGTCCCCACTAACGGCCTGCCCAAACCGCTTAGGCAATGCAGTTGAAATTTGGTATGAATGTTCCTCATCCATCGCAGATAGCCGCGAAGATGGAATTTTTGTAAATTCCTATAGGGAGGGGCAAACAAAAAAAAAAAAGCCTCACCTTGGGGGCCGGTAAAAACCCCTTCGGCTAGAAACCTGAAGCTTAAAATGTGGGTCCCTGGAGTGAGGGCTAACTTATTAGAAAGATACTTTTTTGAAATTTGGACAGGGTCGTTATAAAATGGGGGCTCAAAAAGGGAAAGTTGCCCCTTAACGACCTGTCCAAACTGCTGGAACTAGGAAGCTGAAATTCGGTACTTAAGTTCCTCTCAGCCTACTCAAACTGCTGGAACTAGGAAGCTGGAATTCCCTGTCGATGGATTTTCGGAAATTCCTACCGAGAGGGGCACAAATAGTAAAAGTTGACTAGAAACCTCCTCACTTACCGAGGAGGTGCTTTTTGGACAGGGACATTGCAAAAATGGGGATTAATGAAGCGAAAAGTGCCGCTTAAAGGCCTGTCCAAACCGCTGGAGGTAGGAAGTTGAAATTTGGTATTAAAGTTCCTCCTCTATTGTAGACATCCGCTAAGATGAGATTTTTGGAAATTTCTACAGGTAGGGTCAAAAACAGGAAAAGTCTCCCCCTTAACCTTTTTCCAAAAAAAGTACCTTTTTCCAAAAAAAGTACCCTTTTCCAAAAAAAAGTACCTTTTTCCAAAAAAAGTACCTTTTTCCAAAAAAAGTACATTTTCCAAAAAAAGTACCTTTTTCCAAAAAAAGTACCTTTTTCCAAAAAAAGTACCTTTTTCCAAAAAAAGTACCTTTTTCCAAAAAAAGTACCTTTTTCCAAAAAAAGTACCTTTTTCCAAAAAAAGTACCTTTTTCCAAAAAAAAGTACCTTTTTCCAAAAAAAGTACCTTTTTCCAAAAAAAGTACCTTTTTCCAAAAAAAAGTACCTTTTTCCAAAAAAAGTACCTTTTTCCAAAAAAAGTACCTTTTTCCAAAAAAAGTACCTTTTTCCAAAAAAAGTACCCTTTTCCAAAAAAAAGTACCTTTTTCCAAAAAAAGTACCTTTTTCCAAAAAAAGTACATTTTCCAAAAAAAGTACCTTTTTCCAAAAAAAGTACCTTTTTCCAAAAAAAAGTACCTTTTTCCAAAAAAAGTACCTTTTTCCAAAAAAAAGTACCTTTTCCCGAAAAAAGTACCTTTTTCCAAAAAAAGTACCTTTTTCCAAAAAAAGTACCTTTTTCCAAAAAAAGGACCTTTTTCCAAAAAAAATTCCTTTTTCCAAAAAAAGTACCTTTTTCCAAAAAAAGTACCTTTTTTAAAAAAAGTACCTTTTTCCAAAAAATGTACCTTTTTCTAAAAAAATGTACCTTTTCCAAAAAAAAAGTACCTTTTCCCAAAAAACATACATTTTTCCAAAAAAATAACTTATTCAAAAAAAGTACCTTTTCCAAAAAAGAGTACCTTTTCCCAAAAAAAGTACCTTTTTCTAAAAAAATTTTCCTTTTCCCAAAAAATATACATTTTTTCAAAAAAATACCTTTTTCAAAAAAAGTACCTTTTCCAAAAAAAAGTACCTTTTCCCAAAAAAAAGTACCTTTTTCTAAAAAAATTTTCCTTTTCCAAAAGAAGTACCTTTTCCAAAAAAAGTACCTTTTTCCAAAAAACATACATTTTTGGAAAAAAAAACAACTTTTTAAAAAAAAATACCTTTTGCAAAAAAAGTACAAATAAAGTACTTTGTAAAAACAAAGTATCTTTTTCCAAAAAATTTCGTTTTTCCAAAAAGTACCATTTAAAATAATATATAATTTCAAAAAAACTACTTTTTTTCCTCCCCCCACGGATATCTCCACTAAAACAAGGTTTCTTGATATTCGGCATAGACGTGCGCTAAGACGGGATTTTTGGAAATTCCTACCGGAACGGGCAAAAAGGGGAAAAGTCTCCCCATAAACAGTCTCACAAATTGGAAAAGTGCCTGCCCAAACCACTGGAGGTAAGAAGTTGAAATTTGGTATAAAGGTTCCTCCACTGTAGTAGACATCGACTAAGTTTGTATTTTTGGAATTCCCTACAGGATATCCCAAAAGGAAACTCGGTATGTGAGTTCCTGCTTCTGTGTAGGCGTCCGCTTAGACGGAATTTTTGAAATTCCTATCGGGAGGGGAAATAAGGTAAAAGTCTCCTCCTGCCGGCTTGCCCAATCCCTTTTGGCCAACCTAAAATTTTAAATATGTATTCCTTGGAGTAGGACTAATTCACCGGCAACGTAATTTTTCTATTTTGGAACAGGAACATAGTAAAAATGGTGGTTGAAAGGGAAAAATGTCCCCACTAACGGCCTGCCCAAACCGCTTAGGCAATGCAGTTGAAATTTGGTATGAATGTTCCTCATCCATCGCAGATAGCCGCGAAGATGGAATTTTTGTAAATTCCTATAGGGAGGGGCAAAAAAAAAAAAAAAGCCTCACCTTGGGGGCCGGTAAAAACCCCTTCGGCTAGAAACCTGAAGCTTAAAATGTGGGTCCCTGGAGTGAGGGCTAACTTATTAGAAAGATACTTTTTTGAAATTTGGACAGGGTCGTTATAAAATGGGGGCTCAAAAAGGGAAAGTTGCCCCTTAACGACCTGTCCAAACTGCTGGAACTAGGAAGCTGAAATTCGGTACTTAAGTTCCTCTCAGCCTACTCAAACTGCTGGAACTAGGAAGCTGGAATTCCCTGTCGATGGATTTTCGGAAATTCCTACCGAGAGGGGCACAAATAGTAAAAGTTGACTAGAAACCTCCTCACTTACCGAGGAGGTGCTTTTTGGACAGGGACATTGCAAAAATGGGGATTAATGAAGCGAAAAGTGCCGCTTAAAGGCCTGTCCAAACCGCTGGAGGTAGGAAGTTGAAATTTGGTATTAAAGTTCCTCCTCTATTGTAGACATCCGCTAAGATGAGATTTTTGGAAATTTCTACAGGTAGGGTCAAAAACAGGAAAAGTCTCCCCCTTAACGGCCTGGCCAAACTGCTGGAACAAGGGATCTTAAATTGGGTTCCTTCTCCAACGTTGACGTCCCCTAAGATGGTATTTTTGGAAATTCATACCGGGAGGGGTAAAAAGGGAAAAAACTTCCCCCTTGACGGCCTGGCCAAACTGCTGGATATAGAGACCTAAAATTATGTATGTAGTAGGTTCCTCCTCCAACGCAGACGTCCTCTAAGACGGAATTTTTGGAAATTCCTACCGGGAGGGGTAAAAACGGAATAATTCTCCCCCTTGATGGCCTAACCGAACCCTTCGGCTAGAAACCTGTAATATATAATATGTTTTCCTTGGAGTATGGGCTAACTTATCGACAAGGCATTTCTAGGACTTTGGACAGGAACGTGGTAAAAATGGTGGTTCAAAAGGGGAAAATTGCCCCCCCCCCCTCTTAACGTCTACGTCTTTAGCTAGAAACCTAAAACTTAAAGAACAAGTGTATATGAAACACTAAAATTAAGAAACTAAATAGAAAACGAGTGGGATTGAAACACTACACAAGTGGAATGAAATGGATATAAACGTTGAACGAGCGGAATTGAAATTATAGACAATGCAAATGGATTGGAAGAGGGAATTACCTGTTCAAACACTCTCAACGGAATATGAAACTTATGTAGCATTGAAACATACTCCCCAAAAAGTTAAACAAATTTTCTGAAAGAGAAAAAACCTTAGAAAAGGAATGGAACTTATATATTCCGATATTTAAACTTCATGTAACGAAGCACCGGTGGAAGAAACCGCCGCAGTAAATTTTCCAACTGAATTTGTGAATTTACTTGAATTGCCAGGTCTACCTTTACATAAACTGGAATTAAAAAAAAAAACTTTAAGACACGCTAACAACGTAGCTTTGCCCGCTATTTTTAATATTATAAAATGCTTTCCAACCCTGCTTTACGTTATTTATTTTCATTCAAAACACAAATGAACAAAACTACTTACGGGTCTATCTACCTAAGTTCGCACTTTACCAAATTATCTTAACATACACACGTATATTGCAATTTATTATCGATTCATTACTAACAATCCACTTTCATGAGAAAAAGTGATCAAATATTTATTTATTTTAAACCCATTGTTGTGCAGAATTATTTATTTGTGGTGGCTGGGTGAAGGCTTTAAATAAAAAAACTTTAAATAAAAAAACGAATTTAATAAAAATTGTGGGGGGCATAGCCCCCCCCCCCTTAACCTTTAAGGCACGCTAACAACGTAGCGGGCTGCGCCCGCTAGTATATCATATATCAGAGACGATCAATTAACAAAAACTCCAAATTATATGTACTACGTACCAATTGAATCAATGAAAAAATTAATATATTTACGATAAAGTGTGAAATTAATTAATATATAAATTAATTAATAAAACAAAATAATAAATAAATAAAAATAAATAAAGTTTACTTAAATTTAGATTTTTTAAATTTAACAAAAAATGTTTTAAAATAACAGAATTTATTTTAAGCCAAAAAAAAACAGGAAAAAAATTTTTTAATAAATTTTTCTGTTCAGCCAACATATGAAACAATTGAAAAAATAGTGATCAACTACCATGTATTTTTTTAGGTGTATTAATTTGTCCAAAAAATCAATTGTTGTAAGTTAGTGTCATATTAATGACAATTAAAAAAAAACAAATTATATGCACTATATACCACAATTGATCAGAAAAAAGTAATATACATATTTAAGATAAAGTGTGAAATTAATATATAAATTAATTAACAAAAACAAAATGATAAATAAAATAGGAAATAAGATAAGTTTTATTGTATTTTCTTTTTAAAGCTGCTAGTGTATCTTTTTTCTTTTGTTTGCATATACAAAACTCTTTAAGTTCCAACTACATAGTTTGCTAACCCCAGTCTGCTATCCAGTCTGCTATCCACAGTCTACTATGCAGTTTTTTTTTTCGTTACTCAGTCAAGTAAAAACACATTAACCTGTAACTCAAAACGCAGCAAGCAGAAGAAACACAATTTTATTTCTTGCTGAACTAACACAGTTACGCTGCGCTTAGTTTGAAAACTTAAAAAATGTAAATGATGACTGTGTGTGTATTTGAAATTTACTTACACAGTTAGAATGAAATAAGCAAGTTCATAATATAAAATTAGAGCTTTGAAGAATTAATTCCTTAATTCAATTTTTCAATTCTGAATTAAAAATTCGATGAATTAATTCCCTAAGCACCATATATTGAATGGAATTTATTCGTATTCGCTTTCGTTCGATTTATTTTGTTACGAATTAATTCAATTGCAATAGTTCTTTTTATTAAATCAAATGAATTCACTGATGAACACGTTCAATTTTATAAATCGAACGGAAAAAAAGTGAATTAATTCCTTACTTAATTAATTCACTACTGAATTCGTTCAATTTCATTTTCGTTCAGTGAATTAAAAAAAAATAAAATTACGTTCAGTGAATTAAAAAAAAATAAAATTACGTTCAGTGAATTAAAAAATAATAAGTTCACTGAATTGAAAAAAAATAAATAATCAACCTACATGATTCAAAAATAAAGCCTTTTACTATTAAAAATAAAAACTTTACAGATATGTATAGATAAATTTGGAAAAAAAAAATATAACTATTAATTTTTCAAACTAGTTATATAGTTAGCTGCAGTTTCACAACTTCAACGTGGGCCTTCGACAATTGTGCTCAAATAAAAGGTTTATTTATGTAGGTTTAATAAAACATAATGTTTGATTTTTAACTCGTTATCTAAAAAATTAAGTAAAAATTATAAAATATTCCAACTAAAAATATATTGCCAAATGGGAATTCAGAACCAATTTGATTAGAAAACATTGTATAGTAGCTGTATTTGTGCGGCATTCCTTTCAATGCTATCTCGAACAATTTTGACAGTAAAAAGCCGGAATACATTGAAAAACTGTCATAATCGTTCTAAGTAACTTTGATAGGCATTCACACAAACGCAGCTAGTGTTATTTGTCGAATTTGTTTATATATATTTCCACTATGGAAGTTTGTATTTAAAAAATGTTAGCAGGTGTTTAGAATATATGTCACAAATTTTAATAAAGCCTTAATTGTATTTTTTATTCCAGTTGAAAATAATTTATCGATTTGGCGAAGTTTAAATATGTTTGTTAAAAATCTTGTTACCTCTGCATCAAAACAATTATTGTCAACGGATCAATTGTTAATCAAATCACAAACCTCCATGCAATCTGTTCTGGTGATACTTAATCAAACCCAAAGAGATATGAAACAACTATATGACAAAAGTGATGCTGTATTTGATACTAACTTTATTCCAAATATAAATGTGCAAAAAAATTAACCAGGACAAGTTAGGGACAACATAAACAAGGTACAGGTAATTTAGAAAACAGTTTCTTATGCTACAAAACATAAAATGAACAAATTTGTTATACATTACTTTTTTAAATAAAACCGTCTGTGAAATATCACTTTGTTTAGTCTTCTGTATCAGAATTTGGTACGTAAACTTGACTATTAGGTGAGGGTTCTTTTGGTATATAGGTCGATTCAAAACACCTTGAAAATATGGATCGCAATTTGGGGGCATGCTCTCTTTGGGGCGATTGAGGTATTGTTTCATCTTCATCAGCATAATCTTCATTTTCTTGAAATGTCTGCCTTATGGGAGGCAATGTAGTTTGATTTCCCAAAACCTCTGGGATATATATAGCAGCTGCTAATAGTAAATCATCATTATCATCTACCATTTCAATATCTTGCTGTGTTAAGTTCCTAGGCGCTTCTAAAGATTGTAATATTCGATTATCAGTATTGAAATTAAATAATGTTGAATCATTGCTTAAAGTCGTTTCCTCTGATAACCTTTTCTTCAGACCGGTTTCGTTATCATTCTTTGGGTTATGTTTTCTTTTTTGAGAGGGTGCTATACTCTTGCGATTTCCACCGCTAGGCTCATTTACTTCGGATTCACGACATTCTTCATAGAAACTAACATCGTCAGGTAAAACAGTAGACATTATAAGAGTACATTCAATATAATCAGTTTTCTGTATTGTAAGAAATACGGGACCTCCTCCTTCACTGAACTTTAAAGTTAAGCTTTCATTAACAGTTTCAGCAAATAAAAGAAATGCACGAAATTCTCGTAAAGAAAATGTTATTGCAGATTCTTCTTGTATGTTATATGTTTCAAATTCCGAGGAGCTAAAATCAGAAAGAAGGCAATATTGAAAATCTTTACTAAACTCAAACATGTACCTTTCATTACCTCAATTTAAATTGTGATCTCATAAATTTATCGTTAACCCTGGCACCTTCAATATAATTTTTAGCCGTCAAGCCATTGCCCATTGCTTCCATAGTGATTTCCGATTCGGCCGCATTGAAATTATTAGACACATCATTGAAAATCTTATATGAACCTACAATTCTTTTGGTAAAACAAGAGTAGCTACATAATATTTTCTAACATATTGCCATACTTACTCATTTATGGTATCGTCCATAGAAACTGTCGTAGTTAGATATTCCTCATCGACTACGGCGATCAACGCATTCTTCATAGTTTCCAAACGACACGTAAATTGAACTTGTAGCTTTGATTGCTCTGTTAACAAGCGTATTTCACAACGTTCCACTTGGCGCATATTTTTAAAAATTGCCAAAATTGCCCTCATGGATACTTTACAATAATTATTATCAGACTCTTTTATGTTATAGGTTTCGAAAAATATACGCTGGAAACGTATTGTAGCCATGGCTGATTTGGAAGGATTAAAAGTACGAAACTGTATACCATTTTCATCGGCTTCCACACACAGATCAGGACCAATTTTGGACAATGACTGTATAGATTTTGCAATAACTAAAACTACCAATATTAAATTATTTATGAAATTTTAGATTTATAAACCTGCCTTTTGCGTTTCCACCCTCTAAAGTACACTTCATTTATTGTTTTATTACTACTTATTAAGCTATTGAAATAGAATGTAAATAATGTTTTGCAGAGTGATGCCATATCAATACAAGTGCTAAATAACAGGGTAAAACATTTAATTTGAAAAATTTACCCAGCAGAAATTGCCGATGATAAGAGAAAGCCCTGTACCCCGTTTCTGTATCTAAAGCTGCCTACACACTAGGGAACATGGTTGAGGGAACAAAAAATATCAAAAAATTTTGTAAACACGAAATGCACGCTCTCAACACGCACACACACACAAACGCACTCACACATTCACAAAAAATGATCTCTTTTTAAGTATGTTCCCTAGTGTGTAGGCAGCTTAATGCGAGAAGTTTTCGCATCGAGAAATGCATGGTCACCCTGCATTATACAGGCTGATTAAAGACGTGATAAAATGGACTGCAGTTTTTGTTGTAATTCGTTCAGATAATGTAACTTTAAGAACTGTTGACACATGTTGTTTTGTAAAACACCTAATTTAATTAGAAATAACTTACTATGCAACGTATTACTAGCTGATTTGGTTTCATATATATTTTATTGTCTGCGACTCACCCTCTATAAAGCAGAGCAGGGTTGCATTTCACATGTTTTTTCCGCAAACTTTTTCGATGCGAGAAATACAGAAACGGGGTGCAGGCAAAGAACTTATTGCGAATGGTAACGTTAGTAAAAAGTGCTTTGCCAGTACTTGATTTACATCCGGTAAAAATGACAACGCAGGCACAGCTCTGGTTTAGAATGCTTTCCCAAGTCAAAAATTTTTAATATTTTGAGTGATTAATCGCTTAAGCATCGAATACATTAAACAACATTGAGTAGGGAACAAAAAATATCAAACAATTTTGTAAACGCGAATTGCACGAATGTCAACACTAACATTAACATACAGAAATAAACATTCGTAAAAAAAATGGGAATTTTTTCACGAATGTTCCTTAGTGTATTCCCCGCTTTAGAGATTATTCACAGCTGGGTCGACAACGAGAATTGCTTTTTCGTATATTTTGTATGGGAAGCAAAATGTCGTCAGGCGATTTGTCGTCGTAATAGATTTTATTCTATTTTCGTGACGACACACTGAAGGGCGGATTATGGGACCGTAAATGTGATGTAACTGTACCGTAGGTAAAAAGTATACTTATAGAAAAGCGTAAACAACATTACTATTTAGCATCTATTTCATGTTTTTTTTTATTTTATTCTAAATTTTTCCGTTTATTTGTTAATTTTTATTCCTTATTTGTTTGAATAAATTTTCTTTATTCAATTTATATTTTTTCTGACTAAAATCATTCAGCTGTTTCGATGACGGATAGAAAATTCTGATTTCAACAGAATGACCCGGCAAGTACGTTTACATTTACGTGTTAGTAACCATTCGTATACACTTCTTGTGATTCGTTACAGTGACGTTTACGGTTGGGTAACTCAGCCTTAATTCACACTCAAAAAAATTGCCAAATTGTTGCCATATTTTTAACTAACCCGGTGTCTTCAAATGCAATAAATTATATGATATGAAATGTCAAAACCATCGCAGCAAAACGTCAAAATGATATCAATTGCAAAGTGGGGGAGAACACTTGACCATTTCATGGACAAGAAATATCATAATTTTTCTTCGAAAAACACCAAATTTTATGAAACATTAATTTTTACCGAGAAATAATAAAAAACTAAACATTTTTCCATTCTTTTTTACCAAATTTTTCGTTGTTTTTCTATTACAAAATTAAAATGGAAACTAAAAGTGACATTTGATCTCTGGCATCATTGCAAGAGCCGATTGCATGTCAGCGATATGATGATATTGCAATAAAATTGCAATTGAGTGTCTTCACTTGAGATGAGAGCATTTTGACAATTGCTTGCTATCATTTTATTGCATGTCAAGACACTAGGTAATTAACCTAGTGTCTTCAAATGCAATGAAATGTGCAAAGAAATTTGAAAATAACACAAAGCAACAACAAAATTATTTTCGTTGTTGTTTTGTGTGTTATTTTCAAATTTCTTTGCACATTTCATTGCATTTGAAGACACTAGGTAACCTAGTGTCTTGACATGCAATAAAATGGTAGCAAGCATATGTCAAAATGATCTCATGTCAAGTGAAGACACTCAATTTTATTGCAATATCATGATATCGCTGACATGCAAGCGGCTCTTGCAATGATGCCTGCCATGAAATGTCACTTTTCGTTTTAATTTTAACTTTGTAATAAAAAACAACAGAATATTTGGTAAAAAAGAAAGCGAAAGTGTTTAATTTTTTATTATTTGTAGATAAAAATTAATGTTTGATAAAATTTTGTGTTTTTCGAAGCAAAATCTATGATATTTCTTATCTATGAAATGGTCAAGTGTTCTCCAGCACTTTGCAATTGATATCATTTAGACGTTTCACTGAAATGGTTTTGACATTTCATATAATTTATTGCATTTGAAGTAGTGTTTCCAATTATTCGACATAGGCGGTTAACCGGTTAATGCATTATTCGAAAAATCACTAAAATTAGTTAACCGATTATTCGGGTCGATTAATCGAGAAAATTGGCGATTAATCGTTTCATGCAAAACTAATGTATTCCCTTATTTTTAATCAATAAAAACACAGAGCTGCCTGTTTTTTTTAATATTAACGTGACATATAAATAACTCGATGTATTTAAGAAAACGTTTCATATTCTAACCCAGTAAAATTTTCTGTTCCAAAGAATCGGTTGTAGAATAACTGCTTTTCCTTTGAAATCCCTTCCACTATCAACGCTAACATCAATGATTTTTGTTTGAAATTGTCCCAAAAACAAATGGAATCGGTTCTAGTAAAACCAGTGGCAGAACTGGTGTGGTAGGCTACCGATTGTAAAGAATTTTCCTGGGAAGGTTGAAAAGTTTCGAAATCTGAGATTTTTGAAATTCAAACATTTCTTATACATACTACAATAAAACAGGTCAGTACAAATTTTGCTAAAGAAACTAAAAATTGGTTAAAAATTGTAGAAAAAACTGTTGAAACTAGCATATTTTTTGCCAATTATTAGTAAGTTAAGAATAACAAACCCAAAACTGACATATCGATAAATTAATGTAAATTTTTACATCATTAGAAAAATATATAAAAATCTGATAAACTTTAGATACAAAATTTCTTTGAATGCAATCAATACTGCCAACAATAAAATATAATATTGCATTTAAAAAATTTTTATCCAAAGTTTCTTAAATTTTATTAACAGCCTTTTTACATAAACATTTTTACCTCTATTTTAAAATATCAATTTACTCTGCAAAAATCAGCAAAAAAAATTTACTGAACATTAGTAATCTGAGAATATCATAAACAATTGTTCAATTATTAGTCTTCGGGTTTTTAAGGGACATTACCAGTAAACAAAATAACCTAAATTTTGAGCTAATTTACGCAGAGAGAATTTATTAGATGAGTATCAATGAAAGATTTAACTAAACTAATGAAATTTTCTTCACAAAGTGAATGAAAAAGATATTAAATTTTACGAAAGAGCTTCATCACTTTTATGAAGATCTTTTTAATAAAACTCTTTCATTGGGTGTATAAAATTTTCAGTAGATAATAAGAAATTTTTCATAAAACTGCATTAATTTAATGAAAAGTTTTAATGGACGAATTCCAGCGTACTTAATTGAATAAATAGGATTTTCAAAATTTTATATTTTTATCCAAATTTAACAGTTATTCGCTAATACAATGTGAAGGAAAAAAATTAAATTTTGCTAAAATGCAATTTCTGGAATTAAATTAATCTAAATCCAAAACAGATTTATTTATTTTATAAATCCATTTTGGATTTAGGATAATTCAATTCCAGTGTTCGCATTTTTACAAAATTTAATGATTTTTTTTTTCACATAATATTAGCGAATGAGTATTAGATTTTGATAATATTAAATTTTGAAATTTAAAAAACAAAATATGGATTTCTAACAAAATGAAATAAATCCAAAAATAAGTCCATTGATTAAAAAAGGACTAATGTAAAAACTCATAAACAGAATATAAATAAAAAACATCGAACTAGAGGCTGAAAAACTGCTATCACTTTTGAAAATTAGTTTTACTTTTTAAAAGAATTAAAACAGAAATCAGAAAGTTTCAATTGTATTTCCTAAAGCTTGCTCCAGCCAGAAACGTGGTGTGTTTTGAGAAGTTTAAAAAACGCATTTTTTTGGACTTTCACAACGTTTTTATATAGTTTTTTTATAAACAGAAAATTCGATATTTTGTAAAAAATGTCCAAACAAAAATTTATTAAAAATTAATTGCGTTAATGTAAAACAAATCCTTTTTCCGATGTGTCTCGCTGTGGCAATGTAGACTTGCGTGGAGTTTCTCAAAAAATTGTATCTTTCAATACATTTTAAAAGAATTTGATCATATTTTAGTATTTGCGTGGAGTTTCTCAAAAAATTGTATCTTTCAATATATTTTAAAAGAATTTGATCATATTTTAGTATTTGTTTTTTCTAAGCGTTTCTTGCAATTTTTTATCCAAAGTTAAGAAAATCATGAAGTTTTGGGAAAAAATAAAGGAAAAATTTAATATTAAAAATGTAACCGGTTAATCGACCTATTTTAACCGATTATTCGGGTCGAATAATTATTTGAGTTTTAAATTATTTGTTTCGACATTAACCGAAATAGAGGCGATTAATCGAGGAATCGGTTAATCGATTAACCGAATTGGAAACACTAATTTGAAGACACCGGGTAAAGATTGCCATTAGAACAGAGTGTTTAGAAATTCGTATTAGAGCTGCAAAAATTCGTACTTTGTTTACAAAAAAATTATTTTTTTGACAGAAGAAATATAATTGAAATTTAAAATACATAATTTACCGCAAAAAAGCAAAATTAAATACAATGAAATATAAAACAACAAGAATTAATGCAAAACCAATTGAATTGCGGCTCAACTTGCAAGTAAATTTTGAATTGAATTGGATTTTTAATACTTGCGGCAAGTGAAATGACAGAATAAAGAAAACAGTGTTGCCTAGTAATGTTTTCTATTATATTACTAGCATTTGGTAAAGTAAAAGTTGTAATGCAACTGATTTTGTATTTATTTGTAAAAAAAAAGTAAAAAAGAACATAACGACATATCTTAATGGTAATTTAAAATAACAATTTTAAAGGTTTTTGAAAAACAAAATTGTTAAGAACAAATTTTTTCCCAGCTTTGTTAGAATATTGAATACTTGCCAATACTGGAGTGCTATTTAGTGACAACCTATGCCTTCGACGACATTTTAAAAATGAACTTGCAGCAAGTAGTGTGGACACGTAAAATTTTCATGTTTTTTCTGTAATTTTCGAAATTTTTGCTGATAATACTTATTTTCAACTTGCAACCATTTACTTACTTCCATGTGGAAACGGGAGGTAAACGTCAACAAATGTCGAAAAAATAATTTTCGTTGTTGCTTTGTTTTATTTTCAAATTTCTTTGCACATTTCATTGCATTTGTAGACACTAGGTTACAGGCGGAGAGAGAGTTGCAATAGCCCTGTTATGCTGCCCATACATTAAGGAACATTGGTAGCATTCGGCAGAGAAACCTTAAACTGATACCGGTGACTTGTAGCGACTTGTGATTACTTACTCTGCTGAACGACGTTTTCTTTGTTTTGTTTTTAATACACTTTTTCTATAGTTTCCTTTTATTTTTTTTTAATTTTTGTTTTCGAATTATATTTGTATGTTTTTATTTGTCATTCTTACAAAACAATTTTTATTGTAAATGAACAACAACAAATGTATCACTTATTGATCAAAAGTAGCAAATATTTTTTACGCTACCAAAATATGACGGCGCTACCTGATCGCTCAGACTGAGCGGTTAGTGATCAGGTCGTTCAGCAGATAGTTGTAGAACTGTTGACTATTAAATTGTATCTGCCGAACGCACCCATTGAGTAGGGAACAAAAAATATCAAACAATTTTGTAAATATCAAAAAATTTTGTAACGCGGTGTCTTCAAATGCAATAAATTATATGATATGAAATGTCAAAACCATTGCAGAGAAACGTCAGAATGATATCAATTGCAAAGTAGTGGAGAACACTTGACCATTTCATGGTTAAGAAATATCAGATTTATCTTCGAAAAACACAAAATTTTATCAAAGATTAATTTTTATCCACAAATGATAAAAAAATAAACACTTTTCCATCCTTTTTTAGCAAATTTTGTTGTTTTTTTATTACAAAATTAACATTAAAACGAAAAGTGACATTTCATGGCAGGCATCATTGCAACAGCCGCATGTCAGCGATATCATAATATTACAATAATATTGAAATTGAGTGTCTTCACTTGCAATGAAATTATTTTGACATTTGCTGCTATCATTTTATTGCATGTCAAGACACTATGTGAACACGAATTGCACGATGTCAACACGCACACGTTCACAAAAAATGGGAATTTTTTCACGAATGTTCCTTACATGGGGGTTACACGATCAAGTTTTGCCTTTCAAGTTTCAATTTTTTTACTAACACACTCACACTTTTCCAAATACATATTTGAAAAAGTGTGAGTGTGTTAGTAAAAAAGTGTGAGAGTATTGAAACTTGAAAACCAAAAATTGATCGTGTAACCCCAGTATTACTGTATTCCTCGCTTACTTGTAGTCTACACGAGACATAAATTAGTTAACAAGGCCACTAACATGTTAATGTTAAGTGTGGACCACTCATTTTAATGGTATGAGTTACGTTTTTCCTGTGTTAACATAGTTGTTAAAGCAGATGTTAAGAAAACTATTTTATAACATCTCAGTCAATGCCATATGTTTTTACTGTTTAATGGCATCACCAACAAACAAAGCTTATGAAAAAAACAAGAAAATATATAAAAACAGTGTAATTGTGAAGTAATTTGTATTATTAGTTCTTAAAATGTATTCTTTTTATTTATCAAAGAAAAAATATACAACCAATTAATTACTGTGAAATAAAAGACATTCATTTGCGACTGACTCCGGCAAGAAAAAATTAATAATGAAATTTCTTAACATTAGTGTTCTCCACCACAAAAGTATTCGATTTTATCTCTGACCAGTGTTGCCATATAGCCAGTTTTAACTGTTTTTTACAGTTTTTTGGGATGCCTAACAGTTTTCCAGTTCTTTCATGTAAAAAACAGTTTTTTTAAATTTATGGATTTTTTTACAGTTTTTTCATATTAAATCGGCACATTTGTTTCATTTACAATTTTTTTATTTTTTTAACTAAAATTTAAGAATTAAAATATGAAAGTGCTTATGCATAACTATTTATTTCAAAATCTTTTAACGCGTTTATAAAATGAATTTTGTATAAAAAATTTATTTTATAAGCCATTTATAAACCGAGAAAGTGAAAAATTACAATAAAACTTACATATTGTAAAAAATTAGATAAAATCGAAACATAAATAAATTTAAAAATGCCAATATAATACTGCAAAATATCTTATCTTAATATCTTATAACAAATTTCATCAAAAATTAGCACGGAATAAAATTGGCTAAACCAAATCTGTCATAGATGCGACGGACATTTTTTAGCCGAACTTTTCAGATCGATTTCTAAATGAAACAAGGCCGAAATTGATTTTTTATTTTTTAAATAAATATTTGGCAATTCTGGATAACAAATCATTACTATTTTTTCAATTATGATCGAGGATAATTCGAAAAAACGTAATTTTTTACGGGGGTTTTTACACACCGTCAAACAGTTCCCGACATAACAATACTTAATCCCATGAAAGGCAATTTTATATGGAATGCAAATCCATAAAGAATATTTTGTAGTCCAACATTGACCACACTGATAATAATCCATGCATAAAATTACGAAAAAATGTCAAGATAAAAAAAAAAATTTGTAAAATATACGAAAAATGGTTTATTTTACGAAAGTTTTTGTTTTGACATTAATTTCGTATTTTTATGCATGGATTATTATGTGTGCAGTAAAGTATTCTATCCTAAGTTAAGGGTTAATAAAAAAAGGTTCACATCTCGGAAGGTTGATTCGGTGAACATCTCGGAAGGTTGATTCGGTTTAACTTCAGATTCGGGCCTTGGAGACCAAAATTCTTTAAAAAAACGTTTTATTACAGTGAGGTTACATGATCAAGATTTTGCTTTCAAGTTGTTAACACATACTGCTTTTCAAATTCAGTTGAACTTGTATCTGTGACGTAGGCTGCATGTAACTTGATAGTCAATTTTGCTTTCAAGGTGCCGTCGTCAAGGAAAGAACTAAAAATGCTCGCCTCTGTGGGCTGTTTCCGCACTGTAGGCTGTTCGAAAAGACTTTATTTTTTTTCACATATTCCACAGACATTTTCATGTCAGCAGAAATTGATTTTTTTTATTTATTTTTATTTTTAAATCATTTCGTCGATATACTGAAATATTCACATTCCGTATTTTATCAATCATGTTTTATTGCGGCACAATATTTGTGAAAAGAAAAACAAATTTACAAGAAACTGATCAGCTGTTTAAAAACTTGACCACCAAATTTTATGAAACATTAATGTTTACCGACAAATAGTAAAAAAAACTAAACACTTTTCCATTCTTTTCCAACAAATTTTTTGTCATTTTTCTATTACAAAATTAAAATGAAAACTTAAAGTGACATTTGATCTCTGGCATCATTGCAAGAGCCGATGGCATGTCAGCGATATCATGATATTGCAATAAAATTGAAATTGAGTGTCTTCACTTGAGATGAGAGCATTTTGACAATTGCTTGCTATCATTTTATTGCATGTCAAGACACTAGGTAATGTGGAAACTCTTCCTTTTAACTGATTTACATCTCTGTTTTTACGTAAAAAAAAGGTTATTGGTTTTCATTAGCCGGCACTTAGCCGGATTGTTGTGCCACATCAGTTTTTTTTTATAATTTATATAGAAAACTTAATAAAAATTGAGGTAGTAATTAAATAAATTATAATATAAATGTATTCCACTTCAATAACATTAAATCACTAATTCAGTTTATGCTAAATTTAAAACTACGGTAGCTAATATAATGGTCTAAAGCCGGAAAAAATTTTGTGCAAATTAAACGATTGTCAGAAAAAATCCCTATAATGGCTTGCCTATTTTTAATATTAACATTTGTGGTCGCTGGACTAGCCAAACAACATCCAGTTTCTACAAGCAAAAGTTATCCAATCACCACCTTAATTAATGCCAAGTGGGAACAAACGCCTTTACATTTGGAGATAGCAGAATACCTAGCCGATGAAAATTCAAATTTATATTGGGATTTTTTAAAAGATATAACTGAGTTGGAAACAAATTTATGTAGTTATGGTAAGGAGCCCTTAGGTCTTTAAAATTTTGTATATTAAAGAAATGTAATATTTTAGATACTCCATCCCAAAGTTACAATGCAGCTATTAATGTAGTCAGGAAACGTTTAACAGATTTACAGTTACCTCTGATGAAACTCATGGTATCCATGCATAGTTTAACTCCTCGCATTCAGACTCACTTTCAAATAGCATCAGAAGTTTTAGCAAAAGGCTCGTGCCCAGATACCATGACATTTGCACAAGTCGGCTCGGAGTTGGCTTGTTCCTTAGAAGAATTAAGAAAAAAATTAAATTTATCAAAACAAGAATCTTTAGATTCCAGCATAAAAACCTATTCTTTTGATCACATCTATCCGGGATCTGAAAATAATACTCGCACTGTTGTTTTATATGGCGATATTGGTTCTAAAGCTTTTGCCCAATATCATTTTATGTTAACCGAAAGAGCTCTATCTAATCAAGTACGTTATATAACACGTCATTATTTGTCACTAAAGCAAAAGGCTAATAAAAGAGTGCGCCTTTCGGGATATGGTGTCGAAATGCATCTAAAATCTACTGAATATAAATCGCAAGACGATGCCCCTAAGCTGGCTGAAGAAACAGCAGAGGAAGATGACACAACTTCAGGTGTAGAAATGGAAGTTCATGGTTTTGATTTTAAGATTCTCAAAGGACGTTTCCCAACACTGTCTCATTCTTTGGATAAATTAAGACAGAGTCTGTTCCAAGGCAACGAAGAAATTGCGCAATTAAAAGCTTGGGAATTTCAGGATTTAGGCTTACAAGCCACTCAAGCAATAGCTGAGATAAATGGAGAAGAAGCTTTAAAAATTTTACAATTTACTGCTCACAATTTCCCTATGCAAGCCAGAGCATTACTAAGTCATAAAGTAAGTGATCAATTAAAATCCGAAGTTAAACATAATACCGAAGCATTTAGTAGAAGTCTAAATATCGTACCACCCGATGGTGCCTTATTTGTTAATGGACTATTCTTTGATGCTGATACAATGGATTTGAACTCATTGGTAGAAACCTTACGAACAGAAGTACGTGTTTTGGAAAGTTTACACCATAGCCAAGTGAAGGGCTCCTTGGCCTCTTCATTATTAGCTTTAGATTTTGCTGGTTCCGGATCTAAAGATTTTGCAATTGATATTCGAGACACAGCTATATCGTGGATTAATAATATTGAAACAGATCCTCAGTATAGAAGATGGCCCTCAAGCGTCATGGATCTCTTAAGACCCACTTTTCCGGGTATGTTGAGAAATATAAGAAAAAATGTATTCAATTTGGTTTTAGTAGTTGATCCTCTACAACCTACAAGTCGCAGCCTTATAAAACTAGCAGAAAGTTTTGTAATCCACTCGGCTCCGGTAAGATTGGGTTTGGTATTTGATGCCCGTAAAGCCACCGAAGATTCACAAGAAGATTATAGAGCATTGTCTTGTGCTTTCAACTATATAACACAAAAAAAAGATGCTCGATCAGCTTTAAGTTTCCTAACTGATGTCTTTACAGCTGTGGACTCTAAACAAGAAGTAAAACGTAAACATTTGAAGGTGCAGCTTAAGAAAACCTTTGACAAGTTATCGGGTTCGACAGTAGATGACATTTTAGATGAAGATTCCGATTATGATTATGGCCGACAGCTGGCTTTAGAATTTGTAGAGCGTTTAGGTTTTTCCAATTCTCCTCAGGCTTTACTTAATGGTGTTCCAATGCCTCAGAATATTTTATCTTCAGATAGCGATTTTGAGGAAGCCATATTTTCGGAGATCATACAACAAACCACTACACTGCAAAAAGCTGTATACAAAGGAGATTTAACAGATTCTGAAGATCTTTTAGATTATCTTATGAAACAACCTCATGTTATGCCACGTTTGAATCAACGCATCTTGGGCAATAATGAGAATTCTAATTTTTTAGATCTGTCTGGAGAACCTCACAAAGATTTGAGCAATGTTAAAACTTTGGCTCATCTATCACATCGAGATATGACGGCTACACTACTATCTAACATTAAATACTTTGAAGGCAAACATTCTTATGAGACTATTGGAGAAGCCAAATTAAATTTTCTTACTGTATGGTTATTTGGAGATTTAGAAAAACCTGAAGGCATTGAATTACTTACAAATGCTTTGAGATACGTTAAAGCTGGTTCCAGTGTCCGTATAGCATTTATGCCAAATGTTGAAGGCCCTGATTTATCGAGAAAAAATAACTTAAATCGTTTAGTATGGGCGGCACAACAAACTTTAAAACCTCACCAGGCCACTGATGTAGTACTCAAATTGTTAAAGCAAACTTCGGATAAATGGGAAAAACCATCTCAATTGAATGATATTTTATCATCTACAGAATTACACATGAAAATTCTAAGAGTTTACTCACAAAGAGTTTTAAATCTAAAATCCTCCGAGCGTTTGGTAATTGCTAATGGTAAAATTATTGGTCCCATATTAAAAAATGAACAATTTGGTATTGAAGACTTTGGTTTAATTGATAGATTTAATTCTATACAATATGGTGACAAATTGAGAAAGGTATTAAACTCAAAATCTATAGATATAGAAGAAACGGACTTTGATAGCGATACCTTATTAAAGCTATATGCTTGCTTAATACCCCGACAATCAAAAACAAGATTTAAAATTCCCGATGATGTAAAGGAAGCCCACTCAGTAGTGAAGCTTACGCCGAAACATACAATATTGCCACATTTTGAAATTAATGCTGTAGTAGATCCAGCCTCTAGAAGTGCCCAGAAATTGGCATCCATATTGATATTGTTACGTAACACCATTAACTGTAACATGAGGGTATTTTTAACACCAGTAAATCAGCATAGTGACATGCCTGTTAAAAACTTTTATAGATATGTGGTAGAATCCGAAGTTAAATTTACACCAAATGGCGAATTAGCTGATGGTCCTATAGCCAAATTTACTGGTCTACCCGCTAATTCTTTGTTAACCCAAAATGTTCAGGTACCCGAAAATTGGCTAGTAGAAGCTGTACGTTCAGTTTATGATTTAGATAATATAAAATTAAGCGAAATTGGAGGTCCCGTGCATAGTGAATTTGAATTGGAATACTTGTTATTAGAAGGTCACTGTTTTGATGCTTCTACTGGTGCTCCACCCAGAGGATTACAAGTTACCTTGGGTACTCAAGACAACCCCACTATGGTCGATACCATTGTTATGGCTAATTTGGGCTACTTCCAATTAAAAGCTAATCCTGGGGTATGGACTTTACGTCTAAGAGAAGGTAAATCAGCGGATATATATGATATAACATATGCTGAGGGTCCTAATACCGTACATCATAATAGTAATACCCAAGTTGTTATCAGCTCGTTAAGATCCCATGTTATCAAACTTAGAGTAACTAAACAATCGGGAATGCAAAATGCTGATCTCTTAGGCGATGATGAAAATCAACAACAATCTGGTATATGGAACTCTATAGCTAGCTCTTTTGGCGGTGGTACTTCGAATGAAGCTGATACAGAAACTATAAATATCTTCTCTCTAGCTTCGGGTCATCTCTACGAAAGACTTCTACGTATAATGATGTTATCGGCAATGAAACATACCAAGTCCCCAGTGAAGTTTTGGTTTTTGAAAAATTACCTTTCCCCACAATTTACTGACTTTTTACCCCATATGGCTAAAGAATATGGTTTTCAATATGAACTAGTACAATATAAGTGGCCAAGATGGTTACATCAACAAACAGAGAAACAACGTACCATTTGGGGTTATAAAATTCTTTTCCTAGATGTTTTGTTCCCCTTAAATGTACGTAAGATCATCTTTGTAGATGCAGATGCTATAGTTAGAGCAGATTTAAAAGATTTATATGATATGGACTTAGGTGGTGCTCCGTATGCCTATACACCCTTCTGCGATTCACGCAAAGAAATGGAAGGTTTTCGCTTTTGGAAACAAGGCTATTGGAAGTCTCATTTAATGGGCAGACGTTATCATATCTCTGCTTTGTATGTGGTTGATCTTAAACGTTTTCGTAAAATAGCCGCCGGTGATCGTTTGAGAGGACAATACCAAGCTTTGAGCCAAGATCCCAATAGTTTATCTAATTTAGATCAAGATTTGCCGAATAACATGATACACCAAGTAGCTATCAAATCTTTGCCCGATGAATGGCTGTGGTGTCAAACTTGGTGCAGTGATAATGCCTTTAAAACTGCTAAAGTCATTGATTTATGTAATAATCCCCAGACGAAGGAAGCTAAATTAACAGCAGCCCAGCGTATTGTACCCGAATGGAAAGATTATGATACCGAAATTAAATCGTTAATGGCTCGTATAGAAGATCATGAAAATGCCGATCATGGTGATCAAATTGATGATAGCGAAGAAGTGGGCAAGTCTTACGATTCGAAAAAACACAGTGAACTGTGATTTTATTTTTAAGAATTTTCTAATTAATTCAACAATTTTGGCATCCACTATTTTGTTCTTTTTTGGTTTAATATGCATTTTTCTAAGTATGTTTATTGTATTTCCTTAAAAGGTAAAAAATAAAGTTGGATGTTATTTTATATTGAAAAGTCCTTGACATTAAAAGGATTAAGGACACAGTTTAACATTCCTTAAAATTAAAAATAGTAATTTTGCTCCGAAGTGGTGACTTGAAAGGGATTAAAGTAAAACATTTTACTTTTTTGGGAATTTTGAGCTGCATTAGCCTTTTTGTTTTTCGTTTATGGTAATAATTATGTCTGTTCCCGTACTTTACCGCGGTTACCCAAACTAGCCCAAAGGCGTTCCCGTACTCAAAATTACGTGTAAATTGTTGTTTGGGCTGTTTTGGGATCCCGCGGTAAAGCACCGGAACGCACATATTGTCTTATCGCTTATTTCGCTTGGCTGAATCGATTTTCAAAACTTTATAAAACTTGTAAATATTACAATTTTTATTTAAAACTATAAAATACATAGATTTGAAAACAAATTTTATTTGCAGAAAACTATGGAATACATATTTAAATGTTATGTCGTGATTCAACTTTGTAAGGCTATAACATGGTCGGTGACTCTGGTAATTAATGGATCTAGTTCGCTGCGTCCTAGTTTTGGGCCCCATAACTTTTTTAAAGTATCTTCCACATTTGATTCAACATTTCCTTAAAAAACAAAGTCAGGTAAATTGGAATAAAAAGAAAAACAATCACTGTTACCATCGACAATTGGTGGTACGGTAAGGGTTAAAAATATGACCACATCTTTGGCTATAGGACTATATGTATCACATATAGTATGTAAAGCCCTGGCAGCTTCAGCTGGTATCTACAAAAAAATAATATTAATATTTTAAAGATTTCTTTTTATTTGAAGCGCACTTTGTTAAGATTGGCTATTAAAATAACATTCCCCTTCTTGATTTTCATTTTATATTTTTCAATTGCGTAGCCGTAGTCATTGTCTCCAGGCGATGCAATAAAATCTCCACTATCCATTTCAACCGGGTTCATTTCTTGACCTTTTATAGCAAAATCAAAAGTAAGATGTGAGAACAAACGAAACAATCTACTACCTACCAAAACAAGATGACGAATATGTTGCAATATCTTTAACCAATTGAGAAACATGTTCTCCTCCATGATGAACAAATAAATACACCCCAGGTGCATCAATTCGTTTATTTAAAATACATTCAATGCCTACTTGAAGAGAGCGCCACAACCTAGGCTTTTCTTGGGGATATTGTTGCTCCAACTTTTCATAAGAACAATTTTTCTGGGCATCGTTACCAGGTTGCTGAAAAAAGGCATAAGCACATCCAGAAGCAACTAAAACTATTGCAACTGGGCAAATAAATAAACACCGTTTAGAAATAGTCGTCTGCTTGGTCTTATTTGATTCTTGACTATACGCTTTTGCGTTAGCATTCAATGCACGTTTTGGCCTTGGTGGAGTTCGTGGCACACTACGTGACATTTCGCGCTGAGTGTGTGTTCCGGGACTGTATATGGAATTGCCTTCAAAATCGCAACCGGATTCGGTAGTAATTTTGTCTAGGCTTTCATTTAGAACTTCATCATCTTCGTATTCGGAATATTCACGTGGTGGGGTTTGTGCATTCTGATCATGTATAGATCTTCGTTTATAATTTTTCAAATTTTCAGGCATTTTTAACTCAATATTTCTTGTACAAACTTCTGATTTTGTTTACCTAGTGTCTTGACCTAGTGTCTTGACATGCAATAAAATGATAGCAAGCAATTGTCAAAATGATCTCATCTCAAGTGAAGACACTCAATTTCAATTTTATTGCAATATCATGATATCGCTGACATGCCATCGGATCTTGCAATGATGCCAGAGATCAAATGTCACTTTTAGTTTTCATTTTAATTTTGTAATAAACAACAAAAAATTTGGTAAAAAGGAATGGAAAAGTGTTCAGTTTTTTATTATTTGTCGGTAAACATTAATGTTTCATGAAATTTGGTGTTTTTCGAAGAAAGCAGGGCAAGTTTTTTTGGCATTTGCCATTAAATGCTATTTTCGCCATTTTTTTCACTTATTTTGTAAAAATATCATTTTTACAAATACTTGCCAAAAAGAGCCATTTTGTCTATTTTTTTAGACTTTTCATTATAAAAATGCTATAAAATTCAGTAAAAACTCAATCCTTGTAAACAATTTTTGGAAAAAAATTAAAAAAACGGGAATTTTTTAGAGTTGATTTATATGAGGAAGAAGAAAACATTTTTATTGAACAATTTAACAGACACAAGGGAATCATATTTAATATTTAATAAAATTCCAGATTTTTTTTAAATCATACTAATATACGGCGAATGCACTTAAGCAGTTCAACAGTAAATTCCTTCATTATTGTATTTTTGTTGAAAACATTCAGAAGGGCACTTAAATCAACTATTATACTTTAGAATTTTTGGAATAACGGTGCCATTTTTGCGTTTTTTGTGCCAATTTTACTATTTTTTCGTGCCATTTTGCCTGCCAATTTCAACTTTTTTTGTGCCATTTTAAACTTGCCCTGTATATAAGTAATTTTTGTTAAAAAAAAACATTATTTCAGTAGAAATTCAGTCTGTGTAGTGAGAATTCAAAGTAAAAATATCAGAATGTTGAACATTTGATTTCACATAAATTACTCTAAGCACTGCCAAAGGAATTACATGATTCCAGCAAAAAGCATAAACTACTGGACTGTCAGAAACAAACAGTTTCATCACATTTGGCCCATTAGATATGGTAGCCACAATGTTTTTTTCCAAAGACAAATAACACTTCTAGTCTTATTTCTACAATTCTTCTTATTTCATCAGCATTACATCTTCCTGATATATAAACCAACCCCAGGTTATAAAATGAATTATTTCCGTTTATACATATGTTCAAATATCTCTATTGTGATATTCTTGTCCATTCATCTAAGATTATAGCAAATCTTCTATTGTTAGAAATATTGCTAGATATTTCTTTTATCATGATATCTTTTACATTATTGTAGTAATTTAATATAATGTTCTTTACATCGGTTTCCATTTTTGGCAATGCCAGGTTTTTATTATAAAAACTTTCTCAAATTAACGAAGATCTAGTTATGGTGCGGATTGACATTCCGTCGGCTGCGGCTAATTTGGATACCATTTCAGGAAATGTTTGCCCTATCATAAAACGTTCAATGCCTATTCAGCTTACACTTTTTTGTTCGGGTACTTTGCTAATTTTAGCTGGAACGTTATTCTTGTTGTTTTCTTCAAGAGAAGTTGCATGACCATCAATTTTTTTTTGTAAACCAAATTTAGATGTCGGATAACCAAATTTAGATACTTACGTTAACCATTAGTCTTTTAGGGCAAATATTACACTTCGTTGCATTGTCCTTTTTTGTGAAGAATTCCCATACTCCTGACATTTTATTCTTTAATATAAAAGAATATATTAGTTTGAAAGCAGGTGTATTAAAATAAAGTAAACTTATAGGTCATCCACATGAACGAGATAACTACATCTCCTCATTTGTGTTCTTTATTCTATTACCATATAACATCATATTTTAACATTATATGGTAATAGAATAAAGAACACAAATGAGGAAATTTCGTTATCTCGTTCATGTGAATGACCTATTACTTGAAAATATCACATTTATTAATGAAAACGTTACTTATAAAATTATTGGCCCTTAATATAAAGGAGTATTATAAATTTAAAGTCGACTTTATTTTTAATCAAACGGTTTTGTTCATTTTATGTATGAAAACCTTACAAAAATATTTATATTTTCAAAAATTTTGATTGGTTGAAAATAAATTAACCAATCAGAATCCTCCAAAAATAAACCAAGTCAAGGTATTCTGCCACTCAATATTTTAATTAAAGTTGACTTTACCTAAAATATACATTTGAAAAATTTAGATAGTAAGGGCGATTATTTGTAAGAAACAAAACTTCATATTTCTTTTAAACATTTTACCAAGTTTTTAGGTTTTACTACTTAAATTTTGAATAAGTAAAGCGAAAAATCTTTATTAGTTGAAATGCTGCTAATTACTTGGCAAATATATATATATATTATTTTCCCTGGAATTCCCGAACCACAAACCCTAGTGCATACGCAAAAACCGGCACATGAATTTTTTCTACCCTCAAAATAGTTTAACAGTTGCTACATGATAGTTGTTTGAGTACACCGATAAAATTTCTCAGTTACTCAGTTAGAGAATTTCTTAGTTAAAACCGAAAAAATTTTAATTAACTGAAATTGATTAAATACAATTTTGTTCTAGTACCCTGTATGTACAAATAATTAAATTTAAAATTGTCAAATATTTGTGAAAATAAAGAGAAAACAAATTCGAAATTCATTACGAAAAACACACATTTGGCCATTAACAGTGAGTTTACACTATCAAGATTTTACTTTCAAGTTGATAACACATACTGTTATCAACTTGTGTGTTAAGAACTAAAAATGCTCTCCTCTGTGGGCTGTTTCCGCACTGTAGGCTGTTCGAAAAGACTTTATTTTTTTCTTCACATATTCCACAGACATTTTCATGTCAGCAGAAATTGATTTTTTATTTATTTTTATTTTTAAATCATTTCGTCGATATACCGAAATATTCACATTCCGTATTTTATGAAACGTGTTTTATTGTGGCACAATATTTGTAAAAAGAAAAACAAATTTACAAGAAATTGATCAGCTGTTTAAAACTTGATCGTCAAGTTTTCTCAAAACTTGAAAGCAAAAATTGATATCAAGTTGCTGTTCAATTTTTAAAATGTGAGTGTGTTAGTAAAAAAATGTGAGTGTATTGAAACTTGAAAGCCAAAAATTGATCGTGTAACCCCTATGTTAGTAACCATTCATATACATTTCTTCTTGTGGTTTCGAAACAGCTGATTCGTTACAGATACGTTTACGGTTTGGTAACTCAGCCTTAACAGATCTATGTAATCTATGGTGTTAGTGTGTCGTCATGAAAATAGAATAGATTTTACGACTACAAATCCCCGGACGATATGGCGACATTTTACTTGCCATACAAAATATATGATAAAGCAATTCTCGTTGTCATTGTCGACCCAGTTTTGATTAAACTCTGACAGTTGTTCGTACGTTACCGACGTTGAAAAAAATTGAAAGAACGGACAAAAGTTCAATTATTTATTATTTGTAGAGACAAATTAATTATTGATAAAATTTAGCGTTTTGGAAAGAAAAAGATATAATATTGCATAGGCATGAAATGGTCAAGTGCTCTCCACTACATTGCAATTAATATCATTTCGACGTTTTTCAGCAATCATTTTGACCAGGTTTGGATATTTTATATTATATAATTTACTGCATTTGAAGACATCGAGTAATATAGACCGGGGGAAAAGCTCTGAGCTGGCAACAGTGGCGTTAATACTTCAAAGTTGGTAACATTTCCGGAAAGAAATACAACACTGATGCCACCATAAAGCGTCCCACACATTACCTAGTGTCTTCAAATGCAATGAAATGTGCAAAGAAATTTGAAAATAACACACAAAGCAACAACAACGAAAATAATTTTGTTGTTGCTTTGTGTGTAATTCGTAAATTTTATGGCATATTTTATTGCATTTGAAGACACTAGGTTAAGGAACATTTGTGAAAAAATTCCCATTTTTTGTGAATGTGTAAGTGTATGCGTGTTGACATCGTTTACAAAATATTTTGATATTTTTTGTTCCCTACTCAATGTTCCTTAATGTATGGGCAGCATAAAATGCCGAACTATAGATATTCTTCGATTCACATGCAGAGATACAAGTCGATACAAAATAGTTTGTTGCGGCGGTTAAACAAAATATAATAGCTTTAAATTAAGCTGCCCACACACTAGGGAACATGGTTGAGGGAACAAAAAATACCAAAAAGCTGCCTACACACTAGGGAACATACTTAAAAAAAGAGAGCATTTTTTGTGAATGTGTGAGTGCGTTTGTGTGTGTGTGCGTGTTGAGAGTGTGCATTTCGTGTTTACAAAATTTTTTGATATTTTTTGTTCCCTCAACCATGTTCCCTAGTGTGTAGGCAGCTAAAAATTTTGTAAACACGAAATACCCGCTCTCAACACGCACACACACATAAACGCACTCACACATTCACAAAAAATGCTCTATTTTTTAAAGAATGGTTTAGTTTGTTTATAGCGCTATAAAGAATATATTAGTAGAGGTTTAAGAATAACTTACACACCTTGCAGGGATCTTCAAAATTCGCCTTTTTATTTTTACGCTTAAGCTGCCTACACACTAGGGAACATGGTTGAGGGAACAAAAAATATCAAAAAATTTTGTAAACACGAAATGCACGCTCTCAACACTCACACACACACAAACGCACTCACACATTCACAAAAAATGCTCTCTTTTTTTAAGTATGTTCCCTAGTGTGTAGGCAGCTTTACAATTTTCAGATTTGCTAATGAATTTGATATTTTCACTTACAGTGAGGTTACACGATCAAGATTTTGCTTTCAAGTTGATAACACATACTGCTTGTCAAATTCAGTTGAACTTGATGCTGTGACGTAGGCTGCATGCAACTTGATAGTCAATTTTGCTTTCAAGATGCCGTCGTCAAGGAAAGAACTAAAAATACTCGCCCACGTGTTTTAGCTAAACACGTGTTTAAGAATTAGGTGTGAATGCAGCCTTAAACACGCTAAATTATCGTGTTTAATTTTTAAATACGTTGTTACACCTAATTTTTAAACACGTGTTTAGCTAAAACACGTATTTTAGCTCTTATGTTTTAGCTAAACAAGTATTTAAGAATGCAGCATTAAACACGATAAAATTGATATCAATTGGTGTTGAATGACAAGTTTGAGACAGAAGAAGACACAACAAGTAAAATAAAAAAATTAAAATTGAATAAAATAAACTAAATTTAAATAAAAACCAGTTAAAATGTGTTTTTTTCTTATTAAAGTGATAGATGAACAAAACAATTAATTAAACTTTGCTTTCGAAAAATATAAAAACAGCCACGAAGTTGTCCCTTAACTAAAAATTGAAAAATCCTTTTTCCGACTAGGGCGGATAATGTTATTTCACTTTTTATAGCAATTATAACGTTGGATAATGCCGAAAATTATTAATTATTGCCTCCGGCCGAAGAAAAAATAACTTTTTGGAAATTTTGTCAAATATTTGTATTTTTTTTTAGAGAAATATAAATCAAGTGATTTTAAGGTTTTTTTTAATAAAATATGGAATAAAATAGAAATTTAAACATGAAAAATTGTGAAAAATATAAATAATACCTTCAAATAAAAAGCCCTAATTGTAAATTTGTTATTATTTTAGACAAGCTGTTATTAAGGCACGTATACACGAGAGAGAAAACTGCCAGATATAGAGCAAAAAACACCTCTATATAGCTTAAATCATTCACAAAAGAGCTAATTAGAGGTGTTTTTGCTCTAGCAGTTTTCTCTCTCGTGTAGATGTGCCTTTAAATGTGTATTCCTTGTCCCTTTTTTCAAACAACAGGATAAGCAAGAGGAATAATATCATTGTTTAGGTATTTAATTGTGTTTTATAAGTGTGTTCAAAAAAATGTAGTATTGAAATATAATAGATATTTAAATATTAATAAAAATATAATTTCCAATAAAACAGAGTAATTTTACTTATAAAAACAAATAGTTTATTAGCCTGGAAAAAATATGTAATTTTTTACAACGAACGTAGACATTTCAACGAATATTTGTTTTTGGACGTTTGCCCAAGTGATTTTTTAAATTGTATTCATAACTTTTGTAGTTGTATATTATACAATCAACTAAGGCAACTTATAAGCTTATATTTTAGATGAAAATGCTATAGTTTTTCTTTGCGTGTAATAGAACTTCATATCAAGCTTAAAATTTTGTTCAACAATTCCGAAAATATTTAAAAAATAATCAAAATTTAAAACCAAATTAACATGCCGTTAACATTGGGAACATTATTAAAATTCAAATAGCTTTATTTTGATTTGAGCAATAGTACTTTAAAATTTTTTAACATAGGGGTTACACGATCAATTTTTTCCTTTCAAGTTTTAATACACTCACACTTTTTTTACTAACACACTCACATTTTAAAAATTGAACAGCAACTTGATATCAATTTTTGCTTTCAAGTTTTGAGAAAACTTGATGGTCAAGTTTTACAGTGAGGTTACATGATCAAGATTTTGCTTTCAAGTTGATAACACATACTGCTTGTCAAATTCAGTTGAACTTGAAGCTGTGACGTAGGCTGCATGCAACTTGATAGTCAATTTTGCTTTCAAGATGCCGTCGTCAAGGAAAGAACTAAAAATGCTCGCCTCTGTGGGCTGTTTCCGCGCTGTAGGCTGCTCGAACAGACTTTATTTTTTTCTTCACATGTTCCACACACATTTTCATGTCAGCAGAAATTGATTTTTTATTTATTTTTATTTTTAAATTATTTCGTCGATATAACGAAATATTCACATTCCGTATTTTATCAATCGGGTTTTAATTGCGGCACAATATTTGTAAAAAGAAAAACAAATTTACAAGAAATTGATCAGCTGTTTAAAACTTGACCGTCAAGTTTTCTCAAAACTTGAAAGCAAAAATTGATATCAAGTTGCTGTTCAATTTTTAAAATGTGAGTGTGTTAGTAAAAAAATGAGAGTGTATTGAAACTTGAAAGGCAAAAATTGATCGTGTAACCCCTATGTTAAACAGCTGATCAAATTTCTTGTAAATTTGTTTTTCTTTTTACAAATATTGTGCCGCAATAAAACACGATTGATAAAATACGGAATGTGAATATTTCGGTATATCGACGAAATGATTTAAAAATAAAAATAAATAAAAAACCAATTTCTGCTGACATGAAAATAACTGTGGAAGATGTGAAGAAAAAAATAAAGTCATTTCGAACAGCCTACAGTGCGGAAACAGCCCACAGAGGCGAGCAATTTTAATTCTTTCCTTGACGACGGCATCTTGAAAGCAAAATTGACTATCAAGTTGCATGCAGCCTACGTCACAGCTTCAAGTTCAACTGAATTTGACAAGCAGTATGTGTTATCAACTTGAAAGCAAAATCTTGATAACATAGGGGTTACACGATCAATTTTTGGCTTTCAAGTTTCAATACACTCACATTTTTTTACTAACACACTCACATTTTAAAAATTGAACAGCAACTTGATATCAATTTTTGCTTTCAAGTTTTGAGAAAACTTGACGGTCAAGTTTTTAAACAGCTGATCAATTTCTTGTAAATTTATTTTTATTTTTACAAATATTGTGCCGCAATAAAACATGATTGATAAAAAACGGAATGTGAATATTTCGGTACATTGACGAAATGATTTAAAAATAAAAATAAATAAAAAAAATCAATTTCTGCTGACATGAAAATGTCTGTGGAATATGTGAATAAAAAAATAAAGTCTTTTCGAACAGCCTACAGTGCGGAAACAGCCCACAGAGGCGAGAATTTTTAGTTCTTTCCTTGACGACGGCATCTTGAAAGCAAAATTGACTATCAAGTTGCATGCAGCCTACGTCACAGCTTCAAGTTCAACTAAATTTGACAAGCAGTATGTGTTATCAACTTGAAAGCAAAATCTTGATCATGTAACCTCACTGTAATGTAACCTCACTGTATTGTAAACGATACGAATTGGAATCCAATGAAATTGAAATCTAATAAACTTTTAAATGTGCCTTGTATCCTTCATAATGTAAATTAGTTTTGTGCTCCGCCATTAAATAAAATGATTTTTGGAACAATTTTTAATTTTGGCTATTTTTTGTGGCGGCTGAAAGATTTAGGCTTGAAAGATTTTCTGACGTTAATGTTAAGAAATTAGGCTGCATTCACACCTAATTCTCAAACACGTGTTTAGCTAAAACAGGTATTTTAGCTCTTTATTCTACTACAACTGTTATAATAGAATAAAGAGCTAAAATACGTGTTTTAGCTAAACACGTGTTTAAAAGAATTAGGTGTGAATGCAGCCTAAGTTAAAATTTTCTTTAGAAAAAAAATAAGCTTTAAGCCACATTCACAATGATAGAGTACTCCACTCTGCAGAGTGGATTTTGTGCCGTTCTTTTTCGCACTTACATATTTTTTGTATCATGCCATCTCTATTTTAGTACACTCCACTCTGCAAAGTGGAGTAATCCATCATTGTGAATGTGGCTTTAAAATAAAATGCAAAATTTAAATTGGGTAATTAAAAAAGTATCGGGTTAGCTGCCACTACAAGCCAACAAATATAAGCCGATACTTGTAGCTCATTTCGTCGGCGGCGGCGGCGTTGAATTGTCTTTGCTTCACTCGACTTGTATCTCTGTTCACGTGTTGATGTAATCTATGGTATTTCCTTCTTTTCTTGGCTAAACTTACGACTGGGTGGTCGGTTTCTCTTTAGTTCAAAGATTGTCGGAATAAAGTATTTGATTTTTTGAAAGGTAATTGTGTTTGTTTTAATTCTATCATATAATCAATGTTTAAATTGATGAATGTTCACTTCTGAAAAAAGAAAAATTGTGTATATTAATGCTTGCATTACTAAACAAGATTTTTTCTAACTAAATTGAAGATAGATAAGAACGGCCAACTGAATTTATTTTAAAATTCTTTCCAATTTAATAATTATTGTAGAAAAATAACTAATTTCGTATTACTACTTTCAGATTATCGATAATGACTTTTATATTTACAAAAGGCCCTTTGTTCGCAACAGGAACCACAGAACAATTATATATGTATATATTTATAAAAAGGTGTTTAAATTTTGAGGTTAGTATTAATTAGTTCTTTATTATAATATTCAGGGTATTCAAGATCACGATTTGCACACGATGCAAAAAAACCTCGACTGTTATGTGCATTTTCTGAGCCTTGAGTATGTGACGATGCAAGCTGTGCTTTGTTGCATTGTGTGCAAAATAGCATCGTGAATTCTAAAGGCCTGCATGAATGCATTTAACACAGGCTGTAAAAAATTCACTACACTTTTTGCAATTCATAAATCATCAATTGAAATTCAGGACATAATTAAAATCCAGAAAACATCTATATTTCAATTCATATTCTCTGAATTTTAATTAAAGGATTCTGAATTGCAGAAAGTGTAGTGTTTCCCAGAATGTTTTAAAATGAATTCATTGCAAGTAGTCGTTAGACTAGTGGGTTTGAATAAAGTCGAACGCAATAGCTCAGAAACTTATAATTGTCCACTGACTAAAATGACACCGCTGAGTTGAGTGGTGGAATTTTTCTTTTCGGTCACGCGCCCTTTATAGTGGGCGAGTTTTCGAAAACTAAAGAGCTTTACTTGGCGAAACTGGTATTAAACACACCCCTAAGCCCTACCGAAGGCCTGCTACGAAAGAAGTGAAGCCGGCGTCGGACATACCACATAGTAGAACACGCGGAAGGAGGTTTAGAGTAAATTCTTTTTCCATTTCGGTAAAATCAGGTTCAGATCCAGTTACGTACTAGTTTATTTGAACCAGGCAACTAGTAAGAGCTACCGCAGCTATACAAACAACTATGTAGTTTGTAACATGATGTCATAGTCGCCAACTTTGGATTTAGTTGTAGAACTAGTTTTAAAGTCACAATTTAAAAATGAAAAATAGGGAGAAAACTTTTACTAGTGTGATACTCGCGGATAAAAAAGGTTTTTTGATGAAACGTAGTTTCCTGTTCTGAGATAATTAGGTCTAGAAAAACCAAACAAGAAAAATATATTAATGTAATAAATTCCGATTTTTCCTTTATTGAAAGAAATCATTTTTGCAGTTTTGGAATTTCTTGATTTTTGGCAATTCGTTGTGTCCAGAAACAACGGTATGTGAAAGATGTTTAATATTATAATTTAATTGCAATTTTGTGAATTCTTTCTGTGTCTAGTTTTAATGTGTCTAAACTTCTTACCAAATTTTAAAGCTATAAGGGCAATTCCATAAAGGTAAATTTCTAGATCCTTTTGGGGATTTTTATGTTAAAATAACCTTGAATATTCCCAACGTTATTGGAATCAAATGAAAGTTTTTTTGGAATTACAAATTTATATTTTCGCAGTAGTAATAATAAATACTACTTTTAGTTTAATTTAGCTTTGGTACCAGCTTTGATAGTTAAAAAATCCTACAAGCAGAGATATCTTAAAATAGGTAAACCTATTTTGAGTGCTTCATCCATTGGTTCTATTCTTTTTTTAGGTTAGACCTTAAAAAATATCAATTTTATTACCATATAACAGGGGTGGTAAGACTTTTCTCGCTGCGTGCCAGAAAAGGAATTTTTTTGGTAAAAATTTCTCGCGTACTACCTTAATTTTCCTTTTTTTTTTAAAAAAAATTTTTTAAATTGTAAAATTTCTCTTACCTAGTGTCTTCAAATGTAATGCTATGTGCAAAGAAATTTGAAAATAACACACAAAGCAACAACAAAATTATTTTCGTTGTTGTTGTTTTGTGTATTTCCCAAAGGGAAAAATTAAATTTTCAATAAATTACTTAAAAATGTTGGAAGGTAATTTAATTTTTGGGGGTTTATTTAATATTTAAATATTTAAATTATATTATTATGAAAAACTCCCCAATGAAATAAAATTAAAACAGTTTGAACATTATTGCCTTTTCATTTTTTTGGGGGGTTATTTCATTTTGTTAAAAAAAAGTTTAATTATTGGGCGCCATCTATTATTTAAGTACCTAAGAAACTAGTTGAAAAATGTGCTTCGGGCAAAAATTGATTTTGTTAAAATAAATCGCGCGGTTTTTATCATAAAGCTAACGTTATGAATTTGAACAGAGAAATTTCTATTTCAGATGAAATGGCTCTTCGAAACGTAATCAAAACCCAATTTGAAATTCCAACAAAGGGGGTTATTGCATTATGAAACTTATTTTCATTAAGGGCACTCACGATGGGTATTGCAAACGTTGCAAATGATTGCAAAAAACAACGATTGCATCAACACAATAACAAAATGTATGTATTTGCAATTTGCTTTATTTTTCTTCATTTGCAATAAAGAAACCTTTAGCAAAAATCACTTTGCATATAAGCTAAGTTGCAAATAAAACAAAACATCTGTTTTTAACATATCAGCCGCCTTATTATGATTTATAAAATAAATTAAATAAAAAAATTGGTTGTGATTTTTTATTAACATAAAATTTTTTTTTTATTTATTATTTTATTATTATTTTTATGATTCACAAATTTTCTCAAAAATACGATTTATTTTTACTTTTGACGTAAACAAAATCACTGTTGCCAATTTAGCTATTTTCTTGTCAAATCTAGCGATATTTTACCATTTTCAGCTATTTTCTAGTGATTTTTTAGTTTGATGTAGCGATATTTTTAGGAAAAAAGTTAGCAGCAGTGAACAAAATAGCTCATAAAGCAAATATGCAATTGATCTTAAAGCTGCCTACACACTAGGGAACATGGTTGAGGGAACAAAAAATATCAAAAAATTTTGTAAACACGAAATGCACGCTCTCAACACTCACACACACACAAACGCACTCACACATTCACAAAAAAGCTCTCTTTTTTTAAGTATGTTCCCTAGTGTGTAGGCAGCTAAAAAAAGACGCTAAAGCTGCCTACACACTAGGGAACATGGTTGAGGGAACAAAAAATATCAAAAAATTTTGTAAACACGAAGTGCACGCTCTCAACACTCACACACACACAAACGCACTCACACATTCACAAAAAATGCTCTCTTTTTTTAAGTATGTTCCCTAGTGTGTAGGCAGCTTAACGATATGTTACAATTTGCATAGCAAATTGCAAATATGCACATGTACCATCGTGAATAACTTAATGTCTTTATTTCATTGAGGGTTATTTCTAGTGTCCGACCGAACTCACTTTTTTAAGGCCAAACCGAAGCCGAAGCCGAACTTCGGCCAAAATTACTAAGTTTGGCCGAAGCCGAATACTTTTGTGTTTGAATAAAAACACAATTTTATTCAACTTTTTCAAATTCAAAAACGCGGAAACCAATTTCTAAATTGCAAAAACATAAAAAAGTTGTATTTTTCGCTCTTTAAGTAAAAATTATGTTAAAAATGTGCATATTTATAAGTTACTATACAAAATTAAAGAGCTAAATGTTGCAAAATATTGATTTATAGAAAAGTTCGGTATTCGGCCAAAATTTTGCCGAACACCGAACTTGGCCGAACATCACTTTTTGGCCGAACTCCGAAGCCGAAGCCGAATACTCGGTCGGACACTAGTTATTTCCAAGGTTGCCAACTCTAAGACATAAAAAAATAGCTAGCTTAAATAATTAAAATCGCTAGAAATTGCCCAATTTTGAGAAATACAAAAAGTTTGGTATTTATTTCGTAAAAAATACCCATTTTTCGTTTCCTTAAAAAAGACTTTTTTCTTTTACCGTAAAAACTAAAATTTTAAATTCTATTAGTAGTACATTCTAATGGAAAACGCCGCAGAAAATATGACAAACAAATAGCAATAGGAAAAGTTTATTACTTGCCAACCATTTTTTTAGTTTTTAATAAGCAATACCAGGAGAAAAAAGAGACACGTATAGTTTATTACTTGCCAACCATTTTTTTAGTTTTTAATAAGCAATACCAGGAGAAAAAAGAGACACGTATTTGTTTTTAACGGCCCGATCTCAATTTTAAGGGTTAACAAGTGGAATCATTTTCTATGAAAACATGACTGAAATTTACGAGATTAAGATTTATTTGTACGCAGTTTTAAAGAACTCGAGAAAATTCACTGGACTCACGTCTTGTGAGTCCAGTGTTGCTACTTAATTGAAATGTTTGAAATATTGGTGAAAAAGGCGCTATGGGAAAAGTACCCAGTAAGAAATCGCCAGTGGAACAAAAAATCAAGTATGTACTGGCATACCACTGGGTAACCACGGTGTTAAAAATAAATGACTGGCAGAACACTCATTTGCAAAAAGCGTTTTCCCAGTATTTGTTTTACAAAAATTTCGGTGGTTTATATATATAAAAAAAAACACTGGCAAAGATGGGCTTAGAGTGCTATGCCAAGGTTTGCAAACAGTGGTTATCCAGTGTTACCTAGTCAGAAATTTCCAGCGGTACAAAAGTCATTTTCCTGGTAGAGCAATGATTTTATAAAAATGCTGACGCTTCGTTAAAAAAGGTTTCTACTCAGAAGGTTCCGAGTTCAAATTCGGTTGCAAAGCAAAAAAAATTTTTTTAATTTAAAAATTTTTTTGTTTTATAAAAGCAATTTTTTTGTTTGTGGAAAAGCTCCTTTAAGACCAACTCTTTTTTTGCTTTCCCAACGCTGGCATATTAGTTCCAAAAAATTGTTTACCAGTGCTAGCATTTTAGCACAGCCAGTAGTTATCCAGCTGTTATCACTCATTTATGTGTTTAGCAACCAAGTATTATATGTATGTCTCGTTAGCTCAGTGGGTACTGACGGCCTGGGTTCAAACCACGGAAGGACAAAAAAAAAATACATACAGTTGTGGCCAAGCATTTAAGTCAATTCAAGTTTTCTTCTAATTTTATTGTTGTTGCCTTTATTTTTAAAGATCAAAATAGTGGCTAAATTCCCCACGAAAGGCAAGGAGATGGTTCAGAAAATTGTACAGAATTTTAACGTAATGTTTGTTTTTTCATTTTGTCACTTGTTTTAAGTGGGCGTGGCTTTTAACGAAAAATTAGCGATATAAACCTCTTATCAAATTACATAGTAAAATTTAGGCAGTACTGATCGGTTCCATACAAACTGTATATTTTTGTAAATCCTATAAAATTTCCTTAAGTCTTGCGTTATCTTTATCTACAAATAGTCACCAGACTTAAAATTGCAGCACTTTAAACATGACCAAATTTTTCTTTGTTTTTAGCGATTTTAAAAGAAAGTTAACAACACTGAAATCTTAACATGAAATGCTTTTTACTATTAAGCTGCCTACACACTAGGGAACATACTTGAAAAAAGAGAGCATTTTTTGTGAATGTGTGAGTGCGTTTGTGTGTGTGTGCGTGTTGAGAGCGTGCATTTCGTGTTTACAAAATTTTTTGATATTTTTTGTTCCCTCAACCATGTTCCCTAGTGTGTAGGCAGCTTAACGTAAAAAAAATCTTGACTGATTTGCTATATTGTGGTAAGAAAAGCATAACACTATTCACTTTAAAATTTCAGTGCTGTTAACTTTATTAAAAATCGCTAAAAACAAAGAAAAATTTGGTCACGTTTAAAGTGCTGCACTTTTAAGTCTGGCGACTATTTGTAGATAAAAATAATGCAAGACTTAGGGAAATTTTATAGGATTTTCAAAAATATACAGTTTGTATGGAACCGATCAGTACTGCCTAAATTTTACTATGTAATTTGATAAGAGGTTTATATCGCTAATTTTTCGTTAAAAGCCACGCCCACTTAATACAAGTGACAAAATCAAAAAACAAACATTACGTTAAAATTCTGTACAATTTTCTGAACCATCTCCTTGCCTTTCGTGGGAAATTTAGCCACTATTTTGATCTTTAAAAATAAAGGCAACAACAATAAAATTAGAAGACAACTTGAATTGACTTAAATGCTTGGCCACAACTGTATGTACTTTTTTTAAATTTTATTTTGGAGAATATATTTCCAGACCACTTATTTACTGGTTTTGGCAGCGTTTTTCCAACGTTAAAATTTTGTTTCTCCAGTGATTTTCCGTCGCTTTTTGAACAGCCGGTCCTTTTGTCTAATGATGTTATCATTTTGGGAGTGAGAAAGCATTTTTTCCAGTACTTGTACGACCTGTTAAAGTGCTTTGCCATCGCTTTCCCGTTTGTATTTTTCTGCCTGGGTAGTCTTAAAGCCAAACAATAGCGAATATCGAAAAAATTACAGACACTCCCTCCATTAAATTAAAAAGGCATTATTATGGGTAAATTTTAATCAAAACGAACAATTTTTTTTTTTTTTTTATTAAATCTTCATTTACATAACCGAGCCCTTAGGGCCTTATATGGCTAATTAAAGCTACTAAAAAATATATAACAGACTTCTATATAAATATATGTTAACCCCCCGTTTCCACATGCAAGTGCAAGTTCGAAAAAATCAATACACTCACATTTTTTCACTAATACTATCACACTAATACGACTTGCGGCTCAACTTGCAAGTAAATTTAGAAGATAGTGGATTTTTGATACTTGCGGCAAGTGAAATGACAGAATGAAGAAAACAGTGTTGCCTAGTAGTGTTTTCTATTAATTTACTAGTATTTGGTAAAGTAAAAGTTGTAATGCAATTGATTTTGTATTTATTTGTAAAAAAAAAAAGTAAAAAACAACACAACGGCATATCTTAATGGTAATTTAAAATATAAATTTTAAAAGTTTTTGAAAAAAAAAAATTGTTAAGAACAAATTTTTTCCCAGCTTTGTTAAAATATTGAATACTTGGCAATACTGGAGTGCTATTTAGTGACAACCTATGCCTTCGACGACATTTTAAAAATGAACTTGCAGCAAGTAGTGTGGACACATGTAAAATTTTCAAGTTTTTTCGGTAATTTTCGAAATTTTCGCTGATAATACGTATTCTCAACTTGCAACCATTTACTTGCATGTGGAAACGGGGGGTAAGGCTAATGTATACAATAATAATATATAAACGCAAAATTCAAAAAATTAACATTTACACGAGATCAATTAATACAATAATATATTTAAAAATTAATTAGATCTAAAAAAAAATAAATAATAAATGAATGCTGCAAGAATAAATTCCAGAAACAGCTGAACTCTCACAAGATAAGCTTTCAAAGTTTCATTAAAAAGGCGTACATACTAAAGCTATCCATACATCAGCAATACCATTGCGCAACCTCTCCATTTAAGTCCCCAATCTACTAACACACATGGTATTAGAATAAAGAACTAAAACGAGAAGCTGTACAACAATATTGCAAGTATATGGCCAGACTAAAGAGATGGAACATATAATTTCCACTTAAGACTCCAATACATGCAATTGTGCAAATTCTACTAATTTAGATTTAAACACAATCAGCGAATAAGTAAAATTTCTCAGTTCCCTAGGCAAATCATTCCATAAACTCGACACACGAGTTTGAAATGATTTTTCAAAAATACAAATGTGCTTTTCGAAAAAATTAATACAAAAAAAGTTGGGCATGTTTTGTATACCTTTAGCTGTGTCTTCAAAAAAGCTTTAACTTGATAACCTAATTGTCTATTTTTCTTTAAACTTATAAGAAATAAATTTAAAAGACAAAAAATTGGGTCATTTTTGATCCCACTTTTTAACCGCTAACCATGAGATTGGGCAGCAATTAAAATACATGGGGTGTTACCGCGTAACTCGATTCGAAAAAAATTTTAGAATTCGTAAATTTTGTACCTTTCGTAAAAAGAAAAGTTTTAGTAAAAATCTTACTTTTTGAATTTTTATGTGTAGTGTACAAGGTTTTTAACAATATTTGCAAGATTAACGAATTCGAAATTTTTTTCGAATCGAGTTACGCGGTTACCCCACTGTACTTTATTTTTTCTCCTCTATCACATATCCGAATCTCATTAATTCGGAGAGATCATATTGGCATACTTTCCTTCTTATGATCGGAGAGATAATATTGGGATACTTTCCTTTTTTTTATAGCTAGATGAAAAAAAATCGCTAGATCTAGCCGGAAAATAGCTAAAATGGCAACCTTGGTTAATTCGTAGCCAGAGAAAGAAGCCGATATTAAATTGCTGCCGGCGGGGGCTAAACAAAAATATAGTCGGCGGCGGCTAAAAGTCGACTAAAGCCGAAGAATCTCCGGTAAACGGTAAAAAACTCGGCGGCGACTAAAAGCCGACGGTTTGAGAAAAAAATCGTATATTTCTTATTTTTTTACGATACCACGGTTAAAAAAAGTTATATTGAAAATCTTATGTTGCCAGTTCAATGGGTACTAGAATTTAGCCGATGGATTCTTAGAAAATTATTTCAAGTAATTTTTTGTAATCAAAATTAATTGTAAAGGGTTCTTCAACAGGGACGCTACAAAAGTAAAAAGACAGGGACAGCAAACGATGCCATATTTCTTGCCGCTCTTTTGACATTTCTCTTCAGTAAGGTTTGCCATTTCATGATGGAAAGATATAGATCCAATTTTATTACAAATTGTTTTCCATTTTTGTTCAATTTTCTGGTACTTTTTATTTCTCCGATTATGAGGCATTTTCTCATCGAAACATTTAAACTTGTTTCAATCTAGAAATTTTCCCAGAATTTTCTGATAATCGAATTTGCGAGTTCTTTATTAACCATATTTCTTTAAACAAATATGGTGGCAATACAGAGTTTTATTAATTTTAAAAGACGATTTACAAGCTCTATAAAAATCACACATTTCTGTAACGAAATTTAACATTTAACTGAATTTTTTGCCGGTCTTCTAATAGTTTAAATTTTTTTTGAAAATATTCAACAAAACGGCGCGTGCCACCTAAATTCCACTCGCGTGCCACTGCTGACACGCGTGTCATAGTTTTGCCAGCCCTGCCATATAATGTTATTTTGAGACATTTTATCTGTTAATAGATATAGAGGAAACTGACTTATTTTTTGTGGAAATGTAATTGTTGTAACATTATAAAGCTCTTATAACGTTGCAAATTTCGATACATTTCTTCAAGTACATGATGACAATTTTAATCTGAATGAAATCAATGCTGATCATACATTCAAATTAAACCAAAAGGATTCTGAAAATTGTTCCAAAGCATTTTTTTGTTTAAATAACTAAAAACTTATCAGCTAATTTAATGCTTTATTTTTCAGGATAAGCATGGAAGAAAATTTTGAAAATGGCCGTATTCGGAAATAATGCGGGTTAGTATTTTTATTATATCTTTTAATTATTAATATGTATGATGATTTATCCGTCATCAGGATCCCTCTTCTGAGACGAACCCATTAAAAAACTATGCTGTTAAATGGCTCAAACTGATCTATAAATATAAAGATATTGTAGCTCAACTTAAAAAAAAAAATATTAACAAATGGCCTTTTTTTTCAGATAAGAATTTCGAACAGAAATTTGCAAAACTTGAATTAACTTAAATTTGCTTGATTTTGGAGGGTTGCTTTTATTTAAAATGGTGAGTGTATTTTTAAAATAATAAGTTCCAAAATATTAATGATGACAAATTTACTCTGAATGAAATCTATGCTGATCACACATTCAAATTAAACCAAAAGGATTCTGAAATTATTAATTAAAAAATATTTAAAATGTCTTAAAATGAAATGAAGTTGTAATAAAAACTTTCTTATTTTTGTAGCCTAATGACAAAGAGAAGTCCATTGCGAGATGTTAAAGCATTCGACTTTTGTTGGACCTTTGGTAAGTTATTTAATTCAATTTTATAGTTAAATTTGAACTTATTTTTGATGATGCTTGATAATATAGTATAGTTCATTTGAACATAAAACATGAAACAAACTTTTCTAACTGAAAAAATTATTTAAATTAAATTTTATTATTTAAAGTTTAACATAATTTTAATAAAAGTTATTGTTTTTTTTTAGATGGAGTGGTGAATTTTAACATAACACAATGTGTGAACTCAATACTAAAAGGTTAATATTTAAAGAAATCAAATTTTGTAGACGTGTTTTTCTCAAGATGATGATACCAAAAAGGTTTCGCATTTATCTGAAGATAGAAATTATAACGATGATAAACCTTGGCTGTCTGATAATGAGAATAAAACAAGTTTTGAATTCCAACATACCCCAATTCTTATTATTTTTTTATTTATTATATTTTTTTTGTTTTGTTTTAGTGAGGTGTGTTCTCTTGCTAAGCCGGATATAGATCCAATATTTAAAACCCCGTTAACAGTGCATATATAGACGTCGCTGCATTTATTCACTGCATAACTAATGTTAATGTGTAATATTTTTTGTAACCTTGAAATTTTTTTTTTTTTGAAACAATAAAATATTGGAAAATAGGCGTGCGTTTTTAATATAAAAAATTTTTTGGGAAAAAGTTGCGAAATTTAGAAAACGGAAACGTTCAATTATATAGTCCCATGTGTGTTCCACCGTGAGATAACCACAATTTCAAGATTTTGAATGTCTTCAAATGCAATAAATGATAAATAAAATTTAAAAATTACAAAGCAACAACAAATTGCGTAATTTCGTTAAAAAATCCACTTCGTAAATCTTGCAAATATTGTTAAGTAATTCTGTATAATTCTAATTTTTTTCATTAACCTTGTACACTATACATAAAAAATAAGGTTTATGCTAAAGCTTTTTTACAAAAGGCACAAAATTTACGAATTCGGATTTTTTTCAAAGCCAGAAATCGATAATGGTTAGTGTGCGACCGAGTATTCGGCTTCGAAGTTCGGCCAAAAAGTGATGTTCGGCCAAGTTCGGTGTTCGGCAAAAATTTGGCCGAATACCGAACTTTTCTATAACGAAATATTTTGCAACATTTAGCTCTTTAATTTTGTATAGTAACTTATAAATATGCACATATTTAACTTAATTTTTACTTAAAGAGCGAAATATACAACTTTTTTATGTTTTTGCAATTTTTAAATGTTTAGAAATTGGTTTCCGCATTTTTGAATTTGAAAAAGTTGCATGAAATTTGTGTTTTTATTCAAACATAAAAGTATTCGGTTTCGGCCGAATTTAGTAATTTTGGCCGAAGTTCGGCTTCGGTTCGGCCTTAAAAAAGTGAGTTCGGTCGGACACTAATAATGGTGTCCGACCGAACTATCTTATTTAACACATTGAGTGTCAAACGGTTTTGACGGAATCGGACACCTGAGCTCAAGCATTTTTTTTAATATGAATGTTACGACTTGGCACCCTAGGAAGTATTTGGTGTCGTGCATAAACGTACGACGTGGCACTCAATGTGTTAAGATCGAAAACCAAGAACGAAGACTAATATTTAGATGAATGCAAAAAACGGGTAAGCATTGGGAGTAGAGCATAATTTTTTTGCGATTGTGATCGAAATCTTATTTTATTCACGTGAGTGAGTATTTACCTTCATTTTTGCATTTTATTTTTTTTCGGTAAGATTTTGTTTTGTGAGTAAATTTACTCACGTGAGTGAATGTGCGTATAAAAAAAATTGTTCATGAAGGTTCAATTAGACGTGCCATATCGCCATAGCCGTAACCAAAACGCCATAACAGAAAACCAAAATTCAATTGGTATCTACGGTTATGGCATGTCACCAATAACCGAATACATTGTAGCCCATAAGATTGGATTGAAGAGCTGTTTTATATGGTTATGGCCAGAGCTTTGAAGAATTAATTCCTTTTTGAATGAATTCACTACCAATCGAATTCAATTTTCTCTACAATTGAATGAATTCCTTTTCTTAAGTAATTCACTGAATTCGTTCAACTGAATGCGTTCATCAAACAACAAATTCAAAGAATTAATTCAATTGCAATAGTTCTTTTTATTAAATCAAATGAATTAATTCACCGGTGAACGCGTTCAATTTTATAAATCGAACGGGAAAAAAGTGAATTAATTCCTTACTGAATTAATTCACTACTGAATTCGTTCAATTTCATTTTCGTTCAGTGAATTAAAAAAAATAAAATTACGTTCAGTGAATTAAAAAAAAAAAATAATAAGTTCACTGAATTAAAAAAAAATAAAATAAGTTCACTGAATTGAAAAAAAATAAAATAAGTTCACTGAATTCAAAGCCTGTTTTCTGCCGTTCAGTAGAAGAAAACAATAATGTACAAATAAAATTTTTAAATAAGCAATTTTACAGCGTGTGCTAGTAAAAATTAACAAATTAGAAACCGGATGCTGTTTACCAACCTACATGATTCAAAAATAAAGCCTTTTACTATTGAAAATAAAAACTTTACAGATATAGATAAATTTGGAAAAAAAATATAACTATATAACTAGTTTGAAAAATTAATAGTTATATTTTTTCCAAATTTATCTATATCTGTAAAGTTTTTATTTTTAATAGTAAAAGGATTTATTTTTGAATCATGTAGGTTGATAAACAGCATCCGGTTTCTATTTTGTTTATTTTTACTAGCACACGCTGTAAAATTGCTTATTTAAAAAATTTATTTGTAGATTATTGTTTTCTTCTACTGAACGGCAGAAAACAGGCTTTGAATTCAGTGAATTTATTTTATTTTTTTTTCAATTCAGTGAACTTATTTTATTTTTTTTTCAATTCAGTGAACTTATTATTTTTTTTTTAATTCACTGAACGTAATTTTATTTTTTTTTAATTCACTGAACGTAATTTTATTTTTTTTAATTCACTGAACGAAAATGAAATTGAACGAATTCAGTAGTGAATTAATTCAATAAGGAATTAATTCACCAGTGAATTAATTCATTTGATTTAATAAAAAGAACTATTGCAATTGAATTAATTTGTAACAAAATAAATCGAACGAAAGCAAATATGAATTAATTCCATTCAATATATATTGCTTAGTGAATTAATTCATCGAATTTTTAATTCAGAATTGAAAAATTGAATTAAGGAATTAATTCTTCAAAGCTCTGGTTATGGCACGTCTAATTGAACCTTGAGTGGTTGTACTTGATTGGAAATTTTCTTTTTTGTGAGTAGAAATCCACTTACGTGCCCATCTCTAATTGCGATAACTGAGAAGTTGTGAGCAGTGCTGCCAGAAAAATATGCTAAATCGCGAAAAAAAAGAAAAATATGACGAAAAATTACAACAAAGTTGAAATATTTATTATGCTCAAAATCTCCTAAATTACCAAACACAAAAATATACTAAAAATCACAAATTATACCAGATATGAATCAGCTGATTTGGGCAATATGGCCGACAGAAAATGAGCAAAACAAAACGCAAAAATTTAAGAAAAAAAAAGATAAAGCACAATAATCTAAAAAGAGACAGATGTATACAAAAAATGCGCAAAACAAAATGTATGTAGATTTTATATTGTTATCTCCCTCTTGACTTGCATGTAAACAAAACCATACGGTTCGAGAATACTTTTTTGACACCTGTCATTGGTTTCACATCTGGTATCAATCTGTGCTAAAAATCTTCTGCGTAAAAAATATTGCTACTAGCAGCATTTTTATTTTTTTTCGTATTAGATAAACATTTTTGGAAGTTTTTTTAATGTATACGCCTTAAATTAATTAAAAAAGTGGTGTAGTCATTGGTGAAAAAAAAACTGAATCTTGCGTGGACAAAATTATGCTAAAAATCTGCTTTTGTCAAACGAAATTTGCTAAAAAGCAGTAATAGCGAATTTACATTGTTAAAATGTTCACTAGATTTCATTTTGAAATCCAATTCGAAATCTATATCGTTTACATTAGAATATTTGACAGATGAATGGGATTTTGATGAGCCAACAACAAATTTTTTGTTAACAAACTAACCTTAAAAAATAACCAAAATTTAAAAGATTTTCTAAAAAAAATTTTGTGTAATGGCGGAACACAAAAATCATTTATATTATGAAAGATACAATGTTATATTTGCTAAGAAATGTGTTTAAGTATAGGGATGATTTGTAGAAAGCTAAAATCTGTGGCTAAAATATTCAATGTTTCTTCAATGGTCTTGCCGGCGCCATCAAATGATTTCTCATAGTTTCTCTTCGTCGGATACAATAAAATAGCCGTTTGCAACTTTAAATATTTCTTTCAATTAAAAATAACAGACTTTATTATGTTATTCCTTAATTTTTGAAGTTATTAAAATTTATTATTTATTAATAATTTTTTATGACATAAACAACTGCTAAATGTTGCCACTTTTCTGCAAACTTCCCTACTTTTCTGCAAATATGGGAGAAAAATTGGATTTCAATTTGGATTTCGATGAGATTTCGCTGAAATCCTAATTAAATTGGGATTTCATTTTGTATGGGAAATCTGTTTGAAATCTCAAATTTTTATTGGATTTCAGCCGAAATCTACTTTTAACTCGATTTCGATCATAATGTAAATTCGCTATAAGCATATTCTTCTAACGCTGAAGTTACACGATCAAGATTTTGCTTTCAAGTTGATAACACATATCGCTTGTCAAATTCAGTTGAACTTGAAGCTGTGACGTAGGCTGCATGCAACTTGATAGTCAAGTTTCCGCACTGTAAGCTGTTCTTCACATCTTCCACAGACATTTTCATGTCAGCAGAAATTGATTTTTTATTTATTTTTATTTTTAAATCATTTCGCCGATATACCGAAATATTCACATTCCGTATTTTAACCCTCTAACCGGCCTAAGCTTTCTTGCAATGAAATTTATAACATGTGTTCCTAACGAAAAATAAACAATAAGTTCTTCTACAAAATTTTTTTTCCTTAGGAACACATGTTATAAATTTCATTGCAAGAAAGCTTAGGCCAATTAGAGGGTTATATTATTCAAACTTAATAACTTTGCTACTTATACCAAATGTTATCGTTTTACCAAATTTCAGAAATCTCCGTCCATTCGTTTTGAAGTTAAGGCGATGTCCTTTAAAGGTATCCTTATGGAATCCTGTGCGTCCTTGGACCAAAGTAAGGAACTTTTTGAATAGCTTAAGCTCCTATCTTACTTCGTGATCACTATCAATTGTTTTAGTCAATTTAAATATGTTTTTAAGATTTTTGAAAATCTTGGTTGTTTTAAAATATTTAATTTTTGAAATTTTACGAAATTTTTTCTTTGACACTTTCTCGCTTCCAAACCGTGCATTGTATACAAAAAAATTCTTGGCAAAAAATTTAATAAATTTTGTTTTCTGTTGAAAAAGCATAATTTCTTATAAAATACTCCTTTGGCGCATTTCTGGTCAATTTAATATACCCCGCCTGGAGGCGGGCTTGCCGGTTAGGGGGTTAAATCGTGTTTTATTGCGGCTCAATATTTGTAAAAAGAAAAACAAATTTACAAGAAATTTGATCAGCTGTTTAAAACTTGACCGTCAAGTTTTCTCAAAACTTGAAAGCAAAAATTGATATCAAGTTGCTGTTCAATTTTTAAAATGTGAGTGTGTTAGTAAAAAAATGTGAGTGTATTGAAACTTGAAAGGCAAAAATTTAACATGTAACCCCTATGTAAAAAAGCAAATTTGCAAACACAATCTGCTAAATATAGCAGAAAATATGCTAACATGGCAACACTGATTGTGAGAAATCCAAGAATGAACAAATCTGTTTTTCACAGAGTTGATCTTTGAAAGGAGATACAGTCGAAGCAAAATAGTCGGCGGGAGCTAAGCGAAAAATAAACGGCGGGAGCTGAAGATCTAAGCTGGCCATACACTACGCAATAATCTTGTGTAACTTTGGTATTCACTGAACGTAATTTTGTTTTTTTTTAATTCACTGAACGAAAATTAAATTGAACGAATTCAGTGGTGAATTAATTCAGTAAGGAATTAATTCACTTTTTTTCCGTTCGATTTATAAAATTGAACGAACGCGTTAATTCATTTGATTTAATAAAAATAACTAGCAACTGAATTAATTCGTAACAAAATAAATCGAACGAAAATATGAATTAATTCCATTAAATGTATGGTGCTTTGTGAATTAATTCATCGAATTTTTAATTCAGAATTGGAAAATTGAATTATTTTTTTTTGAGTTTTAAAGTACAGTTAAATGCAGTGTTGCCATTTCAGTGCTTTTCGGGTATTTTTTTGGTGCTTTTTTCCTTCCCGTACCCGGTGATTTTTTACAAATACCCGTTTAAAAAAAGCGGGTATTTACGGTGCTTTTTCGTATTTCAAGCAGTGCTTTTTGTACAGTTTAAATTTTTGGTATTTGTTCTCGTTTTTTAAAATTTTTCTTGAATTTTCTGTCCAAATTTGAAAAATAAAACGAACTATACAAGAAATACATTATTGCACAATGTTTGTAGTACAATTTTAAATAGTAACTTCGTTACATTTAAACAGAGCTTTGAAGAATTAATTCCTTAATTCAAATTTTCAATTCTGAATTAAAAATTCGATGAATTAATTCACTAAGCACCATATATTGAATGGAATTAATTCATATTTGCTTTCGTTCGATTTATTTTGTTACGAATTAATTCAATTGCAATAGTTCTTTTTATTAAATCAAATAAATTAATTCACTGGTGAACACGTTCAATTTTATAAATCGAACCGAAAAAAAGTGAATTAATTCCTTACTGAATTAATTCACTACTGAATTCGTTCGATTTCATTTTCGTTCAGTGAATTAAAAAAAAATAAAATTACGTTCAGTGAATTAAAAAAAAAAAATAATAAGTTCACTGAATTGAAAAAAAAAATAAAATAAGTTCACTGAATTGAAAAAAAATAAAATAAGTTCACTGAATTCAAAGCATGTTTTCTGCCGTTCAGTAGAAGAAAACAATAATGTACAAATAAAAATTTTAAATAAGCAATTTTACAGCGTGTGCTAGTAAAAATAAACAAATTAGAAACCGGATGCTGTTTATCAACCTACATGATTCAAAAATAAAGCCTTTTACTATTAAAAATAAAAACTTTACAGATATAGATAAATTTGGAAAAAAAATATAACTATTAATTTTTCAAACTAATTATATAGTTATATTTTTTCCAAATTTATCTATATCTGTAAAGTTTTTATTTTTAATAGTAAAAGGCTTTATTTTTTAATCATGTAGGTTGATAAACAGCATCCGGTTTCTAATTTGTTCCTTTTTACTAGCACACGCTGTAAAATTGCTTATTTAAAAATTTTATTTGTACATTATTGTTTTCTTCTACTGAACGGCAGAAAACAGGCTTTGAATTCAGTGAACTTAGTTTATTTTTTTTTCAATTCAGTGAACTTATTTTATTTTTTTTTAATTCAGTGAACTTATTTTATTTTTTTTTTCAATTATTTAATTAATTCATGCACTTTTTTTCCGTTCGATTTATAAAATTGAACGCGTTCATCGGTGAATTAATTCATTTGATTTAATAAAAAGAACTATTGCAATTGAATTAATTCTTTGAATTTGTTGTTTGATGAACGCATTCAGTTGAACAAATTCAGTGAATTACTTAAAAAAAGGAATTCATTCAATTGAAGAGAAAATTGAATTCGATTGGTAGTGAATTCATTCAAAAAGGAATTAATTCTTCAAAGCTCTGCATTTAAACTTAAAAATTTTGAAATATTAGTTTGGTGCTTTTTCACCCCTTTTTTGGTTATTTTTTTAACCTTTTTTACACGATTTTTCAAAGTTAAAATTTGTTTTTAAATTCTTGATTTACATTTTTCAAAAAATTGATATCGTGCTTTTTTTCCCAATTTTCGGTAAATTTTTACCCTTTTTACCCGTTTTCATAATGCTCACGGTGCTTTCCTGCCTTCAAAAGTTGGCAAGACTGGTTAAATGTACCGTTAAATGGCGCTGTTACCAAACAGACATATATATATAAAAAAAACAATGTGATAAACAACACAGACGCACAGGAACAGCAACAACACATACACAACCATTGCATGACCAGGTTACGCGCAATTAAGTCCTAATACGTCAGAATAAAACAGACGCACAGGAACCACAGCAACACATATACGACCATTGCCTTCACAATGGAAGCTAAGCGCGACGAAGCCCCAATACGCCGGAAAAGGTTTGCATGTGATTAGACTGTACAGTCTAACGGCATGCTGAGACACGCTTTAGAGTATCGCAAAACAAAAACAACCGACACACAGAAAAAAACAGGGGGAACTTTATCTAAGTGCTATGTAATTATACAACTACATAAGTTCGAAGTAAGTTTTACAATTTTCCAGCAAAATATATGCATTTTTTCGGATATTTTCCACTACACATGTATATATTTTGCAAGGATTGTATATATTTTACAAAAAAATGTGCATACTTTACAAGAACTTTGTAAAACTAACTTGAAAATTATGTAGTTGTATAATTACATAGCACTTAGATAATATTCCCCCAGTTTTTTTCTGCGTGGATGTTCCCTATTAAAAAAATTTAATACAGGTCACGAGATAACCTTCTTCGGCGACTCACGGCGAACTGGAAAATTGAATTAAGGAATTAATTCTTTAAAGCTCTGTTTGTATGTCGCTGTACAATACCAGTGTGTTCGTTTACTCGAAATTCTTATTACTTTTATCACAATTGGAAAGTTATGTTTACTTTTTGTATTGAATTTTTCCGGCTGTAGTAAAAGTAGTAACTTGTAGTAAGTAAACGAACATGCTTAACATTGGAAAAAATCAAAATGGATTTGATTCTTATTGCACAACCATGAAAAGTTAAAAATATTTTGTAATGTGTAGGCCATATTGTGCCATTTTTATACAGAAGAAAACCGTGGTGTTATATCTTGTGCAAGAGTATTGTACATCTTATTGTATTTCGTATTTTTGCAATCTTGTCCAAATTTTGGAATTGTAGATAAAAATTGGCATATTAGAAAAACTCAAAACGGATTTGAATCTTATTGCGCCAGCATGAAAAGTATTTTGTAATGTGTAGGTCATATTTTGCAATTTTAATATAGAAGGAAACAGTTCCGCCATATCATGTGTAATATCATCTTATTGCACGGTGTAGGGCAAAACGACGATAAATATTGGAAATAATATTTGCAATAGTATTGCGTAGTATATGAATAATACCTTTACTGTGGGTCTCATACTGCAGGTTTAACTTTAACTTAACTATAAACAAAAGAAAATGTCAAAAAAATGTACACAAAACAACAACAAATTTTTGGGTTAACTATTAACTAAAGTTTAAACCTGAAGTATGAGACCCACCGTTAAACACGAGATTTAAATTAATTTTAAACCACGAAAAAGAAATGCAAAACAAAACAATTTCAATTGATTAAATTCGGATTCGATTGTTTGTTTAATGATTTGATTACCGAACAACAAATCAAGGCAACCATTTTCTGTTAAATTGAATCAATTCACTTGATTCTATAAAAAGAATCAACTAAAATCTTATTGTTTCTTTGAAAAAGATATTGATTGGATAAAGTAGGCAATTATTCTATTTATTAAAATGAGTTTTGCGAATCGATTCGTACAAAATTTAATCGAATTTTTAAATCGAATTAAGGAATTATGTTTCTAAACGTATATGAGCTGGGTCGACAAGTAAACAACTAAGGGGAAACTAGCCGGCGGCGGGTCGACTCCAGTAAACAAGTAGGCGGCCGCGGCGCTTCGTCTTTGCGTCACTCGGCTTGCACCTTCCACTATATTAAAAAAACTAATTAAAACTGAAAAACTTTAAAACAAAATGGCAAATAAATTTGATACACACAAAACAAAACATCAACTTTTCCATCTATCCATAAGCCTGGGAGTAATATTAATCTGTATGACCTACATGCAATACAGAAGAAATTGGACGCACCTTGGAAACTTTTGGGACTCCCTAATCGTGCCGATTGTCTTTACGGGCGAAATGTTAAAAGTAATACTGTGCTGCTATTACGGGCGCCACGATGATCCTATACTGACGCAGAAGCAAAAACAGAAGAAGGCAGCCTATTTTACACCCAAAGAATTGACCGGCGGTTTGCTATTACAATTTTTTTGTACTCTACTATATGGATTTATTTGCATCATCCTGGGAGCACCCGTATTACAAAATTATGAACAAACATTTGTGTTATCATTACTTTTGACATTGTTATCGGTGTCGCCTACAGTATTTCTATTGGGTGGAGGAGGGGCCTTGCAGGTGTGCTTCTGTGAAAAGCCCGATTTTCTAACAAAAAGTGAAGAAACTGCCTTGGATCTTTTTAAATATAATGCTCTGGGTGGCATATTGGGAGCCTGGGCCGGTTCAATTGTATCACCTTTGGACTGGGATCGTGATTGGCAAACATATCCTATACCCAATGTAGTGGGTGCTCTATTGGGTAGTGCCTTGGGTAATATATATGCTTGTTCTCGTGTTCTATATGCCACTGGTAAAATATATATGAATAAAAAGAGATCTTAAATTGTGAAAAACTAAATATTTTGTTGTCTTAACTAGGTTTGTTTTTTCGAGTTTTATATCTATAACTCTTTGTAAAAAAAATACTATCCCGATCTACATTTATTTGTTTTGTTATGAAAAATGAAATTTAAACAGTTGGGTCACCTTTGTACGAAAGCTGTTTTCGTATATGAACTTCTTCGGACCGCGAAAAAGAGTAATTATATTGTGTTCGCTATCTTTACTAATAAACACAATTCATTTGTTGGTATTTATTCTTTTTGATATTTTTATCAAATTGAAAATACCAATATTTTTGTTACATTTAAAAGAGAAAAGCCAGGAATTTCAAGACTTGGCAGCATTTTTAATAACCGTTTTTACGATCCGTAAAAACACCTATACTGTTCGGTACGAATGCGTTCAAATTGAGGTGAAAACGCATTTTTTTAACATTGGCTTGTCATAGGAGAGAAGGTGTTTATGCTACTTTGCACGTCATAAAAATGAGTGCTTGGCTGTTCTTTTTTATATAGGAAAGCAATTAATTTTTTTTACTATCTAAGGAGAGATGAAAAGTAACTTCTTGTGAATGTATATTTAAGAAGTGATATTTATGACTTTTGAATGCATTCACAAGAAGTTACTTGGGCCGAACAGTATAGGTGCTTTCACGGATCTTGGTCAGGTATTTTTAATACGTTTATTGGAAGTAAGAAATCAGCATATCTATCTACTTTATATGCAGAGAAAAATGTTTGTTTTGCTGGGTACTGCAGGTTTAAGTTCTAATAGTTAACCCAAAAATTTGTTCTTTATAAAATTTTTCGACATTTTCTTCTGTTTAATAGTTAAGTTAAAACTACGGTATGAGACCCACTGGTTGTTGTTGTTGTAGCAACGCCTCCTACAATAAATATGTAAGCATATATAAGACTAATCTTCTTCATCTTGTTCTGCTGACTCAGCTAGATCCAGACCCAGGAACCGGGCCGCCTCCACCGGGTGGGTCCATAGTGACGTGGGATCTAGGTGAGTGTCGTGCAGCCAAAGAGGTGGTTTACGGCGTGGGGACCTCTCTGGCATGCGGGACATGTGTTCGGGATGGTGGGCTCGATCCGAGACCAATATGAATTAAGGCGTGAACACCATCCCGAACGCAATTGCGCGAGGAGAACTCTCGTAGATCGTGGGAGAGTCCTCTCCTCGTTCTCCGCAATAGGTGGGGGGCGACCTCCAAGAACGATATTCATCCGGTAAGAATTGATGGCGTCATTTACCGTGTCCCGATGAATATCGTTTATACCTGCCCTATAGGATGCTTCGTCCAGCGGATCTCATATAACGCTGGACCGTGCCCTCAAAGATACGAAGGTCCTTTCTGACATGCCTTCGGGTGGTTCCTCCGATGACATCCCAGCAGGAACTGCTTCGAGAGCATTTGGCAGTGTTCCATTACTGTTAGGACCTTCGTTTCCTCGTGAAGATGTTGAACCGAGGACATTTGTAGGCATCCTGTAATTGTCCTGAGGGCAGAGTTTTGGCAGGTTTGGAGCTTTCTCCACTGGGTATCGCTGACTCTAGGCGACCACTGGTAATTTTTAACGGTGGGTCTCATACTGCAGGTTTAAACTTTAGTTAATAGTTAACCTAAAAAATTGTTGTTTTGGTAGTGTGAGAAAGGGTAGCAAAGTATTCTTTATGGTAAATTTTTCACAGTTTTGAGGTGAATAAAATTTCACTAGCCCATAGTAGAATTTTTGACATAAGCAAAGAAATATTTGACATTTTAAAATGTGAAAGTTTCTAAACAAAATTAAGAAACAATCAGTGTGTTCGTTTACTCGAAATTCTTACTACTTTTACTACAATTGGAAAGTTTTGTTTACTTTTTGTATTGAATTTTTCCAGCTATAGTAAAAGTAGTAACTTTTAAGTAAACGAACAAGCTTTTTTTTTTTTTTGAGTTATTGTGTAGATGGCGGTGTACAACACGCAAATTGCCAAGTTATAGAGTGCGCTTAACCCGAGCGCTTGATGAAAGTCGTGTATGAAGTAAAAACAGGTTACCGATGTCCAAAAGATGGGCGTTGAAAAACGCCTACTTCCACAGAATACGTCTGTAACCAGTGAAAGGTTGTGTTCACAATAAAAAAGCAAGGTACTTTACATGAAAACAAAAAAGATTACATAAGATTGGCAATTTTCGATTCATTTATAAAATCAATTAAGTCGCCAAAGTCTTCCTTATTATAAGTCTTCAACAAGTCAAGAAGACGTGTGTACTTGTTAAAAACCTCATACTTCCTTCGAACGTCGCGAAACTTGTCACAGGAAAAAATCAAATGATCTGCATTCTCTATATCACCACAGGAGTCACACAGGCTGGAATCACTGACATTTATCAGGGTCAAATATGCCCTGTCATAGACATGCCCAGATAGCAACCGATTTATCAACTTTATCCCGGCAGGGCTCATCGAGAACCCCCGATACCAAGGCTTGACAGGAATGTCAGAATTAAAGAAGTAAAAAGCCCCCTTCTGCGAGAAATCTCAGAGTAGGACAGATTCCACTCCTCCTGCAAGGAATTACGAATCAGTCTCAGTGCCCAGTCCGCCGGATAATCCACATTAATGGGAGCACCATTTTCCAAGGCCAACTTGGCCAGTTCATCAGCCCTCTCATTAAAGGGAACACCCATATGACTCGGAACCCCAACCAAATGTATCGACGCAATAGTAGAACGATCAATAATAGTCAAAATCTCAGATACTAGAGAATTTTGCCACTTGCTTCCCATCAGAGAAACGCACGCATTTCGACTATCCGTAAAAATTACCAATTTCTCCATATTGTCCTCTACGGCAGCCACTAGGGCCTCCCTGATTGCAATTAGCTCAGCAGAGAGTGACGACAGACGAGTAGGCCATTTAAATAAAAAACACCGATCCGAGGAAATAAGAAAAACAGCACAACCAGATGCAGATTCCGAAAGAGAGGCATCTGTAGCAAAATAATCAAGCGAATTATATTGATCTAAAAGCTCACCGTAGTAACCACGAATGCACCCCACAGGAGCATTTGCCTTGTTACCAAAAGGGTGATTAATCCTAAAGGTGACCCTAGAGGAGATTCTAGACTTCAAACATTTACCTAGTCTGTCAAAAATATCCTCAAATTTAGAAAAGACAAATGAATAACTGCAATTCAAATGACGATTGTCCGCAATAATACAGAATAAATCAGGATTAGTATTGGAAAGCCTAATCAATTCCTTGGCGGTAAGAAGAATAGCTCTAAAGTGTGGTGGAAGCTCACTCGCCAGAGCATAAATAATCTGAATAGGAGTGGACGGTGTAAGACCAAGACATCTTCTGAGCGTGGAATTCTAAAATGACTGAATCTTCTTGTCAATATACCTGGGCGAATGCGACGTAGTGGTCCTGGCATACTCAAGTTTGCCACGAAAAAAGCTTTTATAAAATTTCAGAGACACCTCCGGCCTGAGACCACCCCTTACCAACGAACAAGCTTAATATATACAAATGAAAAATTCAGAACAAAAACAAAAAAGATTTAAAAATTAACGTTCCAGAAATAGAGGCAGAAAAAAATTACATTACATTGAGGTAATCATTTTTACTTCTCGGCTTCGTCTAAAAAAATTTCCATTAATCGCAACGACCTGGTTTGTAGGAGAATTGCAATTATGTGACCTTCTCCGAGAAAAGGGACCTAGTGTGTCAAAAAACGGGAACTTGGGAAAATCGATAAAAATGAGAAAAACATTAAAATTTGAAACTTTAAATGCGTTCTTCTCAAAACTTCATTTTCACACACTAGGTCCCTTTTCTCGGAGAAGGTCACATATAGTTCCCAAAAATGTTTGTTTCCTTTCATTTATTTTTTCACTATTATTTACATCTGCCAAAAATTTTATATTGTAGAAAAAGATTTCATTTCACACAGGAAAATTTAAATTTTTTTCACCATAGAACAAATGTTTTTCACTTTACTATTGTTTCACACACACCCTTTGTATACATTTTTTGATATTTTTTTTTGGTTATAGTGTCGTTAAACCTTACAGTATAAGACCCACCGCAAGAAGATAAATTTATAACTACTCAAAATTTCTACAAATATTTAAATTTGCATGGAATATTTATATAAAACTCGAAAAAAACCTATTGTATTAAATAATTTTCTAGTCACATTTACCATATTTTACACAGCCTAAATAAAAAACATAAGAAAACTAGCACAACATAAAATTTTTTATGTATTTTTTTTTTAATAAAATAATATCATCGCTATTCTGTGTTTCGAATCCTTATAAAAAAATTCTGCAGTGAAACATTCCGTATCTTTTTGCTGCTCTGTAATCAACAACCGATATTTTTTGTTTTATATCGTGTAGCAAACGCTTGGTGAAAGTAAAACGAATATATATTTTTTTGCAACATAAAAGGTGTGTTTCTTACTTTTTGGGTAAAGTTCGGTAAAATGAGAGTTAACAAGAAATACTCTCACGAAGTGACAAAAATGCCCAAAAGTAAACGAACGCGAAAAACCATATTTGAACCCCGAAAAACAAACGTCAACAGATTTGTGCATTATAGTTCGTTTTGGTGAGCGCTCTTTCTAGTTCTTGTTCAATTTGTTGTAAAAATATAAATAGATTTTCTAGTTAAACCCCTTTTTAAATCAAAAATTTTAATAAAAATTTTCTTCTCAGGCATTTTTATATACAAAAAGGAATACGTACTTTATTAAATTTGTTAAAGATTTTAATATTAAAAAAAGCTTCGATTTATTTACATATTTATCTCTTTAACACATTTAAACAAGCGTCTTCAAAAAATTGTCGGTAATTTTATGGAGTTGTAACATAACCGATAAACTTTTGCAACTTTTATACTAAATTTTGTAAATGATAAACATATTTTCTGAATGAATTAAATGAGAGATTGAACTAAGAGATATTAGTTGTGAACTAGATCTTTGCTTCAAATAAGTAAATAGTTCAATTGAACTAGTTGAATCCAACAGATGATATAACAGCTGATAAAAACAATTTACCCAAACTTACACGAAAAAAAGTTTGGGCTTCTTCGGGCAAGAAGACCAAGAATATTACTCTCTCATGACAGCTCTCATTTACCCAATTGTGCAGTAAGAAAACGCTTTTTGGTAAAATTGGGATCCCGCGGGATCCCAATGTTTAGTACCCGAACAGACTTAAAAAATCTATTTTAAAATTTGTCTATAAATTCTAAAATTTGATGAAACAGCGAATTTCCGACATTTTTAATCACGTGTTATTTTACAAATCCACTCTAATTAAAAAGTTTGCGAACTCAGAATAGGTGTGTATATTTTAATGTTTAGATTATAGTTGTTCCTTAGAATATATTTTAAACAAAATTTTAATTTTCTTAAGCTTTATTTATCATTAAAAAACTTTCATCTTCGAGCAGACATCTCTGGCCTACATACGATTCATTAGGTTCCCAATAGTCATCCTCATCATCGTCAAAAGTTTGGAGTTGCTCGTTTCTTACAGCATTATCAACTAATGCATCATTTATCTCTTGGAGTTTCTTTTCGGCAAATTCTGCTATGGTAAATTTTTTCTCCTGATCTTTGTCTAAGTTTTTAAATTGTTTCAACTCGCCCGTTAAGGGGCACGATTTCTTTTCATACAAATATTTCAATTGTACAAAATGTTGACCAAAAGCCAAGCGTTGTATTGAATTTTGTACAATGCTTGCTGTCCAGCAAACAGCCAATGTAGTGTGGGGCTCATATGATGCCACAATATTGTTAAATTCCTCCGAGCTGATATTAGTGTTAAAATATATAGTTTCATGATTTGCTAAGAAACTATACATTTCACACATTTTTGGAATGTTCTGTTCGGATATCAATGAAATTTTCATGGTCGTAATATCCATATAAGATAGGCGAGTTTTGAGTATATCTTTTGTGGAAGGTTTAGAGACTGATGTGGTATTATTTTTTGTCAAACGGCATTGAAAACTTGCTGTTTTTGATGATTTTAGGCATTGTTCTGAAAGGTAAAAAGAAAATAATTGAATTCTATATTTAAGGCGCCTTAACACCTAGTTCTTAAATATGTGTTTAGCTAAAACACATATTTAAACTTTTTGATCTATTACAAAAGTTCTTTATTCTTTTACACTCATTGTGGCTAGAGACATATGTTTAAGATTTAGGTGTGGATGCCGTTTAAAGAATTTTCATAAAAATCAAATTTAATTTTCTTTAAAATCTAATTTTTACATTTAGGGAATGTTATAGGGAATGATATTCTCTTTTTTTCTGAAAAATCGCGAAATCGAAAAAATAAATCCAAAGAACCAAATGGCAACAATTCGAATTCAGTATTCCAGTTATTTAAATTTTTGGTTTAAATCTGTGCCATTTTTGCTTAACAGTTTATACCTGAGATATTAACCCATTTACCAAAGCGAATTTTTTGACAACATTTTTACACCGAGTTTCATACTAAACGTTTGGGTTAACTTTAAACTAAGCAAAAAAATTGTTATCATTGTTTTTTGTGCAAGTGTGCCCAAAAGTAAACGAACGCGAAAAACCATATTTGAAGCCCGAAAAACAAACGTCAATAGATTTGTGCATTATAGTTCTTTCTAGTTCTTGTTCAATTTGTTGTAAAATTCCAGATAGATTTTCTAGTTAAACCCATTTCTAAATCAAAAATTTTAATAAAAATTTTCTTTTCAGACATTTTTATATACAAAAAGAAATACGTACTTTATTAAATTTGGTAAAGATTTCAATATTAAACAAAAGCTTCGATTTATTTACATATTTATCTCTTTAACACATTTAAACAAGCGTCTTCAAAAAATTGTCGGTAATTTCATGGAGTTGTAACATAACCGATAAACTTTTGCAACTTTTATACTAATTTTTGTAAATGATAAACATATTTTCTGAATGAATTAAATGAGCGATTGAACTAAAAGAGCTATTAGTTGTGAACTAGGTCTTTGGTTCAAATTAGTGCATAGTTCAATTGAACTAGTTGAACCCAACTGATGATATAACAGCTGATAAAAACAATTTACCCAAATTTACACGAAAAAAAAGTCTGGGCTTTTTCGTGCAAGAAGAACAAGAATATTACTCTCTCATGACAGCTCTCATTTACCCATTTGTGCAGTAAGAAAACGCTTTTTGGTAAAATTGGGATCCCGCGGGATCCCAATGTTGAGTACCCGAACAGACTTAATATAAGACCCGGTGTGAGTATGAAACCTAGAGTTAAAGCATAATCGCGCCGTCTGGTGGTAGTATAATTAAAATTCAATCTCTTACGTTGGGCCTCATACTGCAGGTTTAAGCGTTAACTAATAGTTTTTGTTTTATATATAATTTTTTTACATTTTCTTTTGTTTAATAGTTAACTTAAAGTTAAACCTACAGTATGAGACCCTCCATAAAGGTTTAGGAGTTAAATAATAGTTGACCCAAAAAATTGTTGTTGTTTTGTATCAGAGCTGTATAGTTACTTAAAAATATTTACGACGATTTGTGTTTATTGTGATTGTATCGTTCTAATAAAATAGAAAGTTTGTTTATTTTTAGAATTTGAATAACGATTTCAGACCTTAAAAGTTAATTTTGTTTTCTTCTCCGAAAAATGCATGTGATCTGATTGGACTGAATTGTTGTTTTGTTATGGTGTTTTCTTTTTAAATAAAATTAAAATCAAAACAATAGTGGTATTCATTAAACGTCGTATCTTCCTGTTATATAGCATAAACCTTGTATTTATACACAATAAATGTTAAAAATAGTTTACAATCCCTGGTAAATTTATGCACCTATTTTAAACTTTTGGTATTTATGTATATACACATTTGAAAATTGTCAAATATGAAATTTATTTGATTTTCTTTTATTTGTTTTTATAATTTTTTTTAGAAACAATAGGAAAACATCAATATAAATAAATCCGTGTGTTATATTTAGAAATTTCCAAAAAAAAAAAAAAATAAATTTGTAAAAAAACAATTTAGTACAATGTGCGTTCATCTAAATATTCGTGTAAACTCATAAAATTACCAGTTGTGTAAAAATAGGTGTGTTTCTTTACTTTTTGGGTAAAGTTCGGTAAAATGAGAGTAAGCACAAAATCCTCTCACAAAATGACAAAATTACCCAATAGTACAGGAACGCAAAAAACCACTTTTCTAGCCCAAAAACTTATTTCAAAGAATAATGTTAAACAGTGATGGGACTTGAAAAATTTTGTTTTGTGCCAAGTGTGTGACTAAAATGTGCCAAATGGGCCTTTATTGTGCCAAAACTCAATTTTCACTTAGAAACCGTGTTTTCAACTTTCATTTTGTAAATGCATTCTTATGGAATTATTTTGAATTCTTATGGAATTAATTATATTTGAATGAATTAAAATTTTCTTTCAATTAAAAGGTGAATGATAAATTAAATTCATCCGATAATTATTAAAGATTTGGGAATGCAGCCAATGAATGAATTCTTTAGGAATGGTTGCACGGAATGGTATACATATAAACATTTTCTAAAACTGAATTAATTTTTTTATGAATTAAACTTAAATTAATTCTTTCGAAGCTGTGAGATAAATTTATAGCATTTGAATTTTTAAAATTCTATGGATTAAGCACCGTAAGTTGTTCAGTTTTCACGTAAAAAACTGTTATACTATATAATAAAATAAAATTATTTTTCACGACAATGAGTTTCACGTGAAAATTGTACAAACTTAGTTTTCACGCATATTTAATGTACAAGACTATTATTTTTCTGGTGAAAAAGTGACATTTTGTGTTAATTGTGATTGTGGCTTTGTTATAAAATTAAAATATTGTTAATTTTTTTAACTTAAATTGCAATTTAAAGCATTTAAAGTCTGAGAGAAATTTTTTCACATGAAAAACAACTTACGGTGCTTTATTCGGTAATATCTTCGATGCCATTTTTTAGTTTTGCTTTATTCGAAAAGGTATTTTAATACCAATAAATGCTTAGAAACTAAAAATTAAAGAATTGTTATTTTTTAAATTCATTTTGTATTAAATTTTGTAGATAACCAAAATGTGCGAAAATAGTTTCGGTTGTGCCATTGTACCAAACAATCTTAGATTGTGCCAAAAATCCCATCACTGATGTGAAAATACGTATAATTTCAGTTTGCCAATCGCCACAAAAAGACATGTTTATTCACATTTAAAAGTTGTTTTTGATTTTATTCAATTAATTTTAACAAAAAACAAAGTTTCTTTTGCTTATTTCTTTATTTAATTACAATTTTTAATTTAATTTCACAATTGTTTTTTGTTTATATTTGCATCAGCTGTTTTACCAAAGTTTACCCGAAGAAAAAGTCTGGGTAAATTTTGGTAAAAAGAGAAGCACTACTACACTCTCATTAGCGCTCTCATTTACCCAATTCTCGAGTACGGGAACGCTTTTGGGTAAATTTCGGTAACTTTGGGTAAATTTCGGTAACATTGGGAAAACGTCCAGGAATTCGAAAATTCGAATTACGTTAAAAACAAAGTCGTTCGAATTTGTGAGCGTCTACCGTATCTTAATTATTGGCCAAAATTACAGTTTGTTTATTTATTTATTTATGTTCTCATATCCTGTACAACAAGATTAAATCTTATAATTAAAGTACAGGAAAGCAGTTTGTGAAAAACAGATATTGCAAAATATTTAAAGAAAAACTTAAAATTACACTAAATATGCTTTAGAAACGTAAACTATCTAAAACATCACAAATAGTTGCAAAAATAAATATATTAATTAGACTAACAAATTGTCAATATTGTAGAAAACAAAATTAATTCTGTTTAAAAAATTCAAATAAAAATTGTTTGAAGTTGCTTGCGTTGCTGTTGAGTTGTTGATTGGATGGAAGATCTCTCCAAAGACTTGCGGCATTTATGAAGAAGTGCCATTCAGACACATGATAACTATGTTCAGGTATAATAGTCTTTCTACCCCTTGGGGATAATGCAAATTGAATAATTTCAAAAAGATATAAAGGATTTTTTGTATAAATGATTTTGTGATAAAACAAAAGTACTCGAATTTTTAGAAGACTTTCAAAAGATACTCCATAAAGTTTTATGGCAAATGAAATTGCCGTCACTGCTAAGTTAAAAGAGGGACATGTGTAGTTTTCAGTAGAATTATTCTCTGAGGTGTATTTAAAAAAAAACTATGCTTTGTCCACATTTTTATATTTTGTTGAAAAATTTAAAAAAACACTCAAAATTTATATAAAAAAAATCCCATCTTTGGCCATACCTGGGACTAGGTAAGCATAATTCAAGAGACAAAAACGGCTTTAAATCGCAAGTTGAAAAATAAGGTCTACCCTAATGTCCATACATTAGAATAGCGCTAAAAATTGTATTAAAAACAAAACCATTTGAAGGATTTGTAATACTATTTTTAAAAAGTAGGGATTCTTATAAAATGTTGTAAACTGAAATATAGTTTAATCACACTTACAGTGGCTCACAGCATGTTTCAACCAGCATATATTCAGAAATTAAAGTGGGTATAATTTGTGAACAAAAAATTTTAAGTGTGTGTTGGTAGAATATTTTTACAACTTAAAAAAAGGAACTTTTTTCAGTCCCAAAGATACATTTTGTAAAACTTACAAACTAAAAGCTAGTAATAACGTTCTTTCGCAATATGATCTATGGGCTTCTCTACCATTAAAATTATTGTATCGAAGCATACGACGGATAGGTTCTGCACTAAACGTTTTATTTAAATAATTCATTTTTAACTTCAACAGCCAATTTTGGAGCAGATAATATGGGATTTTTTCTTATTTTCGAACGATGTAGAGCTCGTCAGTTTCATTAAAAAAAATTTGGCAGCCTTTCATGGCCTTTCTGCCCTAACACTAAGGTTACACGATCAAGATTTTGCTTTCGAGTTGATAACACATACTGCTTGTCAAATTCAGTTGAACTTGAAGCTGTGACGTAGGCTGCATGTAACTTGATAGTCAATTTTGCTTTCAAGATGCCGGCCGTCAAGGAAAGAACTAAAAATGATCGCCTATGTGGGCTGTTTTCGCACTGTAGGCTGTTCGAAAAAGACTTCATTTTTTACTTCACATCTTCCACAGACATTTTCATGTCAGCAGAAATAGATTTTTTATTTATTTTTATTTTTAAATCAATCGTGTTTCATTGCGGCACAATTTTTGTAAAAAGAAAAACAAATTTACAAGAAATTTGATCAGCTGTTTAAAACTTGACCGTACAGTTTTCTCAAAACTTGAAAGCAAAAATTGATATCAAGTTGCTGTTCAATTTCTAAAATGTGAGCGTGTTGGTAATAAAATGTGAGTGTATTGAAACTTGAAAGGCAAAAATTGAACGTGTAACCGCTATGTTATATAAGCGTGAAAATGAGATTCATATTAATCTCATGCATTTACTGACACATAAAAATAGCAAAGGCAACTCTGTTTCAAGACTAATGGTGGACTGTGGTCATATCAACGAGCATCTAACCTTATGTTTACAAATGCAATGAAATGTGCAAAGAAATTTGAAAATAACACACAAAGCAACAACAACGAAAATAATTTTGTTGTTGCTTTGTGTGTAATTCGTAAATTTTATGGCATTTTTTTTATCACATTTGGGTAAAAAAGGTGCGGTGCCAACTCTCCAAACCTCTGTTAAATTACTAACAGCGGTATTCAAAATGAAAATTTAGCGTAGAGTTAACATGAGTTTTATTCATAGTACTGTTGTTAAATTCATCATAGTATTGTTGTTAATTCCTTCTAATGTTCTGTTATCAAACGCCAAAAAACAAAAAATTCTATTCACAATAATAAACAATAAAGTCTTGTATTTTCAAACACAGGGTTGGTCTTAATCCGTGTGCTAAGAAATCATTTTGAATAAACTCTATTCTAACAACCTGCTAGGCCTAAAAAATTCTAGTTAACAGCTCGTTGTGTGCGATGTATAAGAAGCTACTACCTTTTGATTTTGAATACGGGGGTTAATTTGTATCGAAAAATGTTACCATATCAATTACCTATACCCGTATTCAAAATGAAAAAGTGTATGCTAACTAACTTGCTGCTAACTTTTTAACACACAAATTCTCATAAGGGAAAGCTGGCAGCTAGTTAGCATATGCATTTTCATTTTTAATACGAGGGCTAGTGCCTACAAATGCAATGAAATGTGCAAAGAAATTTGAAAATAACAAATAAAGCAATAAAAACGAAAATAATTTTGTTGTTTCGTATGTAATTCGTGAATTTTATGGCACATTTTATTGCATTTGAAGACACTAGGTTACACATGTCTGAAAAGGCTAACATTTTTCGACACAAAATGTCAATCTTCGAAAGAGCGAGTTGAAAACCGCCTGCTTATATCTATTTTCACTGTTATAGCTAACCTGGGGAACCACTTATTGTTTTTTATTTTACGTATTCTTTTTAAATTGTGACATATATAAAACTACATTAAAACAGTTTAGATTTTTTTTGTGTAGAAGTTATAGGTACTAAGTTGAATATTTTAATTTTAAGTGGTTGAAATAAGCTGTGAGCCACTGTATGTCAAAAAATATGTGCGTTCATGTACGTTACCGCACCAACAGCCCAAACAACAACAATTTACACGCTATATTTAGTACGGCCACTTGCGGATAATAAGTTGTAAAGTATGGTATTCTGTACGATGCTGTGCGACTTATTATTCTCTATGGGAAGCAGAGCTGAATGCTACCGGACGCGTCACAGGTTGCGGATAGTGGTACGTCCCGCAGATATGCGGGGTAGCTGCTTTATGCAGCCGCAGACAGTCAGCGGCTCCGAGAGGAGAGTCTCAGAGGGAGTCCGGGTTGCTCTGGTCTCCACCTAAATTCTGAGTGTCAATGATACTCGGAGCAACATGGCGAGTATTTGGCGCCATTAAATATCCAATAGCTACAAGCGGCTCGCTATACAAACGTGAATCTTATGGCAGGACTGGATGTCTTACAATACCAGTACGGTCCCACAAACGTATTGTGGTTGCTCAGGGTTGATAACCCAGTCATAAAACCTTATTACCCAAGAAACGGAACAAAATAATGAAAATCAACGGATCCCCCAGTCGACGACCTTTAGCTTTCGAAAAAGGACAATAATAGGAACATGGAAATTCCGAACATTATCAGATCCAACAAAACTTGCCCAAGCTGCGTCAGAAATGGATAGATACAACTTGGATATACTAGGGCTGGCGGAAACTAGATGGATTGGTCAAGGAGATATGAGGCTGATAACTGGACATTACTTTATGTATAGCGGTAATAGTGATGAACGTGCAAGAGGAGTTGGAATTCTAATCTCGCCAAGATGCAAAAAATCTCTGAAAGAATTTAGACCAGTCTCAGATAGAATAATAACAGCAAGATTCTATACAAAATTTCGGAATATAACATTAATACAATGTTACGCCCCAACGGAACCATCCGATGATGACACCAAAAATAATTTCTACAGTCAGCTTGAGTTAACTATAAAAAACACACACATATAGTTGTTGTGCTAGGTGATTTCAACGCGAAGGTTGGCAACAATAACATCGATTCTCGCTCCGTCATGGGCCGCCACGGCCTTGGTAACGTAAGAAATGACAACGGTGAACGATTAATAGAATTCTGCTCAACACATGATCTTTTTATCGGTGGTACCAAGTTCCCTCATAAGGACATACACAAGTACACTTGGAAATCTCCGGATGGCATCACACGTAATCAGATTGACCACGTATTAATCAGTAGGCGATACCACAATACATTGTTAGATGTTCGTACCCGTAGGCGTGCTGATATTTATAGTGACCATAACTTAGTAGTAGCACAGTTTCGATTACAACCAGCGGCTCTAAACAACCAAGTGTCTTTAAATAGGCGAATAGATGTGAATAAACTTCATCTGCCAGATGTTAACACCAGCTATCGCGCAACTCTTACTGATAAAATAGGAGCATTATACGAACCTCATACCTGGGAAAACATCGCCACAGTGTGCAAGGAAGCAGCAGAGGCCACAATAGGTGTACAACAGCAACAAATAAAACCATGGTTAGGTAATGAAACATGGGAATGCATAGAAAGACGACGAGAGCTTAAAGCTAAACTTATGAATAATAAAAATCCAAATGAGAGAGCTGTTTTAACATGTACGTATAATAATGCAGAAAAGGAAGTAAAGAAGTTGGCAAAAATAGATAAACAAGAATATTATAACAATATCGCGTTATCCGCAGAAAGAGCAGCGTACCGGAACGATCTACGTGGCGTATATGAAGCAATAAATAATCTTGGAAATGTAAAACCCCACATACCTCCGTTAAAAGACTGTGATGGAAATATTTTGACAACAGATGTAGAACAATTACACCAATGGAGAAAATTCTTTGAAAGACTCTGTGGAACCAACGGAAATAAGTGTTCAAACCCCAAACAATGCATTACGGCGAAACCCATCCAGAACCATTTCAACTGAGCCCCCATCTATAGAGGAAATCCAAGCAGCAATACACAGGCTAAGGAATCACAAAAGTGCAGGCCCTGACAACATTGCAGCGGAATTGATTAAATATGGCTCTGATATTCTTGCACCTGTACTGCATCCCGTCTTCAAAAAAATCTGGGTAGACAACATCATCCCATCTCAGTGGAAGGAGGGTGTAATTATAACAATCCCAAAGAAAGGGAACCTAAGTGATTGTAAAAATTGGAGAGGAATTACTCTCCTCAATACAATTTTAAAAATTCTTGCTTTTATAATTCTTGACCGTATATCACCTAGCCTCAACGCAACCTTACGGCAAGAACAAAATGGCTTTAGACCACAAAGATCATGCGTGGACCATATAAACACTCTACGTATAATTATTGAGCAGTCCGTGGAATGGCGTTCCCCTCTGTACTTACTTTTTGTAGACTTTGACCGAGCTTTCGATACCATCTCAAGGGATGCGATATGGTACTCCCTGAAGCATAAAGGTGTACCAGAGAAAATAATTTCCTTGATTCGCGAACTGTATGCAAATGCCGAGTGCACTGTTAGATTGAAAGGGAAAAATAGCGAAAAATTTACTATGAAAAGAGGTGTAAGACAGGGATGCGTCTTGTCCCCACTGTTGTTCATTGTTGTACTGGATAATATCCTCACGAAAACGAACGGCGAAGTTCCCGACGGCATACAGTGGCGACCTTTCCAAAGACTCAATGATTTGGACTATGCGGATGACATTTGCTTCTTGTCTCATACATTGACTGGAACGAGAACTAAGCTTGAAATGTTAATTAAAAATGCAGCCCAAGTTGGTCTACGAGTCAATATTAAGAAAACCAAGCTAATGCGGATTGAAACCTCTAATCAGACACCGCTTAGTGTTGCAATAAGTGGCGTTCCAACGATAATAGAAGACGTAGAACAATTCTGTTATCTTGGTAGCACAGTTTCCAAAAATGGTGGTGCAAATAACGACGTCATAGCACGTATAAATAAGGCCCGTCACGCATATCACAAGTTAAGGAAAGTATGGTCCAATCGGAATATATCCCAGCGAACAAAATTAAGAATTTTCAACACCAGTGTTAAACCTGTTCTCCTATATGGTTCTGAAACCTGGAAAGTCACAGACTTCATATGCAGAAAACTTCAGGTATTCATCAACAAATGCCTGAGACGAATCTGTAGAATATTTTGGCCTCAAACTATTTCCAACGAAGATTTATTGGGAAGGACAAACACCGATCCAATAATTATAGAAATAAAACGCCGAAAGTGGCGGTGGATAGGCCATACGTTGCGCAAACCAGACAACGATATTGCAAAAATGGCCTTTGAATGAAACCCTCAAGGCTCAAGGCGTCCAGGAAGACCTTTTACAACGTGGATAAGATCTATTCATGCTGAACATCGATCTAGGGGAACATGGCAGCAGATCAAACTATTGGCGTAAGATAGGCAATGATGGACTGATTTTGTTTCCGCCCTATGCTCCGACTAGGAGCTATAAATATCTAGCATAAGTGTTATATTTAATATTCGTTTTACATATAATTTCAAATGCTAAATATTTATTAAAGGAATATAAAAAAAAAAAAAATTTAGTACGGGAACGCTTTTGAGCCAGTTTGGGTAACCGCTGTAAAGTACGGGAACAGGCATAATGTTTCTACATGTCTCGCATCATTAATTTGTTTAAAAAAATCTAAAATTCATTGTTGCCAATTTAAGCGATTTTAATTTGCCTCCAGAGGAAGAATTGCCGATAGCGCAAAAACCTAACAATTTTTATTCAGAAGAATAACATGAATGACTCACTCAACATCGCCCAGCCCAAATCGCTGGAGTTAGGAAATTGAATTTTTTTTCTTATTTATTCGTAATACAATAAGGGGGTATTTTGTAATACGCAACGCCTTGCGTTGCGTTGTTTTCCATACAAATTGTTTTTGTAACAATAACAATTTACACACAAATCGTTTTACAAAATACAAAATACGTTTACAAAATAAATACGTTTTACAAAATAACCCACTAAGCCTACAAGGCCAAAGAACGTATTACTAACCCAGTGTAGAAACGGTAATTACATATCATTATTTTTTGGAGTACCAGTAATGACACCCACTTACCTTCTGCATTATTTTAAAACATATAATAATGAGTTACTGATAATGACTTATTTTTATCATTATTTTAAATAGAAAATAATTTTTTAGATTTTTTTGAAAATTTTTTGAAATCTATTTTTAGACTCAATATTTTTTAAACACTGGTAAGGATATATGTAACCACATATTTTTTGATTTTTTGTATGTTGGCGAGTAAGCTTACTTGTGTGCAGCAGGTCAATTATATTTTTATCTATTAAATATTACATGTAGATATAGCTCAGATGGTAGAGCTGTTGACTGGCAATCTGTAGACCCAGGTTCGATTCCCGCACCAGCAAATTTTATTAAAAAAAAAAAAATACAATAAAAAATATATTTTTTTATATAATTTATTTTTTTGAAAATCTATTTTTAGAGTCATTATTTTTGTCAGTACTGGTAAGCACATAGGTAACGATATATTTTTTGATTTTTCGTATGCTGGTGTGTAACGACAACTCATTATTTTTCGCGACATCGCCATATAAAGGTAATAAGAAATGTAATAACAAAAGTAACTAGTTACCATTACCAAGTATGTAGTTACATAACCACATATCTGGTAATGATTTTCTACACTGGGAAGTAGTACTAAATACTACCCGAGTAAAAAAAATTATATATAATCATATGTGGCATATATTACAATATATAATTAGACATGTCGTTATGTATATCCATATATAATTATATATGACGTCTTTTTCCAAATTTTTTTCTTACATTATGCCATATATAATTTCGTCTAATTAGATATCGGCCTTTATAATATTAGATATGGTATATATGATTATATATTACATCCCGGTGAAAAATGTTCATATACGCTCAAATATGTTCATATATGGTTTATGTATGGACACATATGAACAAATATGGATTTTTATGAACATATATGGATTTTATATGAACATATATGGAAGTATATGTGATTCCATATATGGAAAAAATTTCATATACAGACATATATGGAAGCATCTGTTATTTCATATATGGAAATGGCACTCATATATGGACAAATATGAAAGTATATGTTATTCAATTTATGCAAAAGGGACTTGTATATGAACATATTTCGAAGAATACATTTTTCCATATATGTAAAAGGAACTCATATTTGGATAAATATGGAATTATATTTAATGCCATGAATAAAAAAGGAACATATGTAGCGCCTAATTTGAATGTCATACATAAATTTATATCTATCGTACAACCTTATAATAAAGGCAGCAACGTTAGCATGTATTCGCATATATTTAATAAATGTATATGTTTATATATGTCCATATATGAACATATACTTAGGTGTTACCTCATTTTTCGGATCCATACATATATGGTTGAACCATAAATGTTCATATATGGACATTTTTCACCGGGATAGCATGGCTGATCTTATTGCATATATAGTTATATATAGAGCTATATCTTAATATATATGATGGCATTTTAGCAATATATAATTATATATGGTATCATTTAAACAATATATAACTATATATGGCGCTAGTTAAACTAGATGTTATCATATTTGGTGCCATTCAAACCATATATTATCATATATGGTGGCATTTAAACAATATATGGTCATATATGGTACCTTATGAACAAAATATTTAATACAGTTCCAGATATGATAATATATGCTACTATATATAGTGCCAAATATATTGATATATGGTGTCATTTATCTCTATATATAAAAGAATAACGTGACTGACTGACTGACTCAACATCGCCCAGCCCAAACCGCTGAAGCTAGGAAGTTGAAATTTGGTATGTAGGTTCCTCTTTCGGCGTAGACGTCCGCTAAGACGGGATTTTTGGAAATTCCTACCGGAACGGGCAAAAAGGGGAAAAGTCTCCCCCTTGGCGGCCTGCCAAAACCCCTAAAATTTTCTTTATTTTTAGGAATTTTAAAATAAAGTTAACAAGACTGATGTGTGATGATGTGACTCACGGACATTTCTAGTCACGCGCCAATCCCTAGTAATTACTAAATCTAAAACTAGTTCAAAATCGTTGTTAACATAGAACCACATATAATATAATACGGTTTTACACATGTGTGCAATATAATAGATACATTAAAATTTTTTCTAATTTTTTTCTCGATGCCTTTATTTTTAAAGAACAAAATAGTGGATAAATTCATCCCAAAATGCGAGGAGATTGTTCAGAAAATGGTGCAGAATATTAGCGTAATGGCCGTTTTTTTATTTTGTTACTTGTTTTAAGTAGGCGTGGCTTTTAATGAAAAAGAAGCGATATCGACCTTTTATCAAATTACATAGTAAAATTTAGCGAGCAATGGTAGGATCTATACAAACTGTATATTTTTGGAAATTCTATATTTCCTTAAATCTTGCATTATCTTTATCTACAAGTAGTCTCCAGACTTAAAATGACAGCGCCTTAAACATGACCAGATTTTTCTTTGTTTCTAGCGATTTTAAAATTGAGTTAACAACACTAAAACTTTAAACTGAATGGCCTGATTCTATACTTACCGCGATATAACAAATCAGACAAACTTTTTTTTACGTTGTAGTATAAAGTATTTAAATATCAGTGTTGTTAACTTTATTTTAAAATCGCTACAAACAAGAAAAATTTAGTCATATTTAAGGTACTGTCATTTTAAGTCTAGAGACCATTTGTAGAAAAAAATAATGCAAGACTTAAGGAAATATTGTAGGAATTTCAAAAATATACAGTTTTTACAGAACTGATCAGTACTCGCTAAATTTTACTATGTAAATTGATAGAAGGTCAATATCGCTTATTTTTCATAAAAAACCACGCCTACTTAAAACAAGTGACAAAATACAAAAACAGACGTCACGCTAAACTTCTGCACCATTTTCTGAACAATCTCCTCGCATTTTGGGGTGAATTTATCCACTATTTTGATCTTTAAAAATAAAGGCAACGAGAATAAAATTAGAAAAAATTTGAATGTATCTATTATATTGCACACATGTGTATATGGACCTTATATATTTTTATATAAAATCACTTTGAAATAATTGCTTATGTGGGATGATATATAATTACCCGAGTAAAACGGGTTATACATTATTTTATATTATTTAATACAATTATGTCTCGTTATATATTGCTTTGTATGGCACTATATATAATAAGACATAAAATTTCGTCTTTCGAACAAATTTTATATGACCCAATATCTAAATATATCTTTTTACATATGTTGTCATATTTAATAAGATCTCGCCCATGGAATTGAAATTGTAAGACCAAAAATAGCCCAGTTTCATGTTTAATTTAAGATTTTATCGAAATCAATGGATTTTTAATTGGAAAATATTCTTTTACAAAAACAAATTTTGATATAAAATTCAAGTGATTTAAAAAAAAAAACATGAACACGAAAACTGGCAAAATACTTTTGTATAAAATTTGAGTGAAATTATCTGACGGTTACCCATACATTATCGACGTTAAAAATATTATGTTAAAAGAGTTAACACTTTATATGGGATTTCGTACCACATATATATAGCAACAAAACAAGTCTATTGATTTAAAAAAGAAACATTTATTTCCCCTATATAATTTATGTTATAGTCTTGCTTCAAATAAACTCTTAATATCTTACGGTGGGTCTCATACTGCAGGTTTAACTTTAACTTAACTGTAAACAAAAGAAAATGTCAAAAAAATGTACACAAAACAACAACAATTTTTTTGGGTTAACTATTAACTAAAGTTTAAACCTGAAGTATGAGACCCACCGTTAGTAAATTCAAATTGAAATTCATTTTCATTTAAAACGTTATAAATTTACATCGAAACAACAAATTCTTTTATTTTTAAATTGAATATTGGGTCATATTAATAAAAGTTAGCCAATTCTTCGAAGTAATTATTTTGGTTTAGGAATGACGTACCACCAAATTTATCCATAGGCTTGAAGGATATCAAAATATCCTATGAAATTAAAACAAAAAAATTGTCTACCCGCAAGCAGACTAAAATTGTGTAATAAATAACTTAAACACCTAATAAAAAATTCCCCCTATTAGTGAAATGTAGTTTTTTATTCATACATACACTATTTACAAATTTAAAACATTTTTTAACGATTATTTCATGGCATTTTTCTCATTTTTTTAAGTGAAAGCCCAAAAATAAAAGCTTCATTTGAACTTTTCTCACTTTCAAAATGAAAATCTCACCTTTAGTAAAAAATCCAGTAATGATTTATGAAAATTATTGGAAATTTAATTTTATTTAGAATTTTTTTATTTTATGGATTATTCTTAAACTATACTATATCTCGTATAAGTACTGATTAATGTGTAGATACTTTTTATGTATGCAGTTTCACATCAAGACTCGCAAACTTATTAGATTTGCTTAGTTCACACGATACACGAAACCTTACGTGAATTCCCCATTGTTTTTCAGTACAATATTTAATAAAAACAGAAATACGAAAATTTTTATCCAACTGGACCTAATTGCATCAAATTTTAAATATTAAGATATTATTTCATACAATAATGTCTGGTCAAAATTCGGATTAAATTGTATATAATTTAAAGTAATTAAATCCAATTTGATCCACGTAGATACAATTGTATTCACCATTTTTCGGATTAAATTGTATGTGATTAGTTATTGTATTTCATAAAATTGGATATGTCACCATATCATCTTTTTTAATCGGGTATAGATGATTTTATAAAGAACGTAATATTGTTATATATTAAAGAAATCATGAAATATTGTAGATATGGAACCATATTAAGTTATATATGAGTTCTTATTCGTCAATATATAATCATATCTAACACAAATTATGAAATATTTCTTATATGGCTCCACATATAGTTTTATAATATTATGTATAGTGTCATACTAAATTATATATAAACGTATATGTAATTATATTTGTAATATGTTACTTTATGTACTTACCCGGGTAAAAATCTTAATATGGTGTCATATATAATTATATCTTATTTGATAAGTCCCCATATACAACCACATACAGCTTGATCCGAAAAATGGGTCATCTACATGTATCTAATTATATAAAATTAGATATAATTTGATACAGTTTGATCCGAGATTTGTCCATATCCAGGACATCATATTATATCTAATTCGATATAAAATTATCTGATTTTATATAATTTTGTCTGATAGTAGGTATACTTTTTATGCATAACAGCTATTAAATTGACATTGAAATTTGTATAGTTTGAACAATTTTAAAGGCCCAAATTTAATAACATAAAATAAATTTAGTTGAATGCTTTTGTCTTCTAAATCGTACGCATCATTTTTTAACATGATTTTACATGAAAATAATCACGTGAAAATTATTTGGCTATCGAGCAATTAACTCTTAATTTGCAGACTACTAAATTTGATGTTGAACTATATATTAATTTCTACGGGATTATATAGAAAGTTATATAAAATTACAAGAATATATTTTTAGTATGACGACACATACAGTGCTATATAACTTAGTATCGAACCATATATAATCATATCGGTCACTACATATATTTTGATTAGTTTTATATGGCTTATATAGTTATATATGGAGTCAGATTTGGGGATATGTAATAACATCATTTACCATACAAAAAATTAGTTGAGAAAATAATATCAGATGTAGTTGTATATAATGATATGTGTCTTAAAGTGACTCCATTCATTGTCAGATATAACCCAATCACATTATATATGATAATATATAACTATTTTTGCTCGGGTATATATAACACATGCAATTATATGTAGGCCAGTATGTAATAATATAAAATCACATATGTCTCCATATTAAAACCTTTGAGGAAAAAATATCTAACATATGTCTATATAAAAGTATATATGCTTGAATTTAAAAGCATATGTGGCCATATGTAACTATAAGTTACTATATGCAATTACATAAAATAATATATGGTTATATCAAAACTTTTTTACTCGGGATATCATTAAAACAACATACCATGTATGGTGCCATTTAAACAATATATTGTCATATATGGTAACTCATCAGAAACAACAATATTAAGTGTATTTCAGAAGCTATTAATTGTATTTCAGAAATTATAATTGCATTTCAGAAATTATCGAATGTATTTCAGAAATTATTAATTGTATTTTTTTTTTCTTAAATACGTAATTTCTGAAATACAATTGATAATTTCTGAAATACAGTTTGATAATTTATGAAATACAGTTGTGAATTTTGGAAATAGAGTTAATAATTTCTGAAATACAATTGACAAAACTGAAATTCAATTGACTAGTTCTGAAAAACAATTCATAAATCTGAAAAATAATTCATAAGTTCTAAAATACAATTAATTATTTCTGAAACACAATTGATAAATCTTAAAAACAATTGATACACTTGGAAATGGTGTAGAGCGTCAAAAAGTTGTAAATAAAATTATTTTATTAAAAAAATTCAATTTAATAAAAAAAAAATATATATTTTTATAAAAAAATTTATAGAAAAAAAATTATAATTTTATAAAAAGAAATTCAATTTATAAAAAAAAATGCATAGCCGTGAACGGTATCGAACTCGAGACCTTCTGAGTTTAAATATCTGGCTGGGATCTTATTTAATCCCAAATAAATGAAGATCTTACATAGTCCCCAAATATAATGCGGGATCTGTTTTTATATGTCATTTCTGTGGATACCCTATTAAAAAATTAATGAAATACAACATACAATCATATCTTTTCTTGATGCCGGCCAAAATAAAATTTTATTCGAAAAATGGTGGATCGTACTGCAGTAATTTAGATCCACCTTGGATTTAATATGATGAAATACAATCCGAAAAACGAGTTTATCTAATTATATAAAATTGGATGTGACATAATGATAATCATGAAATAATTTCAATAGAATGGACCGTTTAATGCAATCTTAGCGATATCTGAATGAATTATTTTTGTCTAATGGTATCAATTAAAATGTAACTTTTTGTATGAAATCTAATTTTATATAATTAGCTTAACCCATTTTTTCGATCTGCCATTTTTCGAATCAAATTAGATCTAAGTTTATCCACAAATATATTGCTGGATCTAATTCGATCTGCCAAAATTGAGATCAAATTAGATCTAATTTTATCCACAAATATATAGCTGTATCTAATTCGATCCGCCATTTTTCGGATCAAATTAGATATAAGTTTATCCGCAAATATATAGCTGGATCCGCCATTTTTCGGATCAAATTAGATCTAGGTTTATCCCCAAAGATATCATTGGACCTCCCAATTTTGAGATATAACTTGATCTTAGTTTATCCCCATATATACAATGGGATCTAATAGGATATGATTGGATACACCCAATTTTGAGATCTAATTGGATCAGCTAGATATTACAGCATATCTCAAACAATATCAAATTGGATATGATTAGATATTGCGCGAGATCAATTTTTTTTACTCGGGTAATTATAAGAAAAACGAGTAAAAAGGTTAAAGTCGGGCATGCCGACTATACAATACCCTACACCAGTGTGGTGTATTGTTTGGATCCGAAATTCGAATGGGTTAAAATGGGGCTTATGTCAAAATTTTCTATAATGTAAGTCAGCGCACCAAATTTCATTAAAATATCTTAATATTTGCGACCTGCAGTTTGTAACCAAGCCAATTTTGGGGGGACCCTTATATGGGCACTAGTTCTAAACATGGACCGATGTTTACCAAAATCAATAGGCTTCGTCCTTGGGCCAACATAGGTCTATGTACCAAATTTCATCAAAATAGCTTAATATTTGCGACCTGCAGCGTATAAACAATATAATTTTGGGGGGACCCTTATATGGGCACTAGTTCTAAACATGGACCGATGTTCACCAAAATCAATAGGCTTCGTCCTTGGGCCAACATAGGTCTATGTACCAAATTTCATCAAAATATCTTAATATTTACGACCTGCAGCGTATAAACAGTATAATTTTGGTAGGACCCTTATATGGGCACTAGGTCTAAACATAGACCGATGTTCACCAAAATCAATAGGCTGCGTTATTGGGCCAATATAGGTCTGTGTATCAAATTTCATCAAAATATCTTAATATTTGCGACCTGCAGCGTATAAACATTATAATTTTGGTAGGACCCTTATATGGGCACTAGGTCTAAACATGGACCGATGTTCACCAAAATCAATAGGCTGCGTTATTGGCCCAATGTAGGTCTGTGTACCAAATTTCATCAAAATATCTTAATATTTACGACCTGCAGCGTATAAACAGTATAATTTTGATAGGACCCTTATATGGGCACTAGGTCTAAACATGGACCGATGTTCACCAAAATCAATAGGCTGCATTATTGGGCCAATATAGGTCTGTTTACCAAATTTCATCAAAATATCTTAATATTTACGACCTGCAGCATATAAACAGTATAATTTTGGTAGGACCCTTATATGGGCACTAGGTCTAAACATGGACCGATGTTCACCAAAATCAATAGGCTGCGTTACTGGGCCAATATAGGTCTGTGTACCAAATTTCGTCAAAATATCTTAATATTTACGACCTGCAGCGTATAAACAGTATAATTTTGGTAGGACCCTTATATGGGCACTAGGTCTAAACATGGACCGATGTTCACCAAAATCAATAGGCTGCATTATTGGGCCAATATAGGTCTGTGTACCAAATTTCATCAAAATATCTTAATATTTACGACCTGCAGCATATAAACAGTATAATTTTGGTAGGACCCTTATATGGGCACTAGGTCTAAACATGGACCGATGTTCAAAAAAATCAAACTTGTTCGTCCTTGGGCCAACATAGGTCTGCGTACCAAATTTCATCAAAATATCTTAATAGTTGCGACCTGTAGAGTGCGCACAAGATTGCATGGACAGACAGACGGACGGACAGACGGACATCGTTAAATCGAAATAAAAACGAGTAAAAAGGTTAAAGTCGGGCATGCCGACTATACAATACCCTACACCACTCTGGTGTATTGTTTGGATCCGAAATTCGAATGGGTTAAAATGGGGCTTATGTCAAAATTTTCTATAATGTGAGTCAGCGCACCAAATTTCATTAAAATATCTTAATATTTGCGACCTGCAGTTTGTAACCAAGCCAATTTTGGGGGGACCCTTATATGGGCACTAGTTCTAAACACGGACCGATGTTCACCAAAATCAATAGGCTTCGTCCTTGGGCCAACATAGGTCTATGTACCAAATTTCATCAAAATATCTTAATATTTGCGACCTGCAGCGTATAAACAATATAATTTTGGGGGGACCCTTATATGGGCACTAGTTCTAAACATGGACCGATGTTCGCCAAAATCAATAGGCTTCGTCCTTGGGCCAACATAGGTCTATGTACCAAATTTCATCAAAATATCTTAATATTTGCGACTTGCAGCGTATAAACATTATAATTTTGGTAGGACCCTTATATGGGCACTAGGTCTAAACATGGACCGATGTTCACCAAAATCAATAGGCTGCGTTATTGGGCCAATATAGGTCTGTGTACCAAATTTCATCAAAATATCTTAATATTTACGACCTGCAGCGTATAAACAGTATAATTTTGGTAGGACCCTTATATGGGCACTAGGTCTAAACATGGACCGATGTTCACCAAAATCAATAGGCTGCGTTATTGGGCCAATGTAGGGCTGTGTACCAAATTTCATCAAAATGTCTTAATATTTACGACCTGCAGCGTATAAACAGTATAATTTTGGTAGGACCCTTATATGGGCACTAGGTCTAAACATGGACCGATGTTCACCAAAATCAATAGGCTGCGTTATTGGGCTAACATAGGTCTGTGTACCAAATTTCGTCAAAATATCTTAATATTTACGACCTGCAGCGTATAAACAATATAATTTTGGAAGGACCCTTATATGGGCACTAGGTCTAAACATGGACCGATGTTAAAAAAAATCAAACTTGTTCGTCCTTGGGCCAACATAGGTCTGCGTACCAAATTTCATCAAAATATCTTAATAGCTGCGACCTGTAGAGTGCGCACAAGATTGCATGGACAGACAGACAGACGGACGGACGGACAGACGGACATCGTTAAATCGAAATAAAAAAAAATTCTGAACCGATCGGTATACTATAAGGTGGGTCTACGACCAATATTTTTTGGTGTTACAAACATCAGCACAAACTTATAATACCCTGACCACATAGTGGTGTAGGGTATAAAAAATTCTGAACCGATCGGTATACTATAAGGTGGGTCTACGACCAATATTTTTTGGTGTTACAAACATCAGCACAAACTTATAATACCCTGACCACATAGTGGTGTAGGGTATAATTATATTTATATACATATGTATATAAATTTCATTATTATTAACAGTAATAATAATAAGAAAAAAAATATAAATCAATATAAAGTAGCAACCTCAAAAAAAAAACACTCTTACACATATGAATCACTAGTCCCAATCAGCGAAATTCGACAAATTTACTGATTCTCCAGAAATTGGTTTCTCTGGAAATTACGTAAAAGTCTATTTTTAAAAGTATCAGCAGAAACAGTTAAATCATGTAAATTCTCAGGTAAGCGATTCCAAACCCTAGCGGTTCTAATAAGAAATGATCGTTCATAAACTGAACAATTATAAATAGGATAAACAATAGGCCTTTTTTTAATCACCGGATTTATTTTTGGATTTATTTTATTTTGTTAAAAAATCCATATTTTGGTTTTTAATTTTCAAAATTTATAATTTTTATTAAAATCTAATACTTATTCTTATTCGCCAACAAATTGTGCAAGAAAATCATTAAATTTTTTAAAAATATGAACACAGGAATTAAAATAAGCTAAATCCAAAATGGATTTAAAAAATAAATAAATCCGTTTTGGATTTAGCTTAATTTTCTTCCAGAAAATTCATTTTCGCAAAATTTAAATTTTTTCTTTCACATTATATTAGGGAATAAGTGTTAGATTTGGATAAAAATATAAAATTTTAAAAATTAAAAAATAAAATGTGGATTTTTTAACAAAATAAATCCAGTGATTAAAAAAAAGGCCAAATATGAGCATGCCTCATAGATCTAAAAAATATAAATTTAGAAGCCAAATAATGAGGCACATCAAACTTCAGTATTTTAAATAGGAAAAATCATATTGCGTAATTCGAGATATTGTACAAAAAACAGCCTAAACATTCATTCACGGCTCCAATAATACGAGCATGATCATCATGAGGAATCCCAAACACAAATCGTACTATTCATTTAAGAACACGTTCTAGCCTATCTATATTATAGGATAGTGTACCACATACAACATCAACCCAGTATGCAAAATGAGTCGAGCTTGTATCGAAACTGAATTATTTTCTCGTAAAATTTTATCGATATCGAGTTACTATGTAGCTTGCAAGGTGATATAGATCCGAAAAATTGTAGATTTATAGATTCGATATTTCATCGAAACAACGAATATTTTTCGAGGGAAAATATGGTTAATAAAAGGGGAAAAAAATATTTTTCTTTTCTTTTTTTACCTTTCCCTTTTTTTATTCCTATTTAATTTAATTTTCTTCAATTTTAATTTAAATTCAAAGCAATTTTGTTTTGTTCCAACACCAGCCACGATTCGAACCAATATCCTTTGGTTTAGAAGTTCATCGCCTTACCCCTTGAGCCAAACCGTAATGATACATATAGTTTCATAAACATTTTTTTTATAATTCAAATTGTTTTTATTATATTTGAATCTACCTTTTTATAAACTTCATATTACCCAACAAACATGAATGTAAAAGTTAAAATAAATGCCCTAGGTATAAGAACGAATATGCTGATCTTATCCAATTTTACGTAAATAAATTTAATGCTTAATATAGAAAGGCCCTAACTCGACTTAATATTTTATTAGAGGAAAATGAAATCTGAAAAACTACTTTTATTTTATTGTTTTTGTATTAATAAAAAAATTCATTCAGAGAAACTCTATAACGAAGGTTTTTAGATTTGTATTGCCTTCCCTTCAATAGAAATTAAGAATGAAGTTAGGGTCTAACTTCATTAAGCCATCGATATTAAACTTTGGAGCAAAATTGCATAAAAATATTTGTATACAAAAATAAAGTAAAAGATTTTAAAACCGTCCTGTTTGAAGATAATTATTTTAAAAGTGACAATACACTGTGAACAGTGTTGCAATTCAGTGCTTTTCGGTGTTTTTTTCCCTCCCGTACCCGGTGATTTTTCAGATTTCTGGCAGTGCTTTTAGTGCTTTTTGTACAGTTTATATTTTTATAGCCTACACCACTACGTGGAGAGGGTATTATAAGTTTGTGCTGATATTTGTAACACCAAAAAATAATGGTCGTAGAATGGTAGTACCTATACCGATCGGCTCAGAATTTTTTTTATTTCGATTTAACGATGTCCGTCCGTCTGTCTGTCCATGCATTCTTGTGCGCACTCTACAGGTCGCAAATATTAACATATTTTGATGAAATTTGGTACACCGACTTATGTCGGCCCAAGGACGACGCCTATTGATTTTGGTTGAAATAGGTCCATATTTAGACCTAGTGCCCATATTAGGGTCCCCCCAAAATTATATTTTTTATACGCTGCAGGTCGCAAATATTAAGATATTTTGATGAAATTTAGTACACAGACCTATTTTGGCCCAAGGACGAAGCCTATTGATTTTGGTTAACACCGGACCATGTTTAGACCTAGTGCCCATATAAGGGTCCCCCCAAAATTGGCTTGGTTACACGCTGCAGGTCTCAAATATTAAGATATTATAACGGAATGTGGTTTGCTGACTCACATGGTCCAGAGAAAAAAGCCGATAGATTCTAGATAGAATCGGTCCATATTTGGACCTATCACCCATATGGGCTATAATTACGATTTTCTCTTTTATAATTTTATAGAAAATTTTGACACAAGTCCTATTTTAACCCATTCGAATTTCGGATCTAAACATTAGTTGGCTCTTAACCAGACTGGTGTAGGGTATTGTATATTCGGCATGCCCGACTTTAAGCTTTTTACTCGTTGGTATTTGTTCTCATTTTTTAAATTTTTCTGTCAAAGTTGAAAAAATAATACGAACTATACAAAAAATACATTTTTTCACAATGTTTGTAGCACAATTTTAAATAGCAACTTCATTATATTTAAACTTCAAAATTTTGAAATATTAGTTTGGTGCTTTTTTACCCCTTTTGGTTATTTTTTGAACCTTTTTTACACGATTTTACAAAGCTAAAATGTGTTTTTAAATTTTTACCCTTTTTACCCGTTTTCACAATGCTCACGGTGCGTTCCTGCCTTCAAGAGTTGGCAACACTGACTCTGAATTAAGATGAGAATAAGATTAGTTAGTCAGCAATACAAATTTGCATAAATCAAAGTACCTAGAATTTAGTGTTCAACTGCAGTTTATAAAATTCAATTTTAATTGAGAAAAACTTGCGTTACATTTACTTTTTTTGATTTTTAAAGTTAAACTTTCATTTGAATAAAACTTATAACTCTCTATTTTCCTATTTTCTGCCACGTATAAAACTTTTTGAGAAAACAGAATAACTTTAAAATCTCATAAAATATAAAATCTATCCTTTTTAAAAAAGTACGTAAAGGGCATTATACAGGCATGTCACAGGTTTTTTTCGGAATAGATTTGATTTCGCAATTTCATTTCCGCAATTTTTTTCCAAAAGTGATCGAAAACAATTTTTTTCCTTCTGAATTTGCAGTTTAAGGTGCTACAGAAAATTTTGTATTGAAAATAAAACATTCTGGTAAGTATCGAGTATGCTACAGTCTTTATAGTTGTACTTAAAACGTTAAAAGTTTCTCCAGAAAACGTAAAACGAAAAAAATATCGTTTTCATTCCACTTTCAAAAACCAAAGTGAAATTGGTATTTAGAGCAGCTTAAACTCATAAAAGCTTTTCAATAGTGCTTGGTATGTATTCCCTAAAGTGTCGTTAACAGAGAAACAAGCCAGCCGCCGTAAGCCGTTTAAGCCGCCGCCGCCGGTCATTATTGCTCCAGCCGCCGCCGCCGATTTTTTTCGGCTCATTTCGGCTGGAAGTATCAATTTTCCAAAATAAAAAAATTAAAAGCAAATGTCATTTTTAAAACAAATTTTCTACTTCGTCATTTCCTGAACCATCAAGAGCATTTTTTTTTTTAGTTAAAAAAAATAAAAGAACCAGTTTTATAGTCAGAGCTAAGAAGGATTTTTTGTCATAAATATTTCTTAAGTTAGAAGTTTTGCTTGAAAACTTCTGACAGATTTCGCTGAAATTTGGATAAGCAATAGAGGAGAGAATCCAAATGAACAATATACATATATACTTTTTAAATGACCAAGTGTAGATTGTAGGCAGAGCTTCGAAAGAATTAATTCAATTTTAGGTTAATTCGCACAAAACCAAATTCAGCTTTAGAAATTGAATATATATCATTCCATCAAAACATTCCTTTATAATTAATTCATAGGATTCATTCCCAAAGTTTAATATTAAATAGAATGCATTCTTATGTTGAATACATTCCATTAATTATTTATATTGAATTACAATCAATATAAATAATTAATTTTTTCATTAATTCTAATCTTTTACAAAATGGCTTATCAAAATTGTCATTTTATTAAATCAGTAAAAGATCTAAGGTATGAATATACCAACGACTATATAGACTAAAGACAAACCACCAAACTCAACTGCTATTAAAAAGTCTCTTTAATTTTATATGCATACTGGTTTTAAGAGAAACAGTTTTTAGTGTTTTTTTAACGCGTATTTTTTAATATTAATAAGCAAAATTTTGTGCTAATTATACAAAACTAATGCAGAGAACATATCAAACAACATAAGTGCACTTTATAATTTAATTAAAATTGCTGTAAAACAATAAAAATAATTAATTAAAAATACCACTTTTTCACGTTTTTTGTTATTTTACTTTGAAACTCTCTTAAAACCAGTTCAGTTTTTCAGATGAGAGCCGTGGATAGTGCCTGAATATACTAATTATTCTGACAACACTTTAGTTAATAATTACAAATTAAATAAAAATGTGGCTTATATTAGGGATTTAATATTGATATCATATACACAACCCATAAAAAACGCAACATTTGTTTTAAACTTTTACAAACCGAATGAAACGTGAAAGATCATTATAAAAAGAATGAATTCATGAAAGAATTCATTCACTATGCATGAAAATTAAAAGAATGAAGCCAGTGAATGAATTCATAAGGAATGGTATAATCGTAAGATATATTAGTAAATTTTAATTAAAAGTCCAAAAGCGAATTAAAGAATTAATTCATTCGAATTTATGGTCGTAGGTTTGGTTAAATAGATCACATCACATTTTTCAGAAATTTCAGCACACCTGAAATTATTATCAAAAGACACATTTTTAAGACATTGCGGACGAAGATATTTACAATAATCGACGCTGTTCTGAGTTCCGCATCCACAAAAAATTATAAAGTGAAACATTCCGAATTTTTTTGCTGTTTCGTGATCCGTGATGATGATGTTTCGGAACTAAGAACAGGGGTGAATATCTAAATTTTTTAACTTTTCTTCTAAGTTTTTCAACTTTGACATATTTTCGAGCATAATTTTTTGCGAACCATATTTTTTTTCTAGTTTATTCTAAAAACACATTTAATTTTGAGTGAAAATAGAGTTTGTTTATTTCTAAGTTCCGAATCCACATAAAAAATTCTAAAGTGAAACATTCCGAATTTTTTTGCTGTTCTGTGATCCACATCCGAATTATTTTCTACGTTTTATTTCGTGTTGGAAAAGCTTGGTGAAAGTAAAAGGAATATTTTGTTGCAAAAATTAATATGTTAAAATTTATTTTAAAATTTGTTGAAAAAGTCAATTTCCGACATTTTGAATTTTGTGTGATTTTACAAAACCACTCTAATTAAAAAGTTTCGGAATTCAGAACAGGTGTGACAGTGTCAAAACTCTGTTTTTGAGCAACTTCAAGCACTTAACAATTTGAAATTCATCAATTTTTCAACCGATTTTGAATAAAGCTTTCCAAATATATATAGAATTATTTATTTGTAACTGAAATATGTTGACAGTTTTTTTTTTAAATATTAAAATTCATTTTTTTTTTAATTTTTATACTTTGACGGCTTTTTTACAGTATTAAACAATTCTTTACTATTTTAATTCATTCTGAAAGTGGGTTTAGTTCTTAGTAAAATCAGATTCTTTTGTTTAAATTAATTGAAAATTGAAAAAGTTATCGTAATTTTTCTAAACATTTATTTTCAGCAACTCGAGGTTCTTGTTTGCACAATCATTAAGGTTAATATTTTCAATTTTCTTATAAATGCAGAGATTCCATGTTTATAAAAAAATTTATAACTTTGACAATTTTAAAGCGATTAAAATAGAATTTAATTAAATTAGATAAAAATTAGTTTTTTTTTTTAAACAAAATATTGCAATTAAAAGCCGTCAAAATTAAACAAAATAAGAAAAAATTAAGAAAATCAGTTTTATTTGAAAATATTTCCACAAAATTTTGTTGAATATATAAACATTAGGGCGGGTCGATTTAATAATCGCCCATGGCTCAGTGAAAATCGTATTCTAGGGATCAAAATAAGAAACTTTGCCGAAGGAACCATACCTCTAAAACGAATTCTACTACCCCCAACTGTTGACTTTTGTCCCGTAGGGTCAAGTTTTGAAAAATCCCACTTTGACCCATTTAGAGTGCCCCAATCGAGTCCAAATGTATGACCGACCCCCACTAACTTTGGAGGGCCGATCAACCCATGCCAGTGGCACACCCCCTGGAACTCCCCTGGGGGGTTCCCCATACAAACATTTTAAAAAATCACCATTTTTGGCACTTTATTTTATTATTTTTTATTTATTTTATTTATTTTTATTATTTTATTTATTTTTTCTCTTTAGAAATTTATTTAGTCAGAACATATGTAAATGAAAAAATTAATTTAACTTAGTAATAGAAAAGAAAATAAAAAAAATTACTGTTTGAAGTCGTTTTTGCTTTCAAGTCTGGGCATTTTTTCTTTTCTATTACTAAGTTAAATTAATTTTTTCATTTACATATGTTCTGACTAAATAAATTTCTAAGGAGAAAAAATAAATAAAATAATAAAAATAAATAAAATAAATAAAAAATAATAAAATAAAGTGCCAAAAATGGTGATTTTTTAAAATGTTTGTATGGGGAACCCCCCAGGGGAGTTCCAGGGGGTGTACCACTGGCATGGGTGGATCGGCCCTCCAAAGTTAGTGGGGGTCGGTCATACATTTGGACTCGATTGGGGCACTCTAAATGGGTCAAAGTGGGATTTTTCAAAACTTGACCCTACGGGACAAAAGTCAACAGTTAGGGGTAGTAGAATTCGTTTTAGAGGTATGGTTCCTTCGGCAAAGTTTCTTATTTTGATCCCTAGAATACGATTTTCCCTGAGCCATGGGCGATTTTTTTGCCTCCCCACAAATCGACCCAGCCTAATAAACATATGTACATATATATTTGAAAAGCCCAACTATCTCTCCTTCTAGCTCCGTTCAAAAACTAAAAATCCTAAATTTGTAATTTTTATCGATGAATTTAACTTAAAATTATTTTTTATTTGATAATTCCAAATTTTTTGCACAATTTTCTACTGCTATATTTTGGAAAAAACCTTAAACATCTTTAAAATACGTGTATAATGTTCTATCAAGCCGATCAAGCCGCCGCCGCCGCCGATTATTTGGTTGCGCCGCCGCCGCCGATTTTTATCCGGCTCAACCTTAATCGCCGCCGCCGCCGCCGATTTTTTGCTTACGCCGCCGCCGCCGATTATTTTGATCGGCTTGTTTCCCTGGTCGTTAACCATTTCACTTAAAAAAATTTACATTTAAAACGCTTTTTGTTGGTAAATTCAAAAATTTTCTTGTTGATTAGTAAAACGTAATTTTTTATGAAAAATTAAAATTTTTAATTTTGATCGGCGATCTTCTCTTTTTTAACTATAAATGGCAACTTATATCAAAATTTAGCAGTTGGAACACGAATTTACCACAAAAAGTCTTTTTTTTTTAACATTTTAGAATTTACGAAAACGCAAAAAAGCTGAAGAAGCAAAAGTAAAACGTTACGAAATTGTACATCGAAATCATATTAATTTTATGCGAAATATGTGTTAAAACTTTAAATATGCTCTCTAACAAAAACTTGTTTAAGTGAAATTATTAAAAACAGCATTCTTAACTTATAATTATTTATGTTTGTCTGCTATATTTGGTCTAAATATGCAAAAATACTATTTACTTCTGGAGAAGCAATTTGCGTTTTCAATTTCACTTTCAAGTGAAATTGAAGTCTGTGACATGCCTCATAAAAAGTGTTTCACCTTTACTATAAAAAATAAAAAGTCCATTTTAAATCACAAAAGTCGACTATTATTTTAATTTTCGTACCATACAAAATATTTCAAATATACCTTAAAATTCTGTTTCAAATTTTAAATTTTCAAATTTTGTTTACATTTGTTTTACAAATTTCCTTTTTATTTTTGAATATTTTGTTTTGATTTTCAATAAAAATAAACAAAAATTTTGACTTTTATTATAAAAGTTCTATTTTAAATATTTTGTATAGTACGGTTAAAACAAAACCTTTGCTTTAAAATAAAGTCGACTTTGCCAAAAATATACGTTTGAAAAATATTGATAGTAAGGCTGTTTGTTTTTAAATTTTATTTTTGTATTTTATATTTTTAGTTTTTGTAACTATTTGTGTGGTGAATATTTAAGTCGCATATGTCGACCCTTTTGATAGCAACTGACATCGATATTTCTTCACATTTTTACAACCCGGTAACCCCGTGACTCTCAACTCAATTTAAACATTTTTACTAACAATCCAGATAAATTTGGCAATCGATTTCGATAATTTCGTTGTCGTAAACTCTGGTTTGAAATATTTAATATAAAACAAAACAAAAAAAAACAAAAGAATTTAGATATAAACGAAGTTTCCAGTTGTCCAGTTTTTCTTCTCGTGCATCTACAAAACCTCGTTTTTATAGATTCAAATTGTTTGCTGGGTACATTTGTTTGTTTAAATTTCTTTTTGTTCAATTTATAGATATGTCAAAATATTTTAAATTCAAATTTAATTCATACAATTTTCAAATCGGTTGTGGTGTAGATGTCTGGAACATAGGTCTGGAAGGTCAGACATTAGGGTGGGTCGATTTAGCAATCGATATTGCGTCATCGATTTTTCGAAAGCTTTTAGCATGGGGAAAAAAAGTTCCACTACGACATATCAAAAAAATCATTTTCGAGGCTCCCAAATTTAAAGTAAAATAAGTAAAATTGTTTTCTGCTTGATGATGATAATGATGTTGATGACAACAAGGAGAAAATAATTTTACTTATATACTTTTACCTCTAATTGCCACATTTTTTATCCGATTTTCATAAGTAATACCTTTCTGGAAAGGTTGTATTGTTATATTGTTTACAACTTTATTAGTTGTTTCAAAAAGCTACCTCAAGATGGCGCTAATCTAGCATTTATTAGAAAATTGCAAAAAATTTAAATTTGGGAGCCTCGAAAATGATTTTTTTGATATGTCGTAGTGGAACTTTTTTTTCCCCCATGCTAAAAGCTTTCGAAAAATCGATGACGCAATATCAAAAAATTTTTATCCATACAATTTGACCCGCCCTATCAGACATAGACAAAATTTAATTTTATGAGGTTCGTGGTTCAAATCTCTATTACAGCCAAATTTTATTTTTTATATAACTATGTTGTATATCCTTTTTTTACTTTTATTAGGTAAACTACGTTTTTAACGCTAAAAAGCATAAACAAATTATAACCCGCGTAATTTTTGGAGGACAATTAATATCGAGAAATTTCAATATTTATACTTTAAATACATTGGAAAACGAACCAAACTTGCGAATAATAAAAAATGCCAATAAATTGAGAAATTAAGATATGATAAAGTGTCGAAATCGATAAAATTTTCGATTAAAAAGTGTGCTCAAAATGACGACTCTATTTCATATTGATTTATATTAATTTTTTCGAAAAAACTTCGATAAAGCTTCGAAATGATGAACCGCTTCGAAACTGTGCATACTGTGATGTGATGTAACTGTACCGTGCCGTAACTAAAAATACACTTATAGATTACCGCAAACGACATTACTGTTTAGCATCCATTTCATGTGGTTTTATATTTTATTCTAAATTTTTCCATTTATTTGTTAATTCTTATTCCTTATTTGTTGTGTGAATCAATTTTCTTTATTCATTTCATATTTTTTCCAACTAAAATCATTCAGCTGTTTCGATGCCGGATAGAAAATTCTGATTTCAACAGAATGATCCGGCAAGTACGTTTACATTTACGTGTTAGTAACCATTCGTATACATTTCTTCTTGTAGCTTCGAAACAGCTGATTCGTTACAGATACGTTTACGGTTGGGTAACTCAGCCTTAAAGCATACGCGATCGTGCGCTTGGCCCTAAGTGGCAAGTGCAATCCACAATGGTACAGTGATCTAAGACCCAAGGTAACTTTAGCGGATATATCATCCACTTCGGGACCAAAATTTAAGTACTCATCAATTATCACACCTAAACACTTGAGATTATTAAAAAACTTAATATTCACACCACCCATACCAATATTGGGATAATCAACACTACGAAATAGTGAACGAAACATAATAGCTTTGGTTATAAGCGTTTTAATAGTAAAGTCATTTTCCACCATCCAATTACTTAAGTTTGCAAGGTTGAAATTGATTACCGCCTCCAAAACATCAGGAAACTCTCTCCTATTACTAAAAAGCAGTTGAATGTCGTCTGCAAATAGGAAGGTTTTACCAAATCTAAGTCCAAACCATCTACACAATCATCTAAGTACATTAAAAAGAGAAGAGGTCCAATAACAGAACCTTGCGGAACTCCAGAGTAAAGAAAAGCAACATTAGAAATGGAACCACGGAAACTCACGAATTGCGATCTTCCCTGCAAATATGAATAAATTAGCTTGCAAGCCATCCTAGAGAAACCAAAAATTCTATTAAGTTTTCCAATAAGGTTGTAATGATTCAGTCGGTCGAAGGCCTTAGAAAGATCCAATGACATCAAAACACTATTTCTGTCATTCCTAAGGTTCTCCCTTACAGTCTCAGTCATGCCTAAGAGCATAGCCGAGGTACTGTACTTATCTCTATAGGCATATTGAAAGTCCCTAATGAGATTATGCTGTGATATAACAGGTCAATTGAAAAATTCGTTTTTTTATTCAACATAGTTCCCTTCAAGGGTGATACACTGATTATAGCGACCCTCCAACTTTTCGATACCATTTTTGTAGTACGATTTGTCCTTTGCTTCAAAATAGGCCTCAGTTTCTGCGATCACCTCTTCATTCGACGAAGAAAATTTCTTCCCAGCGAGCATTCTTTTGAGATCTTAGAAAAGGAAATAGTCGCTGGGGGCCAGATCTGGAGAATACGGTGGATGCGGAAGCAATTCGAAGCCCAATTCATGGATTTTCGCCATCGTTTTCACTGACTTGTGACACGGTGCATTGTCTTGGTGAAACAGCACTTCCTTTTTCTTCAAATGCGGCCGTTTTCCGGCGATTTCGTCCATTGAACGGTCCAATAACGCTATGTAATAGTCAATTTACGGTCATTCGAAATGATTTTGTGGATTTTTTTGATGTTTTCGTCCGTAACAACCTCTCTTGGGCGTCCACTGCGTTCACCGCCTTCGGTGCTCATTTCACCAAGTCTAAACTTAGCATACCGATCCTTGATGGTTGATTTTCCTGGGGCAGTGTCCGGAAACTCGTCATCAAGGCAAGTTTTTGCTTCAACTGTATTTTTTCCCTTCAAAAAGCAATATTTTTCAACACGCGAAATTCCTTTTTATCCATTTTTTCCCAATAACACTCAAAATGCTATAATTAACAAACTAATGATCCGACAGCTGTCAAATTTATACACGCGTCTTTTGAAGGTTAACTAAAAATCATATCGATTTAAATCTAGTAGCGCCATGTATGTGTCAGGCCGGGGACTTCTCAATTGACCTGCTATACTGAATTATCTGATACTTTAACAGGTGCTCCATTATTTTCGAAAGTGATGGTAATATACCCTACGGGAAATTTTAACAAACTGCCACCGAACTGGCCCCTTTATATGAAATAGACTGGTCACTTTTACATGGCGTTGTCATAGGAGGGGTAAATTGACCCCTTGTGAAATGTCACAAGACACATCCTAGGACAGGTTACTAAACTCTCATAAAAAACAAAGTTCAGGGACCTGTCCTGGGATTTGTCTTGTAACATGTCACAAGGGGTCAATTTCCCCCTCCTATGACAACGCCATGTAAAAGTGACCAGTCTATTTCATATAAAGGGGCCAGTTCGGTGACAGTTTGTTAAAATTTCCCGTAGGGTACTTATAGGGCATAGATTATCATTGTCATAAGAGGAACCCCTCTTGGGAGTGGGAACCATACGTGCCAACTTCCAGCAGTCTGGATAAGTTGATGTTGTAATTATCATATTAAATAAATGCTGCGCCCCCCACAATTTTTATTAAATTCGTTTTTTTATTTAAAGTTTTTTTATTTAAAGCCTTCACCCAGCCACCACAAATAAATAATTCTGCACAACAATGGGTTTAAAATAAATAAATATTTGATCACTTTTTCTCATGAAAGTGGATTGTTAGCAGTGTTGCCAATTTAGCATATTTAATGCTAGATTTAGCATATTTTTAATTCATTTAGCATGAAAAAAATGTATCTAGCATATGGCATTTTTTTCAGCATTTTTCAGTCAAAATTTAGCATATTTTTAGCATTTTTTACAGTTTTATTTTCTGTTTTTTTAAGAATATTCTACATTAATTTGAATTTAAATGTAATATGAAAAAGAAATTTTTTTTTTACTTTTAGAGTAAGTACTAAGAACTATTTTTACACGTTAATTACACTGTGCAGTCGCAAATTTTAACAAGCTGGGAACCTACTGGTAAAGCTAATTCGAGTACGCTGAATTCAATGGTGATAGCAGTTTTTCAAAGTTAGCTCTCGTATTCGCGATATTCGCAATTAAAAATTTTGACGGGTACCAAAAAAAAATTTATTTTTATATCATTTTTATTTATAAATTTATCAAATTTGATTAAATATGTACAACATTAAGGAAGCTGTAACTTTTTTTCACGAAATTTTTTTTATAGATTTTTTTTCGCAAAAATTTCGCAAAAACATTTTTTTCTGCAAATAAAAAGTATGTGTTATGTTATTTTTTGTATATTCAATAGCGTTTATAAAAATATTTAATAGAGTTAAGAACAAAAATTTCTTTCAAAAAAAAACAAAAATCGCGAAAGAAAAAAAAAAATGTTTTTGGGGAAAAAATAGCGAAAAATTGTATTTAACAGGGTTGGATTGATTGAAATTCAATAATGATCCCAAAAGTATAAAAAATATTGCTTTATGGTACTTTAATATTAAATTTTTAATTAGGCAAGCCCGGCGTTAAGTTTTTTACTCGTTTTACTTTTTTTGTTGTTATGGTGAAGGAGTGATTTTGCACAAAAATACTCCAATTTTTGTAAAAAATAATAATAATAATTTAAAGAATAGAGTTTAAAATAGAATTAATAGATTTGCAAAATGTTGATAAGGTTCGTTTTTAATCTTTGCAATTTTTATTGATTTTTTTAGGTTGGGGCCATAGAGGGTAATGTGGATAGCGTTTGTGATAAATTCCTATCTTTTAAGAATTTCAGTGAATTTTGATTATTTTTACTGTAACAGCTGTACACTTTTCATTTAATCATACCAAAAATCTTACAACGTCAAGCAACACCACAAAAAGTATTAACCCTGATCGCGAAAATAATTTTTTTAAAGAATTTCATGCAGGTAAGCCCAAAGATGCAGAAATTTGAAAACGGTAAACAGAGCGTGCAATAAAAACCATTAAATTAATTTTGAGTAGATAAATTAAGGCTGAATAGGAAATTCATATTACACGCCAAAGTATTCCACATTACCACCTATTTTAGAAATAAAACATTTTGAGGTACTTTTGTTTATCCGCCTTTAATTTTTGAGATAACATATTTTCAGTAACACATTTGGGAAATCAAATAATAATAAATTTATTTTAACCCTTAAATGCATGGTGTAGCCATTTGGCAACATACCGGTTTTTTAATAAAAAAACCCACTTGATGCATAAAAATGCATTTTTGGGCATTAGAGGCCCCTTCTGTACATAGTGTTCCTATATTTTAGCGCAGAATTTTTAAACAGAGTAAAAATCATGGTTTTGCTCTGTATATTTGTAAAAAATCTAAAACACGCTTTTTTCACAAAAAGTGTAATATTCAAAAATATTTTTTTAAATATTTAAAGTGGTATTCTCGCAATAAAATTCAGTTTGGCGACAATAAATGTATAAATTACAGTTTATAGAATTTTTTTTTGTTTTTTTTTTTTTTTTGGATACACGTTAAAATAATCACAATTTAGAAATTTGTCAAAAAAAAAACCATATTTCTCAATAAAAATCACCTTTTTTTTTAATATAATTTTTTTTGGTATTTTTCTTCAAATGTACACGCCTTTAGAAATCATATATTTAAGGGTTAAAGGATTTTTGAACTTTTTTACAAGAATTAACTTTTGAGTTGTTTTAAATTTTTCTTTTATATACTTTTAGTTAATAAAATGAACTGAATTCATAATTAGAGATGACTTATTTTCAGTCTAATTTTAAAAAGTCACTAAAATAGTTTTTTTTTAACAAATTGAAACATTTTTTATAAAATTTTTTTAGCATATTTTTTCTAGCATATTTTTTTAGTTTTTAGCATTTTTTAGCATTTTTATGCAAAAAATCTAGCATTTTTTCCTAAATAAGTTTTGGCAACACTGATTGTTAGTAATGAATCCATAATAAATTGCAATATACGTGTGTATGTTAAGATAATTTGGTAAAGTGCGAACTTAGGTAGATAGACCCGTAAGTAGTTTTGTTCATTTGTGTTTTGAATGAAAATAAATAACGTAAAGCAGGGTTGGAAAGCATTTTATAATATTAAAAATAGCGGGCAAAGCTACGTTGTTAGCGTGTCTTAAAGTTTTTTTTTTAATTCCAGTTTATGTATAGGTAGACCTGGCAATTCAAGTAAATTCACAAATTCAGTTGGAAAATTTACTGCGTCGGTTTCTTCCACCGGTGCTTCGTTACATGAAGTTTAAATATCGGAATATATAAGTTCCATTCCTTTTCTAAGGTTTTTTCTCTTTCAGAAAATTTGTTTAACTTTTTGGGGAGTATGTTTCAATGCTACATAAGTTTCATATTCCGTTGATAGTGTTTGAACAGGTAATTCCCTCTTCCAATCCATTTGCATTGTCTATAATTTCAATTCCGCTCGTTCAACGTTTATATCCATTTCATTCCACTTGTGTAGTGTTTCAATCCCACTCGTTTTCTATTTAGTTTCTTAATTTTAGTGTTTCATATACACTTGTTCTTTAAGTTTTAGGTTTCTAGCTAAAGATGTAGACGTTAAGGGGGGGGGGGCAATTTTCCCCTTTTGAACCACCATTTTTACCACGTTCCTGTCCAAAGTCCTAGAAATGCCTTGTCGATAAGTTAGCCCATACTCCAAGGAAAACATATTATATATTACAGGTTTCTAGCCGAAGGGTTCGGTTAGGCCATCAAGGGGGAGAATTATTCCGTTTTTACCCCTCCCGGTAGGAATTTCCAAAAATTCCGTCTTAGAGGACGTCTGCGTTGGAGGAGGAACCTACTACATACATAATTTTAGGTCTCTATATCCAGCAGTTTGGCCAGGCCGTCAAGGGGGAAGTTTTTTCCCTTTTTACCCCTCCCGGTATGAATTTCCAAAAATACCATCTTAGGGGACGTCAACGTTGGAGAAGGAACCCAATTTAAGATCCCTTGTTCCAGCAGTTTGGCCAGGCCGTTAAGGGGGAGACTTTTCCTGTTTTTGACCCTACCTGTAGAAATTTCCAAAAATCTCATCTTAGCGGATGTCTACAATAGAGGAGGAACTTTAATACCAAATTTCAACTTCCTACCTCCAGCGGTTTGGGCAGGCCTTTAAGCGGCACTTTTCGCTTCATTAATACCCATTTTTGCAATGTCCCTGTCCAAAAAGCACCTCCTCGGTAAGTGAGCACATACTCCAAGTAACATATGTTTTACATTTCAGGTTTCTAGCCAACTTTTACTATTTGTGCCCCTCTCGGTAGGAATTTCCGAAAATCCATCGACAGGGAATTCCAGCTTCCTAGTTCCAGCAGTTTGAGTAGGCTGAGAGGAACTTAAGTACCGAATTTCAGCTTCCTAGTTCCAGCAGTTTGGACAGGTCGTTAAGGGGCAACTTTCGCTTTTTGAGCCCCCATTTTATAACGACCCTGTCCAAAATTCAAAAAAGTATCTTTCTAATAAGTTAGCCCTCACTCCAGGGACCCACATTTTAAGCTTCAGGTTTCTAGCCGAAGGGGTTTTTACCGGCCCCCAAGGCTTTTTTTTTTTTTGCCCCTCCCTTTAGGAATTTACAAAAATTCCATCTTCGCGGCTATCTGCGATGGATGAGGAACATTCATACCAAATTTCAACTGCATTGCCTAAGGGGTTTGGGCAGGCCGTTAGTGGGGACATTTTTCCCTTTCAACCACCATTTTTACTATGTTCCTGTTCCAAAATAGAAAAATTACGTTGCCGGTGAATTAGTCCTACTCCAAGGAATACATATTTAAAATTTTAGGTTGGCCAAAGGGGATTGGGCAAGCCGGCAGGAGGAGACTTTTACCTTATTTCCCCTCCCGATAGGAATTTCAAAAATTCCGTCTAAGCGGACGCCTACACAGAAGCAGGAACTCACATACCGAGTTTCCTTTTGGGATATCCTGCAGGGAATTCCAAAAATACAAACTTAGTCGATGTCTACTACAGTGGAGGAACCTTTATACCAAATTTCAACTTCTTACCTCCAGTGGTTTGGGCAGGCACTTTTCCAATTTGTGAGACTGTTTATGGGGAGACTTTTCCCCTTTTTGCCCGTTCCGGTAGGAATTTCCAAAAATCCCGTCTTAGCGCACGTCTATGCCGAATATCAAGAAACCTTGTTTTAGTGGAGATATCCGTGGGGGGAGGAAAAAAAGTAGTTTTTTTGAAATTATATATTATTTTAAATGGTACTTTTTGGAAAAACGAAATTTTTTGGAAAAAGATACTTTGTTTTTACAAAGTACTTTATTTGTACTTTTTTTGCAAAAGGTACTTTTTTTAAAAAGTTGTTTTTTTTTGGAAAAATGTATGTTTTTTGGAAAAAGGTACTTTTTTTGGAAAAGGTACTTCTTTTGGAAAAGGAAAATTTTTTTAGAAAAAGGTACTTTTTTTTGGGAAAAGGTACTTTTTTTTGGAAAAGGTACTTTTTTTGAAAAAGGTATTTTTTTGAAGAAATGTATATTTTTTGGGAAAAGGAACATTTTTTTAGAAAAAGGTACTTTTTTTGGGAAAAGGTACTCTTTTTTGGAAAAGGTACTTTTTTTGAATAAGTTATTTTTTTGGAAAAATGTATGTTTTTTGGGAAAAGGTACTTTTTTTTTTGGAAAAGGTACATTTTTTTACAAAAAGGTACATTTTTTGGAAAAAGGTACTTTTTTTAAAAAAGGTACTTTTTTTGGAAAAAGGTACTTTTTTTGGAAAAAGGATTTTTTTTTGGAAAAAGGTCTTTTTTTTGGAAAAAGGTACTTTTTTGGAAAAAGGTACTTTTTTTGGAAAAAGGTACTTTTTTGGAAAAAGGTACTTTTTTCGGGAAAAGGTACTTTTTTTTGGAAAAAGGAACTTTTTTTGGAAAAAGGTACTTCTTTTGAAAAAAGGTACTTTTTTTGGAAAAAGGTACTTTTTTTGGAAAAAGGTACTTTTTTTTGGAAAAAGGTACTTTTTTTGGAAAAAGGTACTTTTTTTGGAAAAAGGTACTTTTTTTTGGAAAAGGGTACTTTTTTTGGAAAAAGGTACTTTTTTTGGAAAAAGGTACTTTTTTTGGAAAAAGGTACTTTTTTTGGAAAAAGGTACTTTTTTTGGAAAAAGGTACTTTTTTTGGAAAAAGGTACTTTTTTTGGAAAAAGGTACTTTTTTTGGAAAAAGGTACTTTTTTTGGAAAAAGGTACTTTTTTTGGAAAAAGGTACTTTTTTTGGAAAAAGGTACTTTTTTTGGAAAAAGGTACTTTTTTTGGAAAAAGGTACTTTTTTGGAAAAATGTACTTTTTTTGGAAAAAGGTACTTTTTTGGAAAAAGGTACTTTTTTTGGAAAAAGGTACTTTTTTTGGAAAAAGGTACTTTTTTTGGAAAAAGGTACTTTTTTTGGAAATAGGTACTTTTTTTGGAAAAAGGTACTTTTTTTGGGAAAAGGTACTTTTTTTGGGAAAAGGTACTTTTTTTGGGAAAAGGTACTTTTTTGGAAAAAGGTACTTTTTTTGTCCCCTTTTTGCCCCTCCCGATAAGAATTTCCAAAAATGCCGTCTCAACGGACGTCTACACCGGTCGAGGAACCTACATACCAAATTTCAACTTCATAGCTCCAGCAGTTTGAGCAGGCCGTCAAGGGGGAGACTTTTTCCCCGTTTTGCCCGTCCCTGTAAAAATTTCCAAAACTCCCGTCTTGGTGGATGTCTACGATAGTGGAGGAACCTTTATACCAAATTTCAACTTCTTACCTCCAGCGGTTTGGGCAGGCCGTCAAGGGGGGCATTTTTCCCCTTTTTAACCCCCATTTTTACAACGTCCCTGTCCAAAATTCTAGAAAGTACTTTCCAGAAAAGTTAGCCCCTACTCCAAGGAACACATATCTTAAATTTCAGCTTTCTAGCCAAAGGGGTTTTGGCAGGCCGTCAAGGGGGACACTTTCCCCCTTTTTGCCCGTTCCGGTAGGAATTTCCAAAAATCCCGTCTTAGTGGACGTCTACCCTGAAAGAGGAACCTACGTAACAAATTTCAACTTCCTAGCTTCAGCGGTTTGGGCTGGGCGATGTTGAGTCAGTCAGTCAGTCAGTCACGTTATTCTTTTATATATAGAGATAATTAGTTTAATAAATTTAATTGGAAGACCATCAGTTCCAATAGAATTAGATTTGACCTTTCCCAACGCTAAACACAAATCATCAACACCAATACAGTTAAATGAGAAACCATCAAGTCCACCATGTAAAGTTCCAATATCGAAAGTAGCTAAATTACTCCCATTACTATTAGAAACGAAAAAATTGTTAATATCATCAACATTAACTTCGTCCAAGTAATTACTATTCTTCCCACGATAAGCATTATTCAATAGCCTCCACATTTTTCTATTATCACTACCATCAAACATATTCATGTAATGCTGGCTTCTGAATCTCCGAATTATAGATTTCAGTTTGTTGTTGCATCTGCAAAATACCCTACGATTTTCTAATGAACTATCGTTCAAGAACACACCGTAGGCAGAATCCCGAAGTCTCCTAGCATCAATTTCTTCCCGTTTACTCATCCAAGGATCTTTTCTCTGCTTAGGTTTGAACCTGCTCCGCCGTCCGGAGGGGCAAAAAGAGAAAAAGTCTCCCTTGGCGGCTTTTTTTAATGTTGGTAATAGTCCGAATAAGTTTTCGGGGATCGATTGGAATTGAAACATTAGATAAGTGGAACGGAATCTGAATGATTCAAACCGCTGGAGTTTGGTACTTGAAATTTTGCATGTGACCCTACCTTTAACATAGACAATACCAAGTTGTCTATTGTTCTTGGAAGTATGGGCTATCTTACCGACAAAGTACTTTTTGAAATTTTGGACAGGAACGTGTTAAAAATGGGGGTTCACAAGCGGGAAAATGCCCCAATTAACGGCCTGCACAAACAGCTAGAACTAAGAAGTTGAAATTTGGTATGTAGGTTCCCCCTCCGGCATATACAGTGGTGGCCAGGTATTTAACACAATTCAAGTTTCTTCTAATTTTATTGTTGTTGCCTTTATTTTTAAAGATTAAACTAGTGGCTAAATTCGCCACGAAAGGTAAGGAGATGGTTCAGAAAATTGTACAGAATTTTAACGTAATGTTTGTTTTTTCATTTTGTCACTTGTTTTAAGTGGGCATGGCTTTTAACGAAAAATTAGCGATATCAACCTTTTATCAAATTACATAGTAAAATTTAGGCAGCACTGATCGGTTCTGTACAACCTGTATATTTTTGGAAATCCTACAATATTTTCTTAAGTCTTGCATTATTTTTATCTACAAATAGTCACCAGACTTAAAATTGCATCACTTTAAACATGACCAAATTTTTCTTTGTAAAGTTAACAGCACTGAAATTTTAAATTGAATAGTTTTATGCTTTTCTTACCACAATATAACAAATCAGTCAAGATTTTTTTTACGTTATAGTAAAAAGCATTTCATGTTAAAATTTCAGTGTTGTTAAATCGCTAAAATCAAAGAAAAATTTGGTCATGTTTAAAGTGATGCAATTTTAAGTCTGGTGACTATTTGTAAATAAAAATAATGCAAGACTTAAGAAAATTTTATAGGATTCCCAAAAATATACAGTTTGTACAGAACCGATCAGTACTGCCTAAATTTTACTATGTAATTTCATAAAAGGTTGATATCGCTAATTTTTCGTTAAAAGCCACGCCCACTTAAAACAAGTGACAAAATGAAAAAACAAACATTACGTTAGAATTCTGTACAATTTTCTGAACCATCTCCTTACCTTTCGTGGAGAATTTAGCCACTATTTTAATCTTTAAAAATAAAGGCAACAACAATAAAATTAGAAAAAACTTAAATTGTGTTAAATTCGTGGCCATCACTGTACATCCGCTAAGATTTTTGGGAATTACTGCCGGGAGAGGCAAAAAGGGGAAAGTCTTCCCCCTTGACGACCTGCCCAAACCGCTGAAGCTAAAAAGCTGAAATTTGGTATGAAAGTTCCTCTTCGGTCGCTAAGACGGAATTTTTGGAACTTCCCTCAGGGAGAGGCTAAAAGGAGAAAGTCTCCCCTTGATGGCCTGCCCGAACCCCTTTGGAAATTTAAAATATGTTATTTGGAGTATAGACTAACTTCGCGGGGAGGTACTTTTTGGAATGGGTTAACTTTCTGGCAACGTACTTTTTGGAATTGCCGCATTTGGGCAAATGAGAATCCACGAGTGATTGTCGAAAAACCAATGCACCCACAAAGAGTGACTGTTTGTTGCGGTTTATGGGCTGGAGGCATCATCGGGCCGTATTTTTTCCAAAGTTACTTTGAATGGTGTTCGCTATCGTGAGATGATAACGAACTTTTTATGGCCCGAATTGGAAGATATGGATGTGGACGATATGTGGTTTCAACAGGACTGTGCCACTTGCCACACAGCTAACGAAACAATGTCTCTTTTGCGCGAGAAATTCAATGGCCGTGTTATCTCACATGGTGGCGATGTCAATTGGCCGCCAAGATAATGTGATTTGACACCGTTGGACTTCTTTCTTTGGGGTTATTTGAAAGAAAAGGTGTACGTCGATAAGCCAGCAACAATTCAAGAGCTAAAGGATGAGTTAATTCGGCACATTAACGGCATAGAACCTCAATTATGCCTCAGCGTCATCGAAAATTTGGACAATCGGATGGAGGTGTGCCGCCGAGGTCGCGGCGGCCATTTGGCCGATATTTTGTTCCATACATAATTGAACGATACCAATATATCATAATAAAAAGAAATGATAATAATTTCCTAAATAGTTTGTTTCATTCAAAATTAACATCGGCCCTTAAAATTTAACCACCCTTTATTTCCATTCAATTTATTTGCACTTACTCCGTTCCATTCCTTTTTCAACTGTTTCAATTCAACTCGTACCCCATTCTATGCCATCTTGCTCCCCATTCCATTTTGTTACATATTCCATTTCATTTCGTTCCCTCTTCCATTTCCATTGCCTATAGTTTCAATTCCTCTTGTTCCCCGTTCATATCCATTTCGTTCCACTTGTGTAGCGTTTCAGTTTCACTCGTTCCCCATTTAGTGTTCCGTATGCACTCGTTATTTAAATTTTAGGTTTCTAGCCAAAGAGGCAGACGTTAAGGGGGGCAATTTCAGAACCACCATTTTTACCACGTTCCTTTCCAAAGTTCAAAAAAATACCTTGTCGATAAGTTTGGTCATACTCCTGTCTTAGGGGATATCTGCATTGGAGGAGGAACCTACTACACACAGAATTTTAGGGCTCTTTTTCCAGCAGTTTGGCAAGGCCATCAAGGGGGAGACTTTTTTTCTTTTTACCCCTCCCGGTAAGAATTTCCAAAAGTACCGTCTTAGCGGACGTCTACGTTGGAGGAGGAACCCAAATACCGAATTTCAGCTCCCTAGTTCCAGCAGTTTGGCCAGGCCGTCAAGGGACCTTTCCTGTTATTGACCCTACCTGTAGAAATTTCTAAAAATCTCGTCTTAGCGGATGTCTACAATAGAGGAGGAACCTTCACACCAAAATTCAACTTCCTACCTCCAGCGGTTTGGGCAGGCCTCTAAGGTCATTTTTGCAATGTCCCTGTTCAAAATTCTAAAAATTACCTTCCCGATAAGTGAGCCAATACTCCAAGGAACACATATTTTACATTTCAGGTTTCTAGCCAAAGGGGTTTTGGCAGTTCGTCAAGGGGGAGAATTTTACTATTTGTGCCTTAGAGGGCGTCCAAATTGGAGGAGGAATCTACACAGGGAATTTCAACTTCCTAATTTCAGCAGTTTGGGCAGGCCGTCAAAGGGGCCACTTTTTTAGCTCCCATTTTATAACGACCCTGTTGAAAATTCCAAAAAGTACTTTTCTAATAAGTTAAGCCCATACTCCAGGGACCCACATTTTAAATTTCAGGGGGGTTATTATGTAATTCGATTCGAAATGGAAATACTTTCGAACAGAATTTTCACATTGAAAATTAAGTAACAAAAAACAGTTTTTATTGGGGGAAAATATTGAAAACGTGTATGCTATAGTCAAATGTCCAAAAAAGTTGGACTTTCAACAACGGATATCTTTTTACAAGAGTTTTAAAATTTCCGAATTCGAACAGTATTTTTCGAATCCGCTTACGTAATAACCCCTCAGGTTTCTAGCCAAAGGGGTTTTTACAGACCACCTAGGGGAGGCTTTTCTTCTTTTTGCCCCTCCCTTTAGGAATTTACGAAAATTTCATCTTCGCGGCTGCCTACGATGGATGAGGAATATTCATACCAAATTCCGAGTTCGTTGACTCAGTGGTTTGGGCATTCCGTTATTGGGCACATTTTTCCCTTTCAACCCCCATTTTTACTATCTTCCTGTTCCAATATCGATAAAGTACTTTACCGGTGAGTTAATCCTACTCCAGCGAATACATATTTAAAATTTTAGGTTTCAAGCCCAAAGAGATTGGGCAGGCCGTCAAGGAGACTTTTTGCCTTACTTCCCTTCCCGATAGGAATTTCCAAAAAATCCGTCTAATCGGACGCCTACACAGGAGGAGGAACTTACATACCGAATTTCAGCTACCTAGTTCCAGCAGTTTGGGCAGGCCGTCAAGGGGGAGACATTCCCCTTTTGGGATTTCCTGTAGGAATTTTCAAAAATACAAACTAATCCACTAAGTTACGCGACAGTGGAGGAAACTTTATATCAAATTTCAACTTCCGTTTTTGGTACTTTTTTGGGAAAAGACACTTTTTTGAAAAAGGCACTTTTTGGAAAAAGGTACTTCTTTTTATAGTTGTATACTTGATCTTTTATTTTGGTAAATTAATGTTTTTCGTTCGATTTTTTTTTTTTGAAAAAAGGTATTTCTTTTGGAAAAAGGTACTTTTTTAGAAAAAGGTAATATTTTTGGAAAACGGTACTTTTTTTTGGAAAACGGTACTTTTTTTTAGAAAAGGTAGTTTTTTTTGGATAAGGTACTTTTTTTGGAAAAGGTAATTTTTTTTTTTGGAAAAAGCACTTTTTTGGAAAAGGGTACTTTTTTTTGGAAAAAGGTACTTTTTTGTACTTTCCCTCGTTTTGCCCGTTCCGGTTGGAATTTCCATAAATCCCGTCTTAGCGGACGTCTATGCCGAAGGAGGAACCAGCATGCCAAATTTCAACTTCCTAGCTTTAGCGGTTTAGGCTGGGCGATGTTGAGTCAGTCAGTCACTCACGTTATTCTTTTATATATAGAGATAAACTCTGTTTCCACTTAACTCGACTTAAGCTGTTATGCAGCTGTTATCACATATAAATATAAAAATATAACTAACCAACTTACCTTCCAAAAGACCTGCTGAAATCTCCATTTGATTCATTACTGTTAAAAGAAAAAAAAACTTAGTAACAAATTATATAAAAACAAAATGTACTTACAATAAAATTTATCCTTATTTAACTGAAACTGGTCACAATATAATGCTAAAGAATTAATATACAACTCTGACATTAAAGGATGATGTAGTTTATTTTCATTGCGAACATCTACATTAAGACTCAATTCACCGGTAACAGAATTACTAAGAACGCATGTAACCTCAGAGTGTAGACATTCATGTATATGAAATTTCCAATTATGGCGTACCAAACGGTATTTCAGACTCGATTCGGTAGAAGAGAAAGCATAATAAAACAATAAACGTAAAGTGTAGTCACCTTTATCAAATGGAGCTTGTAGCCAAGCAGATACTGTAGTGGCTTCTTGTGCTTTTAAGGCAATATTATCGCAATCATTGTTCTTCAGTAAACGAAAAACATGTTGACGTCTAATTTCTTTATCTTTAACTAATTTTTCATTCGATAAATCTTTAATAGCTGGAAGAGAAAACAAATAAGAAACAATTAACTTTTTAAGTTGAAAATGTTAAACCAATACTTACAACTTAATATAGAAAGAGGAATTTCGGCATCCTTATCTTGTAAAGTCAACCATCTGGGATTGTCACAACCCAAATAAATTTCTTCTATAGGTTTTATACCATCATTTCTTAACAATATGGTAACTGGCATAATCTCACCGGCTATTAAATCCACAGGTATAGCCGAAAAACTAACATTTAGTGAAGGTACTGTAGGTATAACACGTATATTTAATTTTTGATCAAATAACGTTTGTTGTGTTTGTTTTCCGGGTGGCCTAAAACTTTGTGTTTCAAATTGCAAAGAACCCATTAATGAGGAATTGGGTTCTACGGCTGACGCTACTTGTACGACTATACCTACTATTGTAAGGCGACCTGTTAATTTTGGTATAAGTTTAAAGTATAGAGTCTGTGAGCCTTTTTCGTCTAATTGTAAGGTTTGTGGACTACTAGATTTTATAGCAGCCATAACTGCAGCTTTATCTAAAAAGAGATTCAAAATTGGCATTTTTTTCAGAAATTTGAATTTTTTAACTTTATGTTAAAAAAACTTACTGGGATTTTCTGCTGCATTTTCAAAAAGACAAATATTGGATAATTCTTCTTCATTATCAAGTTTTAAACGCCATAGTAATTCAACATTATTTAAGATTATGCTACAACGAATGGTGTTGGAAATGTCTACAGCAACTTCAATGGGTTCTAAAAAACACATAATTATTTCAAAATTATCCAATTTATAAAAATTACTTCCAAGGAATACCTTAACTTCTAAAGTGACTATGCATAATAATTTGAAAACCTTATAACACATTTATAAAATGAATTTTGTTTGAAAAATTTGTTTTATAAGTCACTTATAAATTTTAAAAGCGATTATGCATATGACTCTAAATATTTTTTTTTTTCTGGAGCAAAAACAAAAAAATTAGAATCAAAGCACTTTTAATCAAGCACCCGAAAACGTTTTATTTTTTGTTTTCAACAAAAATAAATACAGCTATGGACACATAAATGGGACAAATTTAAATTGCGCATAAATTTAAGTATTTTCCAACTAAATAATTTAAAAATGCAAGTTTTATATCTTCTGATTGTTGTTGGAAAAAATGTTTGCCTTAATAGTGCTCAAATGTACCATTATGTTTTGCTTATTATTTACCGTTATCATTTTTGTGTTAACAATGCTGATTTAAAGTGGATATATAATATAAATGGCACAATTTACTTAAAATAGGCAGTAGTCGTGTAGATTTAATTCAAAGCAATAACTATTTTTCGTAGTTCAAAAAGAAATATAAAAAGTTAAAAAATTTTTAAAATGGGATCAGAAAAACATACCACAGGTGAGTAATGGCGGATCATATGGAAAATGTATGAAAATGAAAAAAAAAGTAGCGGAAATTGCTGACATAATGCAAATTTCTCGCAAAAAAGTCTACAATACAATTAATTCTTGTGTTGAGGATCCCGATATATTGACTAAGGGTAAAATTCGGAAGCCAATGCCACGAAAAACAGATGAGCGTACTGATGCAGCTATAGTACGAATGGTGAAAATTTATCCATTCAAGTCATCAAGGCAGATAGCATCGGATATTAATGAAAATTTTGACATGGAAATATCAAGCAGACTTGTCAGAAGAAGACGAAACGAGGCAAATTTGTTTGGGCGCATTTCCTGAAAAAAGCCCCTTCTCCCAAAAAAAAAAATATTTCAAAACGACTTACCTTCGCCAGAACCCATAAGGAAAATCCCATTAATTTTTGGAAAAACGTGTTATGGTGTGACGAAACAAAAATTAACAGGATAGGACCAGATGTCGTCGTCCTAAAGGCCAAGAGTTTAATCCTCGGTTCACTCAGAAGACGGTAAAACATGGAGGTGGCAGTATTATGGTTTGGGGTGCATTTTCTTGGCATGGCGTAGGTCCGCTTATAAAAATCAATGGAAAAATGGACAAGTTTCAGTATTTAGATATTTTAAAAAACCATATGTCTTCAACTCCATGCCAATAAAATGGAAATTCATGCAAGATAATGCCCCCAAACACTCCTCCAAACTAGTAATAAAATGGTTTTGTGCGGAGAAGATTGATGTTTTGGATTGGCCAGCCCAGAGCCCTGACTTAAATCCAATAGAGAACCTGTGGAACGAAGTCAAGGTTGAAATCGCCAAGAAAAATTACAAAAATATGGACGAACTGTGGTCGGCCGCACAGGAAGCTTGGTATGCCAAAATGCCAAAAACTAGTGGAAATTATGGGTCGCAGGTGCAAAGCTGTCATCAGAAAAAAGGCCACAGCACTAAATATTAACGGTACAATATTTGTACATACCAAAAAATTTAACAAATGCAATATTAAAACCATTTGTTCTCTTTTTTTAAGATTGTGCCATTTATGTGTCCACCTCATTTCAATGGGTTTTTTTTCAAAATGATAAGTTTTTATTTATATTAATGAATTTCAACTAAAGTTTATAGCAATATTAAATATTAATAGTATTTGCAATATAGTAGCATAAGAAAGAATTCTATTCTACAGGGTGTCAAAGTTGACCATCTTGAATATACAAAAGCTTTATGGTCGTCCAACTTTTAGAAATATATATGAACCGATTTTGCTGATTTTTGACCTTTGTAATCTAGGTTACAAGTAGGGTTTATGTCCCGAGAATTCCCGGGACGGGATTCCCGGGAATCCCGCCCTTTTTCGGATCCCGCAATCCCGGTAATTTTTTGCGGGATTTCCCGGGATTTTTTTATTCTTTTATAGAAGTCCTAGCTAGTATTATTGCAATTTTGGAAGCTTTATTTAAATTTAAAGCATTGATTTTTTGAAATTAATTTAATCAAAAAATATTTCAAATTCAAAAAATACGATTTAAAATTTAATATACTGAATTAGGCCAAATTGTTTTTAGATGTCAGTTGAATTTAGTTTAGTTAAACCGAAAAAATTTTATCAGCCATTACCAAGTTTACCAACAAAAATACTTGTATGTATTTCGGAAAAATTTTTTTTCTTTAAAATGATCTCTGTTCAAATAAAGCAATATTTGTATAGGCAGGTTTAGACTGTAATATTTTCGGAAAGATTCTGCAACCTTACCTATATGTTTTGCATACTAAAGTAATATCGTACATAAAATCTTATAGTGTAATTCAAACATCATTATTTCAGTTCCAAATATCTCCAAAAAACTAGATAACTAGAAATTTTTAATATTTTCATATTTTCAATTAACAAGTATTTTGAGTTTCTTTTATTTAAAATAATTTCATTTTAAAATGAATGGGGGAAATTTAGTTGTTTTCTTATTGTTAAGTAAATGAATGTTATTTTTAGTTTGACTCTAGCAGAGCTTTGAAGAATTAATTCCATAATTCAATTTTTCAATTCTGAATTAAAAATTCGATGAATTAATTCATATTTTTTTCGTTCTATTTATTTTGTTACGAATTAATTCAATTGCTATAGCTCTTTTTATTAAATCAAATGAATTAATCCACTGGTGAACGCGTTCAATATTATAAATCGAACGGCAAAAAAGTGAATTAATTCCTTACTGAATTAATTCACCACTGAATTCATTCAATTTCATTCAGTGAATTAGAAAAAAATAAAATTACATTCAGTGAATTAAAAAAAATAAAATTACGTTCAGTGAATTAAAAAAAAATACGTTCATTGAACTCAAAGCCTGTTTTCTACCGTTCAGTAGAAGATAACATTTATTTACAAATAAAATTTGTAACTAAGCAATTTTACAGCGTTTGCTAGTGAAAATAAACAAATTACATATACAGTGGTGGCCACGAATTTAACACAATTCAAGTTTTTTCTAATTTTAATGTTGTTGCCTTTATTTTTAAAGATTAAAATAGTGGCTAAATTTGCCAAGCAAGACAAGGAGATGGTTCAGAAAATTGTACAGAATTTTAACGTAATGTTTGTTTTTTCATTTTATCACTTATTTTAAGTGGGCGTGGCTTTTAACGAAAAATTAGCGATAATAACCTTTTATCAAATTACATAGTAAAATTTAGGCAGTACTGATCGTTTCTGTACAAGCTGTATATTTTTGGAAATCCCATAAAATTTCTTTAAGTCTTGCATTATCTTTATCTACAAATATTCACCAGACTTAAAATTGCACCACTTTAAACATGACCAATTTTTCTTCGTTTTTAGCGATTTTTAATAAAGTTAACAGCACTAAAATTTTAAAGTGAATAGTTTTATGCTTTTCTTACCACAATATAACAAATGAGTCAAGATTTTTTTTACATTATAGTAAAAAGCATTTAATGTTAAAATTTCAGTGTTGTTAACTTTCTTTTAAAATCGCTAAAAACGAAGAAAAATTGGTCATGTTTGAAATGGTGCAATTTTAAGTCTGGTGACTGTTTATAGATAAAAATAATGCAAGACTTAAGGAAATTTTATAGGATTTCCAAAAATATACAGTTTGTACAGAACCGATCAGTACTGCCTAAATTTTACTATGTAATTTGATAAAAGGTTGATATCGCTAATTTTTCGTTAAAAGCCACGCCCACTTAAAACAAGTGACAAAATGAGAAAATAAACATTATGTTAAAATTCTGTACAATTTTCTGAACCATCGCCTTGCCTCTCGTGGCGAATTTAGCCACTATTTTAATCTTTAAAAATAAAGGCAACAACAATAAAATTAGAAAAAACTTGAATTGTGTTAAATTCGTGGCCACCACTGTATATTAAGTGATAGAGAAACCCGATGCACTTTATCAACCTACATGATTAAAAAATAAAGCCTTTACTTTTAAAAATAAAAACTTTACAGATATAGATGAATTTGGAAAAAATATAACTATTAACTTTTCAAAATTATGCTTCCCAGTAAAATGTAGATGCTTTACTATGACGGTATTTCATTTATACGTTTTTACAATACAAATGTTTTCTTCTAATGAACGGCAGAAAACAGGCTTTTAATTCAGCATACGTAATTTTTGTTTTTCAATTAAGTGAACGTAATTTTTTTTTTCAATTCAGTGAAAGTATTTTTTTTCTTTTTTAATTCACTGAACGTAATTTAATTTTTTTTAATTCACTGAATGTAATTTTATTTTTTTTTAATTCACTGAATGTAATTTTATTTTTTTTAATTCACTGAATGAAAATGAAATTGAATGAATTCAGTGGTGAATTAATTCAGTAAGGAATTAATTCACTTTTTTTTCCGTTCGATTCATAAAATTGAACGCGTTCACCAGTGAATTAATTCATTTGATTTAATAAAGAGAACTATTGCAATGGAATTAATTCTTTGAATTTATTGTTTGATGAACGCGTTCAGTTGAACGAATTCAGTGAATTACTTAAGAAAAGGAATTCATTCAATTCTAAAGAAAATTGAATTCGATTGGTAGTGAATTCATTCAGAAAAGAATTAATTCTTCAAAGCTCTGGACTCTAGATCATAAATTAATATCACTTTCTGTTTAAATTATTTTCAAATCAAAGAAAGATGATACAATTTTTGCAAGTAAATTACAAAGAATAAAAATATATTTGAAAGAATTCGATAAGACCAGCAATACAGAATACGTATTTTCGGCTTTCGCTACAAAGCCATCATCAGTGTATTTCGTCTTGTGTGGGCTAATATTTTAATGTTTGTCTACTTATGTGACCGCTGAAAGAAAATCGAATTTTAAGTTCAATTGCTATTCCTTTATTTCAATTGTATTTTTTAAAAATTATTTTTTTTCAAAATAATCCATCAGATGCTTTTTAAAATTATTTTGGATTTTTTATATGTTAATTTAAAATGCCACTAAATACGAAAATTAAATAATTTATTTTTAAGTAGCTGTGGCATAAAAAATGTCTATTCAAGAAAATCAATTAAAGTTAAGAAACTATTTAATAATGTTGTGTCTATTTTTATAAAACGATTTAGGTGAATTTGCCTAAAAATTGTGAAAAATGCTCACTTTTAAACTTTTTTTATAAAAATAATTCTAGACTGATACTTTTGAAAATCTGCACAGAAAGATACAAAATATCAAGAAATATTTTAGCAACAAATCGATCTTATTTCTGACTATAATACTAGTCTGACACAAGTTTGCACCCATTAACAATTCCAATATATCCTGAAAAAGGGGATGAAGATAAAATACCCGTGTCTTTCGCTTTTTCTATATCAATTGGTTTAACCGTTTAAACCGCGAATTAATATTTAGTTAATATATTTCTAAAAGTTTTTTTAAATTAAGACGGCTTTCCAAATAAATATATTACTAAAATATTAATTCACGATTTAAATTGTTAAACGAACTGATCCAGAAAAAGTGGAAGACAGGGCTATTTTATACTTAGCCATCCTTTCAGAATATATTAAGTGTATTTTCTCATGGGTACAACCAAAAGATGAACTTTGTCAGACGGTGATTTAACAAACAGTAATCGAGTTTTTCAAGTGCAACATATGTCGAATTTATATACATGTTTTCTAACCCTAGTTACAAGATATCAATAAGTTTTTCATTATCAGAAAAAAATCGCTTTCGGATCGGATAGAAAATCATGAGCTTGTTAGACAGCGCCGCAATTTTCTCTGACAACTCTGACAAGGTCATAATTTTCTATCCGATGTGCGATGCGATAGCGATTGTATCTCCTAGTTATATATATGCTTCTTGGTAATAGTTGCACCTATTACGCTTTCAATAGTGGTATGCACCGGGATGGTATTGGGTTCAAAATATTTGATTTTGTATCTTTTATTGATTTACTACTAGGCAAAATATCACATCCTTTTTCAATAAAAGCTTTTCTAAAGCTACCGTATTTATTTCTCGTTAACCCCAAATTTAGGATAAGAGCTAGCGCTTCTTCACTGGTAAAAGATGTTGCTGATTTTGGTGTTGGTATACTTTGTATCAACTCTTAGGAGACGCAGTTGGTAGGATATCTACAATTTTTTCTGTTTCCCTTGGCGGTGTACGTCTAAGCGGCGTGACATTTTTTTGCCACATTCAAAAACATTATTGGGGTCATTTTGTAACTTGAATGAAAACCGTTTTTTCATTTTCGTTTGAAACGTAAACGAAAATATTTGGTATTTTATAAAACGAGTAGTAGTTTGCGTTTGCTGTCAATACATATGATTACAAGTTATTTAAATAAAAATTTGTTCATAAACTTTTTCAATACTGATTAGCCTGATTGGTAAATGAGTTATTTTTTTGTTATAATATTTTGAGGGTCCAGGTATCGAATCCTGTGTGGGACAATTTTTTTATTAGTAGTTTCTGTTTTTTTTTCTTTTGTTTTATTATATATTTTTGGACATTTTTTCCTAATAATATGAAACAAATATATTTAAGAAAAATTTTAAATTGTACAGAAAATCAACCTAAATAAGAAGAACCGTCCATTATGGGACAGCGAAGGAGTACAATATATGGTTTGTTAAGATGGCCCTCAAGTTTCGAATTGTAAATTTTTAGTTTTAAAACCCCTCAGTTTGTTTCATTTGGTCTCAAACGTAGAAGTTTATATACAAAGAAAACGTAAATCGTGTCTTAGCGCATTTAAATTCAGATATTTTTAAAAATTTCCAAATTTTCACTAATTTGCATATAAATTAAAATGCTTATGCATAATAATTTGAAAACCTTATTAATAATTTTGTGTGAAAAAATCGTTTTATAAGCCGTTTATAAATTTAAAGTGATTATGCACATGACCCTAAAAGAATTATTTTTTATTGAGAATAACAAAATATATTTTAGACCCATAATTATACAATTTTTCTTCTAAAAATTGCAATTACCTAACTTTTTATGCAAAAACTTTAACTTTTTAATAGGAAACGACAACTATTTTTGTTCGTTTGAATATGACATAATATTTGTTTGCAAATGTTTAGTTACTTCTTATAAAATACCGTTTTATTAAGGAGTTTGTCTTCGATTATAATATTGCCAGATTGAAAAAAAAGAAAATATACCCAATAAGCACATAAGTTTAAAAAATTCAAGTGCTTTAAATTTTGCTTGAAGTAAAGTAGATTTCAAGTTCTACACCGAAAAAATTCCTCAGTTGCTCAGTTAAAGATATGCTCAGTTAATTTAAAATAAATCAAAATTAACTAAGCAACTAATATTTGGTTCACGATAACTTTTTTTGAGTCAACCTGTAAATTTTAAATGACTCAATTGTTAATAAATTTACAACAATATTTAGCAAGGTTGGTTACCGAAACGAATAACGGTAAGGGTAACGGTAACGGTATCAGATTTCGTTTGTTTAGGTAACGGTAAAGGTAACGGTATTTAAGACTGTTTCGGTAACGGTATACCGTTATCGAAACAGCAATACCGGTACGTACCGGTATTAAAAATTATGTTAAAAACATATAAAAACAAGTAAAAACATGGCATATTTTTAATTTTAAGTACTGAAAATACAGATTTTAAGCTATAAATTCAATACTGGTAGTTTTAATAAGTTAAATTATTATCTATAAATTTTTTTGTAAAAAAAAACACTCAAGATTATAAAATAAAAAATAAAAAAATTGTAATTTTTATATAAAATAATAAATACCGGTAAAATACCGGTAACTACCCATAAAAATAACGGTATCGGTAACGATAACGGTATTTAGAAATTTTTTTAGAGGTATCGATAACGGTAACGGTATTCAATTTGAATACCGATAACGGTATTCAATTTGAATACCGATAACGGTATTATAACGATAACGGTAACCAACCTTGATATTTAGAAACAAAAGTCTCACAAAAGGGAAACAATGAAAAAATTTTTGGATTTTTGGTAAGTTCTTGTTTTTTTTTATGGAAATTAAAATTAACCTTAATGATTTATTTTTTTTTAATTGTTTACAGGAAATTTATGGTTAAAATAAGATGTAAAACTTTATTCCTGTGACAAGTTTTTAAAATCTGGGTGCATGCTGACAATAGAAGAAGAAAAAGTATGGAACACATTCATCAAGGGTATGAAAATTGTGATTTAAATTATATTATTAAAATAAATAGTGTAATTATTACAAAAAATTTCATTTGGTTTTATTTATTGACAACCATATAAATATCTGTTATTTTAATTTGTTGAATCAGTTATTGGGTACTATCTTCAAATTTTGTTTCATTTTAACTGAAGGCTCAGTTAAATTAAATTTTCAAAATCAAATTTGTTACCTTCAACTTAATCAATCAACTGAAGCTCAGTAAGGGGTATTTTACCTGAAACTCAGTTAAAAATTTAGTAGCTTGTAACTGAGAAATTTTTTTCGGTGTAGCATTTGTATATTTAATAAAAATATTTCAAACTTGAATTTATGTTTTCCTTTTGGTGGAGTATGCTATTGAAATAAAATGTAATTAAAGTTGTATTCAAGCCTTGAAACTGGAAAACAGGGCTGGAATTGAATTTGATTTCAACTTGAATTCCAGTGAAAATGTTCATAGGGTACATATTTTTTTTGAAATTTAAAAAAATTAAATATAAAAAAACTTTCAAACGAAAGCAAATTTTCGTTTTACAAAATGACCCCATAAATGTTCAAAAATTCATCATTTTCGGCCAATGCTGGGCGTAGAGTGCATATTCAAAAATGTTCTAAAATACACTATTAAACATTTCTGAAGCTTATTGTTTTAAAATATGTTCAAAAATATTAAAAAATGTTTTAAAAACTTAGAGATAAAAGTGAATGAAGTAACCCCCCCCCCTTTTTGCAAAAAAATCCATTTTCAGGACACACTTAAAAGTTTTGATTTCCAAAACCTATGACTGCTAAACGGCTTAAAATTACTGAAAACAGTTTTCATTCTGAAATTTTGAAAACCCGAGTAAAAAAAATTATATATAATCATATGTGGCATATATTACAATATATAATTAGACATGTCGTTATGTATATCCATATATAATTATATATGACGTCTTTTTCCAAATTTTTGCCTTATATTATGCCATATATAATTTCATCTAATTAGATATCGGCCTTTATAATATTAGATATGGTACATATATACGATTATATATTACATAGCATGGCTGATCTTATTGCATATATAGTTATATATAGAGCTATATCTTAATATATATGGTGGCATTTTAGCAATATATAATTATATATGGTATCATTTAAACAACCCGGTGAAAAATGTCCATATATGAACATTTATGGTTCAACCATATATGTATGGATCCGAAAAATGAGGTAACACCTAAGTATATGTTCATATATGGACATATATGAACATATACATTTATTAAATATATGCGAATACATGCGAACGTTGCTGTCCATTATTATAAGGTTGTACGATAGATATAAATTTATGTATGACATTCAAATTAGGCGCTACATATGTTCCTTTTTTTATTCATGGCATTAAATATAATTCCATATTTATCCAAATATGAGTTCCTTTTACATATATGGAAAAATGTATTCTTCGAAATATGTTCATATACAAGTCCCTTTTGCATAAATTGAATAACATATACTTTCATATTTGTCCATATATGAGTGCCATTTCCATATATGAAATAACAGATGCTTCCATATATGTCTGTATATGAAATTTTTTCCATATATGGAATCACATATACTTCCATATATGTTCATATAAAATCCATATTTGTTCATATGTGTCCATACATAAACCATATATGAACATGTTCGAGCGTATATGAACATTTTTCACCGGGTATGTAAAAGGAACTCATATTTGAATAAATATGGAATTATATTTAATGCCATGAATAAAAAAAGGAACATATGTAGCGCCTAATTTGAATGTCATACATAAATTTATATCTATCGTACAACCTTATAATAAAGGACAGCAACGTTCGCATGTATTCGCATATATTTAATAAATGTATTTGTTCATATATGTCCATATATGAACATATACTTAGGTGTTACCTCATTTTTCGGATCCATACATATATGGTTGAACCATAAATGTTCATATATGGACATTTTTCACCGGGAATATTAACTATATATGGCGCTAGTTAAACTAGATGTTATCATATATGGTGCCATTTAAACCATATATTATCATATATGGTGGCATTTAAACAATATATGGTCATATATGTTACCTTATGAACAAAATATATATAGTGCCATATATATTGATCTATGGTGTCATTTATACAATATATTACCATATATGGTGCCATTTAAACCATATATTACTACCCGGTGAAAAATGTTCTTATACGCTCAAATATGTTCATATATGGTTTATGTATGGACACATTTGAACAAATATGGATTTTTTATGAACATATATGGATTTTATATGAACATATATGGAAGTATATGTGATTCCATATATGGAAAAAGATTTCATATACAGACATATATGAAGGCATCTTTTATTTCATATATGGAAAAGGCACTCATATATGGAAAAATATTGAAGTATATGTTATTCCATTTATGCAAAAGGGACTCGTATATGAACATATTTGAAAGAATACATTTTTTCATATGTGTAAAAGGAGCTCATATGGATAAATATGGAATTACATTTAATGCAGTGAATAAAAAAAAGTATATGTAGCGCTTAATTTGAATGTCATATATTAATTTATATCTATAGTACAACCTTATAATAAAGGACAGCAACGTTCGCATGTATTCGCATATATTTAATAAATGTATATGTTCATATATGTCCATATATGAACATATACTTAGGTGTTACCTCATTTTTCGGATCCATACATATATGGTTGAACCATAAATGTTCATATATGGACATTTTCACCGGGTATATATAATGCCATTTAAACAATATTTGGTCATATATGGTACCTCATGATCAAAATTTTTAATACAGTTCCAGATGTGATAATATATGCCACTATATATAGTGCCATATATATTTAAATATGGTATTTAAGCAATATATTACCATATATGGTCCCATTTAAACCATATATTATCATATATGGTGCCATTTCAACAGTATATGCTCATATATGGTACCTCATGAACAACATTTTTTATACAGTTCCAGATATGATAATATATGCTACTATATATTGTATAATACCATATACTTTGATATATCATATCATTTAAACAACATACCATATGGTGCCCTTTAAACAATTTATTGTCATATATGGTAACTCATCAGAAACTACAATATTAACTGTATTTCAGAATCTATTAATTGTATTTCAGAAATTATAATTGTATTTCAGAAATTATCGAATGTATTTCAGAAATTATTAATTGTATTTCAGAAATCAAATCTATTTCAGAATTTGTTGATTGTATTTCATAGTTAATAGAGAAAAATTTATTAAATACATTTCATAATTTCTGAAATACAATTGTTAATTTCTGAAATACAGTTTGATAATTTCTGAAATACACATGATAAAACTGAAATTCAATTGACTAGTTCTGAAAAACAATTCATAAATCTGAAAAATAATTCATAAGTTCTAAAATACAATTAATTATTTCTGAAACACAATTGATAAATCTTAAAACAATTGAATAAATTGGAAATGGTGTATAGCGTCAAAAAGATGTAAATGGGCGCTTTGGTGTAATGGTTAGCGCGTTGGACTGTTACACGTGAGGTTGCGGGTTCGAGCCCCAACCAAGGCAACATCAATTTATGAAGAATAGTAATATGTATGAGCTTTTCTATCCCTCATACACATCACAGTGTCCTCCTTCGGTGTTCCCATAGCACTTAACCCTACCGAAGTAAAATAATATAACAGGGCTAAAAAGCTTCAACAAAGTTCGCCAACTCACCATCAGATGGCGCGCAATAACTGTTCTAAAATTCAACATCACGCGCAATTACAGTGTTGCCATATTTGAAGCCCTTCATCTTTCACCACCTCTCACTTCTTCTCTATCCCCTTTCCCAAGGAAGCAACATGTTAATTAAAAGAAAGAATTTCTTTAAAAAAAAAAAATAAAAATTATTTTATTAAAAAAATTCAATTTAATAAAAAAAAAATATAATTTTATAAAAAAATTTATAGAAAAAAAAAATATAATTTTATAAAAAGAAATTCATTTTATAAAAAAAAAATGCATAGCCGTGAACGGTATCCAACTCGGTACAGTGAAAGTTGAAAATCCGACGCATTGCCAGTACATGTACTACCGTCTCCAATACCGCGCCGACATTGTGCCGTTTGTATTTTTCTACCTGGGTAATGATATCGTTTTTTCATGAAATAACGATATCGTTATGATATCGAAAATATCAGGCAGTGCGATAATATTTTCGTCATATTGCAAAATTTTTGTCGTTATTTTATCACTATTCGATGAAAATATGATATCATTGACGATATTGAAATAAAGAAGTATATATGATATCTTTAACGATTAATTTAGAACAAGCAAATATGATTTTTTCAGAAAATTTATCGTTATTTTGAAAAATTATGATATCATTACGAGTTCATATTTTTGTATCATAAACGATAGCAAATATGAATTCGTAACGAATTAATATGAATTCGTTAACGATACTGTATCGTTTCATGGTTTATTGGGTTATTTTTGTCTAATGGTATCAATTAAAATGTAACTTTTTGTATTAAATCTGATTTTATATAATTAGATTAACCCATTTTTTCGATCTGCCATTTTTCGAATCAAATTAGATCTAAGTTTATCCCCAAATATATTGCTGGATCTAATTTAATCTGCCATTTTCCAGATCAATTTATATCTAAGTTTATCCCCAAATATATTGCTGGATCTAATTCGATATGCAATTTTTAGGATCAAATTAGATCTAAGTTTATCCCCAAATATATTACTGGATCTAATTCGATCTGCCACTTTTTCGGATCAAATTAGATCTAAGTTTATCCACAAATATATTGCTAGATCTAATTCGATCTGCCAAAATTGAGATCAAATTAGATCTAATTTTATCCACAAATATATAGCTGTCTCTAATTCGATCCGCCATTTTTCGGATCAAATTAGATTTAAGTTTATCCGCAAATATATAGCTGGATCCGCCATTTTTCGGATCAAATTAGATCTAGGTTTATCCCCAAAGATATCATTGGACCTCCCAATTTTGAGATATAACTTGATCTTAGTTTATCCCCATATATACAATGGGATCTAATACGATATGATTGGATACACCCAATTTTGAGATCTAATTGAATCACCTAGATATTACAGCAGATCTCAAACAATATCAAATTGGATATGATTAGATATTGCGATCAATTTTTTTATTCGGGAAGTCATGGCAATGACGCAACAAAATTTGAAGCATTTTTTCTGATAATGATAAATTTATTGGCAAAAAACTAAAAAAAGTCAAGGTAAAAAATGAAGATTTTGAAATTCAAAGTTAAATATTTTTTAAACTATAAGAGCTACTATTTATCTTGTAACCTAGACTACAAAAAATCTAAAATCAGCAAAATCGGTTCACATTTGTAAAAGTTGTACGACCATAAAGCTTTTGTATACTCGAGATGGTCAACTCTGACACCCTATAGCACAGGGTGTGCTATAACAAGGTGGCTACATGACTAATTTTCTGAAAGCCTACACTCATAAAAAAAAGTTAGTACAAAAGTCTGTTAAACGCGTTCTGATTCTATTGAACTAATTTTTCTGTTATTTTGTCTTAAAATTTAGGATTGAACTAATATTTTTTGTAACTCTAATTTAGCATTACAATTACTTTCAGCCGTATTTGAACTAACTTTGCATGCTAATTTTTAGTAATTTGTTTTTCTTAACTTTACAAATTTTTCAGCTAATTTAAACCACAATTATTTCCTAATTAATTTATTTTTGTGTCTCTGCTATCAATATCGCATAGAGATGGCGTTATATTTTAATTTTTTTTATTATAAAATTGTAAATAGAGCAAAATGGACAAAAATTCGACACTTTGTACCTATAAGTTAATCCTTATCAGACACATATACTCCCAATAATAAATATGGGCACGTCTAGGGTCAGATCCCGGAAGTCGAAATGTTAAGCGGCATTTTAACAGAAATTTGTGTTAAATTAGGTAAAATTTCTGCTGAATTCAGCTCAAATTTTCTAGCTAATTTAACTAAAATTCTACGTATATTTAGCAGATGTAAAATTTAGCTTACCTAAATTTAGCAGACCATGATTATAAACTTCATTGAAGATTCTGCTGGCGCCAGCAATAATTTTCCAATTTATTCACCATATCTTCTTGCATAGTTTCTATACTACAATACAGGTACTATTTCCTGTTATTTTAGCAGAATTTTGAAGTATTTGTACGGGCTCTTTTTATGAGTGCAGTTCTTTCTCTTCAGTTCTTCTGAACATTCTTTCCGATTGAATCAGTAGTTTAGAAGATCCATAATTATTACCATTTTTCTTTTTTTTGGTTTGGAACTACTGTGGGCCGATAGTTAATTTAGCGAAAAATTCGCAAAACCCGTAAAATAAATGGGAGAAACCGCGAAATAGCGGGTTAAATTTTAAGTTTGGTGAGTCCAAATTGTCCTATAAATATTTTTAGATGTTGTCCTCGGTTATTTTAATTCGCAAAATATACACAAAAAAAATTTGCAAATTTTTGCAAAAAAATATTGCAAAAAATAAATATTAGTTTTATATATTTATTAGCACATATAAATAGCTGATGAGTTTTGCAAAAATGTTGTTATTCTAAAAAGCGTTTTTTGCAATCTGCCTTGCAAAGTAATAAGTTTTGAAATACTATTTTTAAATAATTACAATCTAGGGAATGCTCTTTTTTCTGTGATACCCATATCTTGATACTATGTATAAATCTCGCGGTTTTAACAGCTATTATTTTTTTAATTTATTTTTAACATTTGTAATTAGAAAGCCTCATTGAAAAATTAAAAAAAAAAAATATCGGTTTGACGCTTTCTATTGCAAAAACATTTGTTTGGGAAGGTAGCTAATTTTGCGAAAAGTTCGCCAAAATCGTAAAAAATGAAGAAACCGCGAAATAGCAGGTTCAATTTTAATTTTGGTGAGTCCTTTGTCCTCCGCAATTTTTATTCGCAAAATATATTATAAAAAATGTGCAAATTTTTGCCAAAAAGTTGCAAAAAATAAATGTTCTATATATTTATTATAATATAGGATGTAAATAGCGGATGGCGGATTTGTTGTTATATAGTTTTTTTTTCGCAATCTACCATTATTTTGCAAGTTTCTAAATAATGTTTTTAAATAATTATAATCTAGGGACTCTTCTGTTATACCCCGGTTTTGTTGATACTACATATCCCACGGTTTTACCGCAATGAATGTCATGGAAGGATTTTTTTTTTTTTTTTTTAAAGAGAAGCAACACTCAGGAAATTCTTCCTATTAATTAACGTGTTGCTTCCTTTGGAAAGGGGATAGATTAGAAGTGAAAGGTGGTGAAAGATAAAGGGCTTCAAATATGGCAACACTGTAATTGCGCGAGATGCTGAATTTTTAGAACAGTTGTTGCGCGCCATCTGATGGTAAGTTGGCGAACTTTGTTGAAGCTTTTTAGTTCATAGCCCTGTTATATTATTTTACTTCGGTGGGGTTAAGTGCTATGGGAACACCGAAGGAGGACGCTGCGATATGTATGAGGGATAGAAAAAATTCATACATATGTATTACTATTTTTCATAAAGGCGATTAATTCCGCTTCAGTTGATGATAACGTAACATTTGCTTGTTTTCGGCTTGCATAACTAATAGTAGCATCACCAAGTTTAAATACAAAACCACTTGTAGACTTTCGACCATGTGCATCTCCGGCCCAGTCAGCATCAGCGTAGCCATTAAGTTCTAAAGCTTTTTTAGAACCAACACACAATTTAAAATTTGTACTGCCTTTTAGATATTTCATAATTCTCCTGACTTCTGACCAATCTCTCCGGTTTGGGTTGCTAACTTTACGGGACAGAATAGATACAGCGACGGATATATCAGGAAGAGTGCTATTAGAAAGATACAATAACGACCCGATTGCTCTTCTACACTCAAATAAAAAAGTTTGTAAAAAAATTTGTAAACAGTTTCCAATCGCAATATACTGTTTTTATACTGATTATTAGTACAATTTTTATTTTTAGTAATCATTTTTGCTATTCTCTTATTACAAATTACGGATTTTTTTTTACTAATTTTCGCTGCTGATTTCAGAAAAACATTTTACTAATTTTTGAAAACCGAGTGCTAAATTTAGCAGAAAAATATACTAATTTAAAAATATTTTTTTTTTGATTTCTTACAATTCTTGTTTAGTTTATATTTGTTACTATTGATATATTCTTAGTTTAGAAATAACACCCAGAAAATTTTATTGCATCTCCAATGCATAAAACGGCAATAACTGGAGAACCGTTTGCAATTTTGACTCCAAATTTCAAGTACGATGAAGTAATTATACGCTGGTTACAATCGAAAGAAAATTTTTTTTAGATTTTACAGTTTTTTTATTTTTTAGTACAATTTTTTCCTAATTTCAGCAGATTGATTTTAAATTATAGTTTACAGCAATTTACTGAAATTTAGTAGCTGCAACTAATTATTTATACTAATTTCATTGTACTAAAATTATGATATTTAGTAAGTTTTTTAACTGATTTTAGCAAATCGATTTTGAATTGCATTTTACATAAATTTTACTAAAATTTAGTAGCGGCTACTAATTTTTTCTACTAATTTTATTGTACTACAGATCAGCAGACATGTGTTACTAAAATTAGCAAAAAATACCGCTGACCTCAAAACAGTTAAATTTCCCGTAATAACAGCAAAAGTTTCAGTAGCCATTACAGACTTTTTTGGTTGAGTGTATATAAATTGTTGTCATCTAAGAGATTTTCATCGTTACTTTCCTTTATATAATCAGGATCCATGGGAATTGTAGAACATTTTGCATCATCGAGACCAAATTCGTTTAAAATTTTATTAATGTAATCTTCTTGTGACAAATAGAAGACTCCGTCTGCATTACGACTTATTTCAATACCCAAGTATAATTTCAAATCACCTAACACAGTTATCTCGAATTTATTCTTCAAAGTTTCAATAACATCTTCAATTATAGATTCCTCTTTACTTGCTATAATAATATCATCTACGTAGATTAAAACGTAAACCATCGAATAATCTTGTCCTTTTACATGGTTCGGCTTTTCCCCTTCTGAATCCAGAATTAATCAAAATATCATTTATTCGTTGATTCCAACAGCGAGACGATTGTTTCCAACCATATATACTACGTTTTAATTTACAAACTAGTTTTTCTTTACCATTTTCTATAAATTCTATAAACTTCTGGTTGTCGTATGTAAATTTCATTTTCCAACTCACCATTCAGAAAAGCAGTTTTCACATCTATATGTTGTACTTTCATATTTTTGAAACTTGATATTGCCAATAATGTTCTTAGAGTTGTCTGCTTTACCACAGGTTCGAATATTTGATCATAGTCTTCACCAAATTTCTGGGAAAATCCTTTTGCAACAAATCTTGCTTTGTATTTCTGATCGCCATCAATAGTTTTCTTGATCTTGAACACCCACTTGCAACCAACCAACTTACGGCCCTTAGGCATTTCCACAAGTTCCCAGGTTTCGTTGTCATACATGGATTTAATTTCGTCTTCATTAAAGCTAACTTTGTGTTGAAGAATGAGAATGAACTCCCTTAATGTTTAACTTCAAATCGACTACCATCTACTAACAGGTTATGGGCCCTTCCGCGTAAAAGAAAAGGGTAGTGCAAATAATTAGTGACAATTAATTTAAATAGTGTTGTAAATAAATTAAAAAAAACGAGGTTCAAGATTCAAAATGTCAACAAACAATCAAATCGAAAAGCTTCTTGGAAGTCAAAATTTCGAGGATTGGAAATTTACTGTTGAAGCGTATTTTCAAATGAAAGGCCTGTGGAATGCTGTCCAGGGAACGGAAGCAAAGGACGAAAAGAAAATGCAAGCTAAAGCAGAATTAATTTTGATGGTTGACAAATCGGTATTTCCACACATTCGTGAGTGTAAGACTGCGAATGAAATTTGGTGCACACTAGCAACAATTTATGAAGATAGTGGACTCGTGCGAAGAGTCGGTTTAATTCAAAAGTTTTGTTCAACAAAATTAAAGGATTGTTCTAGTGTTGAAGAATATGTGAATGAAATCCTCACAACGGCTCACAAATTAAGAGCAGCTGGTCTTAAAGTGGATGAAGAATGGGTAGGTTCTATGATGTTAGCTGGATTACCCGAAGAATATAAGCCAATGATAATGGGCATACAAAGTTCCGGTATAAAAATTACTGGTGATGCCATCAAACTTAAATTGTTGCAAGATGTTAAAATGGAATCAACGGATGTGGCATTTGCTGGTCATAAGAAAAGTTTTAAAAATAAAGGACCTAAATGTTATAATTGTAATCAATATGGTCACATTGCTTCAAAATGCCCGCAGAAATCATCAAAGCTGAATTTTAAGAAAAAAGGGAATGCCATGGTAGGATGTTTTTCTACACGTGAGCTAAATCGAAACGACTGGTTCTTTGATTCTGGCGCAACCGCGCATATGTGTTCCAATTCTGAATTTTTCAATAATAAATTTCAAGAAAAGAATTCAGAAGTGACAATTGCGAACAACTCAACAATGCTAGTAAAAGGTGAAGGCCAAGTAAAAATAATTGCTAAGGTTGGAAAATTCAAAAAAGAAAATGTTACCTTCCGAGATGTTTTGCATATTCCCGATCTTTATATTAATCTGTTATCAGTTTCAAAAATAGTTGAAAGTGGTTTTGATGTCAACTTCAATAAAAGGGGCTGTAAAGTTTTAAACAATAATGGTGATGTAATAATTACTGGCGACCTGGTGAATGGTATGTTTAAAATGAATATTGCTAATAATAATGCACTTATTTCTGAAGTGAGAATTCAAGAATGCAATCTGTGGCACAAACGTGTTGGTCATGTTAATAATGAAATCTTAAAGAACATGAATTCAGGCGCTGTTCTTGGTGTTAATTGTGATGTCAACAAGCAAAGCTGCATTACTTGCTTAAAAGGTAAAATGTCAAGATCTTCATTTAATGATCCTGGAATGCGTGCAACTGAATTGCTAGGTGTTGTACACACTGATGTATGTGGACCGATGAAAGTACCCTCAATAAGTGGTTCCAAATATATGCTAATTTGTTGATGACTACAGCAGAAAAGTGTTTGTATATTTCATTAAAAGAAAGGATGAAGTTTCCGAAAAATTTTGTGAATTTAAGAAATTTGTAGAAAATCAAACTGGTAAAACAATCAAAGCCTTGAGAAGTGACAACGGCACTGAATATTGTAATAACAAGATGAAGAAGATATTGATTCAAAGTGGAATTGAACATCAACGTACTGTACCGTACACTCCACAACAAAATGGTATGTCCGAAAGAATGAATCGAACAATTATAGAGAAAACAAGATGTCTCTTGATAGAATCTGCTTTATCTAAGAATTTTTGGGCTGAAGCGGCAAATACGGCAGTATATTTAATCAATCGTACTCCTTGCAAAACCTTAAATGATATATCTCCTGAAGAGATTTGGTCTGGCAAGAAGCCCAATTTAAAATATCTAAAAGTTTTTGGATGCAAAGCCGTTATTCATATACCAAAGGAAAAAAGAAAGAAGCTCGATGCTAAAGCCAAAGAAGTTGTGTTTGTGGGTTACTGTGCCCACTCAAGGACCTATCGTTTTTATGATCCCCTTTGCAAAGAAGTTAAGCTAAGTAGAGATGCAAAATTTATGGAAGATAAATTTAATGATAATGAAATGCCTAGAGATGATTCACAATTCTATATATTACCCGGATGTGATTCAGTGGGGGATGAAGATGATCCAGAAGATGCTAATTTTGTAAATCTACAATATACTATTGCTTCGAATTTGGAAGATGGTGATAACCTAAATGCTGTTGATGTTAGATCGAAAAATACAACATATGACGTTCTTAGTGCAGAAAGAGAATCAGAAGAAGAACAATATTTCTCTGATGAAGCAGATGAGGGTATAGCATTTGAAGGATTTGAAGAAGAATCCGCAAGTTTTCCTACTAGATCATCTAATGCAGGAATCACACCACCGCAAGATAATAGACGTTCATCAAGAGTACCGAAACCAGTGAAAAGGTACGGTTATGAATGCAATTTGGTTCATGCAGATGAAGAGCCGAAAACTGTAAAACAAGCACTTGAAGGTGAAAATAAAAAACACTGGCAAGGGGCAATGGATGATGAATTAAACGCTTTGATTCTCAATGGTACATGGGAAGTTGTTCGTTTGCCCAAAGGAAAGAAACCTATAGATAGCAAGTGGTGTTTTAAAATCAAGAGGGACTCGAAAGGTGATATAGAACGTTTCAAAGCAAGATTGGTTGTAAAAGGCTATTCCGAACGTTATGGAATAGATTATGAAGAAACATTTTCCCCGGTTGTTAGATATTCATCAATCCGTCTACTTTTAAGTTTGGCTGTACAACATAATCTGGATATAGATCAAATGGACGTAGTGACTGCATTCCTCCAAAGTGAGTTAGATGAAGAAATCTATATGAAAATCCCTGAAGGCTTTAATGCAAAGGAAAGTATGGTATGTAAACTTAAAAAATCTTTATATGGTCTGAAACAAGCTAGTAGAGTTTGGAATAAGAAACTAGACAGTACGTTAAAGAATATTGGTCTATTACAATCGAAAACTGAGCCTTGTGTTTATTACAAAGTTAAAAATGACGAAATTACATACGTTGCAATTTATGTTGATGATATATTAATATTCACAAATAAAGCTGAAACCAAATTACACATAAAGAATAGTTTGACTAAGAACTTTAAAATGAAAGACATTGGTGAGGCACATTATATATTAGGTATGAAAGTTACCCGAGATCGAACTAAAGGGAAGTTATGGTTGGATCAAGAATTATACATTAACAACGTATTAAAGAAGTTCAATATGACTGATTGCAAACCAGTTGCAACACCATTAGATGTTCACCAGAAAATTTCAAAAGAAATGTCTCCGAAAACAAAAGAAGAAATTGATGAAATGAAAAATATACCGTATCAAGAAGCCATTGGCAGTATTATGTATGCTGCGCAAGTTAGTCGACCAGATATATCATTTGCAGTGGGGGCTTTGGCTAGATACAATAACAATCCTGGCAAAGCGCATTGGCAAGCAGTTAAGCGTGTCATGAGGTATCTGAAGGGTACAATAAACTACAAGTTAGAATTCTCAAAAGATGAAAAAGAATACTTGGAAGGATTCTCTGATGCAGATTGGGCTGGTGACCTAGATGATAGAAAATCAACTTCTGGGTATGTTTATAAATTTCAAGGAGGTTGTATTTCTTGGAACTCCAAGAAACAACAGACTACTGCTTTATCAACAACAGAGGCAGAGTATATGGCTTTATCTGCTGCTAGTCAAGAAGCGTTATGGCTGCAGTCATTGTTCAGTGAACTTGGCAGGCCGTCATCCGTCATTATCAAATGTGACAATAAAAGTGCTATAAACTTATCACAAAATAGTACATATCATTCCCGTTCTAAACACATCGACATAAGGCATCACTTTATAAGAGAGCTCGTTGAAGACAAAAAGATTATCATTGAATATTTAAATACTGAAGAAATGGTGGCTGACGCTCTGACGAAATCCTTAACTAGTTTGAAGCAATTACATTGTTGTGAACTTATGGGTCTAGGAGTTCAATCTAGTTGGGGTGTTGAAGAATGAGAATGAACTCCCTTAATGTTTAACTTCAAATCGACTACCATCTACTAACACTTTGAAACCGTACTTTTCAGGATGACAATTTTCTTTCAACTGCTGGCTCCGTTATAGAATCTTGTTGTATTTCTTCTTCCTGATATTGCAACTCATTTTCAGGCGTTGGCAACTCATTATCAGATGATGACAAAAATGTTTCCCCAGCTGATTCAAATCCATAACAATCTTCAGAAATTGATGATTCGCCATCCTCTAATATTTGTACATTCTCCGATGTTCCTGGTACAATTGCATTGGCAGTCGAACCTTGCAAGGAAACATTCACCGTGTTGTATGTAGCCTTTTCATTAGCAATTGAAACAGCATTATGACATATACTTGATTCAATAAATTCAACGTCTCTACTTACAATTATACACTCAACCAAAAAAGTCTGTAATGGCTACTGAAAATTTTGCTGTTATTACGGGAAATTTAACTGTTTTGAGGCCAGCGGTATTTTTTGCTAATTTTAGCAACACATGTCTGCTGATCTGTTGTACAATAAAATTAGTAGCCGCTACTAAATTTTAGTAAAATTTATGTAAAATGCAATTCAAAATCGATTTGCTAAAATCAGTTAAAAACTTACTAAATATCATAATTTTAGTACAATGAAATTAGTATAAATAATTAGTTGCAGCTACTAAATTTCAGTAAATTGCTGTAAACTGTAATTTAAAATCAATTTGCTGAAATTAGCAAAAAATTGTACTAAAAAATAAAAAAACTGTAAAATCTAAAATTTTCTGGGTGTTATTTCTAAACTAAGAATATATCAATAGTAACAAATATAAACTAAACAAGAATTGTAAAAAATCAAAAAAAAAATATTTTTAAATTAGTATATTTTTCTGCTAAATTTAGCACTCGGTTTTGAAAAATTAGTAAAATGTTTTTCTGAAATCAGCAGCGAAAATTAGTAAAAAATCCGTAATTTGTAATAAGAGAATAGCAAATATCATTACTAAAAATAAAAATTGTACTAATAATCAGTATAAAAATAGTATAGTGCGATTGGAAACTGTTTACAAATTTTTTTACAAACTTTTTTATTTGAGTGTAAAATTGGTATTCACGTTTAGTAAACGAAACGCTTTCGATCCTTCACAATAGCCAACCAATTTGCATTTTACCGCAACATTATCCAATTTTCTTCGCCTTTGCTTGTCGATTTGGAGTTTCACTAAACCATAACTCATATGGCGTTACACTTGTCGCAGAAGAGATTAAACGATTTTGAAGATAATTAGCATTATTAACAGCTTCAGTCCAGAACTTGATATCAAATTCCGCATCATTTAACATGCACCTGGCCATCTCAATTAAACTTCGATCCTTCCTTTCTGCAACTCCGTTCTGTTCGGGAGTGTAAGGAGCTGTCAGTTGATGATTAATACCTTTAGCTTTCAGATAATTGTCCATCTTCTTGTTACAAAATTCTCCACCACGATCAGTTCTTATAGCTTTCAACCGCTTTCCAAATTGATTTTCCGTTAGTTCAATAAATTCCTTTATTTTATCAAAGGCCATATCTTTCGTTTTAATAAAATAAACACAACAATAACGACTAAAATCGTCAATCATAGTTAAGAAATAACGATTACCACCCGGAGTTGTATTTTGCATCGGACCACACAAGTCAGCATGCACTAATCCCAAAATATCATTCGATCTAGACTCCGAAACTTTTGGGAATGGTTTTCTTGAAAGCTTTGATTTGAAACATACTTCACATTTGTTTATACAGGAACATTTACATATACTGACACCAGATATCAAATCTTTATTAACACTTGATTTGATTGCCTGAATATTTCTATGTCACAATCGACGATACCAAACATGAACACATTCTGCTTTTCCTTTAAAGATCGTATTTACTCTGTTGCTTTGATTAAGTACATATAAATTATTCTTCAAAAATGCAGTTGCATGTACTTGCCCCTTCATAGAAATTGAACACAATTTTCATCAAAAGACACTTGAAAACCTTCATTAGTCAAAACTCTTACGGACAATAAACTTCCGTCCAATTCCGGAACATACATAACATTACGTACACGGATTTCCTTGTTCTGGCAGATCAATAGACACTCACCAGTTCCGCTAACTTTCCTTTCAGTACCATTAGCCATATAAATGACTTCATTTTGATTTTGTTGTTTTTTCAATTTCGTAAAAAAAATTTCCTCACAGCACATGTGGCATGTTGCAGCAGAATCAATGAACCAATCTTTATTTGTTTTCATTGTCGTTGTAGCACCAAAACAAACATTTTGCGTCTTTTAATTCTTTGCAATATTAGCACGATTACCATTCAAATTTCTTCTTTTGAACCTTGAACGCCATGTCAGCTTCTTGTTCACCACCAGATTTTCGTTTGAATTCTTGAAGCAACTTTTCCTTTACCAGATCCATTGTTAGATCTGCTTCAGAACGCATTTCCAATGACGACACCAATGAATTATATTCCTCTGGCAGGCTTCCAAGCAAAAAAGCAACGTTTTTGTGTTCCTCAATTTCCTCACCCAAATCATTTAATCGATCCACGATGTTTAAAAATTCAATGATGTGCTCTTCCATCGATTGACCACTATGCATTCTCTTTGTAGAAAGTTGACGAAGAAGACTTACTTTATTTGTGAGATTTGCTTTTTCATGATGTTTCTTAAAGCGTTCCAATAATCCTTTGCTGTCTTCAGTTTCTTGATGTGTATCTTTTCAGACTCTTCTACAGACAATCCAATTGTAGCTCTTGCCTTTCCATCACGTATATACAATTTTTCGTCAGGAGCATCTGGTGTTTCTGCAATGATGATATCCCAAAGTTCTCTTTCCAACAATAACAGCTCCATATTGAATTTCCAAATATGATAGTTCGTGTTTGAAAGCTTGGGAAATTGCACACTTGTACCACTCATTTTTATCGTCCGAACAAAATTTTACTATACGAAGTTACACCATGGTATATCCAATCACGTAAATCGATTTTAATACCAGAAATTAATAATTACGATTTAAACCACGTGAACGTAGGCCCATAACCTGTTGTTAATATGAATTTTATTTAGATATAAAAAGATGATGCAATACAATTATTAAGAAAAAGCGGTAGCTATAGAGTTGAAATTAAACAGTGATGACAACTTAAAGTTACGCATTACATAAGTAGCGTTTTCAAACTCAATTATATAAATATAATACTAACAGGATTAAGGCCATTTTTGTTAATTATTTTAAGCAAGTTTAACTCAAGCGAAACTCTCCGATTTTATTTGTTAAAATATTTTACAGTTTTTCAACTTAGGCCCGTTAACTTATCTCAATTTATGCCCTGGTTAAGACCTCTACTACCCAGGTAGAAAAATACAAACGGCACAATGTTGGCCCGGTATTGGTGGCGGTAGTACATGTACTGGCAATGCGTCGGATTTTTAACGTTCACTGTACTGGCATGTTGTCGAAATGATAACACCAATAAACGCTTGGCCGTAGTTATTTCCCAACGTTGGCGCAGGCTTGGGATTTTATTTTTTTGGTATTATCCCAGTACGTTTAATAACAAATTTAGTAGTTTGCTAGAACTTTACTGTCCTCTTAGTGTACATCACAGATTTTTAATGTATTCTTTCGAAACTTCACAAGAAAAGAATGGCGATGTCTCTCTTACATAAATAATTGTGTAATAGATGTAAAAATACGTAAGATTTATAAAATTGTTAATTTTAATAAATTAAAAAAAGCTCGTTAATTTTCAGAAAACAGTAGTGGCCAAGCACGTTTTAAGTAGTACCGGCATTTCGTAAAAAACAGTGCTCTCCCAGTACAACATTTTTTGTAACGTCGGCAATTTCCACCTGGGTAGCCTTAACCACTGGTAAACATATTTTTTGAATAACTTATCTAAATTTTAACCAAGTATTTCTTGTAACCAATGCTAAAATTTAACCATAGAAATTCCTATGGTTAAGAAACTTAACCAAGGCTATTTTAGAACAATTCACCCTACATAAGATATTTTAATAAATTAAACTTGTACAGGCACATTTACACACGAGAGAAAACTGGGAAAGATAGAGCAAAAACACCTCTAAATCTCTCCATTGTGAATGATTTAAGCTATTTAGAGCTGTTTTTGCTCTACCTCTAGCAGTTTTCTCTCTCGTGTAAATGTACCTTAATGATGAAATTTTCCAAGTTGTGAAAACATATTTACCTTGTGTTAAATAGAAGGTTGGGCAATATTATGGAGTGGATCAAAACACTTTGATTTTTATTGTACAACTTGATATATTAGCCTTGTTTTGTTGTTCACACTTACATGAACACGTTGCCCGTACATTATCGACGTTGAAGAAATGGAAAGAGTTAACCAGAGTTAACACTTAACATCCCCAATGTCAAAATTTATATGGGATTTCGTAACACGCAATTTTAATTTTGCGCTGTTAATAGATCCATTCGTTTACCTTTCTCAGTCAAGTCCAGTAAGAATTACTACAAACTTACAGAGAGTAAAGGTAGAATAAGCTATACGTGGACGTAACATGACGAGTCTCCTTATGGAAAATCTAATTAGTTAAAAGAGCATAGCTGACAGTCTATTTCTTTTTTACTCATTATTTTAAATTGAATCAGCTGATTCGTCACGTTACGTTACGCATGGCTAAATGAGCCTTAAGACAAGATTTACTTTAAAAATAAAATTTTCCCAAACATGTACGCGAATATAAAATTTGCAACAGTTAGCAAGTTTGATTAAAACACCAAATACACAAATAAATTTTAACTGGCCGCTATGGAAGGGAATGTTTATTATTAAATCTTAAGCAGAAACTTTTTAAAGGTTTTCTTATCTTTTCCATATTTTATTGACTATTAAAGCACCGTAAGTTGTTTTTAACGTGGAAAAATTTCACTCGGACTTTAGAAGCCTCAAATTGCAATTTAATTTGTAAAAATTAAAAATTTTTTAATTTTATAACAAAAACACAATCACAATAAACACAAAATGTCACGTTTTCACGGATCGAAATGCCAAATTTGAACTACTTTTATTTTTGAGTTGTGTTTTTTCTGGAGCTGTTAGTAGTTGAAAATTTGGCATTTCCATCAATGAATTTAACAGAAAACTATGCTTGTGCGTCATGTCGCTATGTGTTGTTGTATTTGTTTTATTTTTGCATTATATTATTTTGAATGTAGAGAAAAAAGTCATGCATTAAAAAGTGGATGTTCTCTTTTTGCAGGGATTGTATACTAAATTTGCGTGAAAACAAGACTGAAAAAATTTATTTCCATCAATTGAATTCTCAACTTTTTTTAGAAAATTTTTCAGAATCTGAGGCTTTTTTCTACACACAGGAAAAAAAAACAAGGGGAATATTATCCAACAGCTATGTAATTATACGTCCACATAATTTTCAAGTTAGTTTTACAATATTCTAGTAAAATAAGCACATTTTTTTGAAAAATATAAACAAGCCTTGCAAAATACATATATACATGTGTAGTGAAAAATATCCGAAAAAATACATACATATATTTTACTAAAAAATTGTAAAACTTACTTCGAACTTATGTAGTTGTATAATTACATAGCACTCCCTGCTTTTTTCTGCGTGATATAGAAAGATTTTTATTATCTGAAATATAATTAAAATTCTTAAGACTTGATACTAACCTCCTAACACTGCTAAAGGATTATCCGTTGTAGGATATTCTTTTGTAAACAAACTTCTAGAAGGTTTAAAAACTAATGGCTTATTAGCTGCGGCTGTAGTTACTATCATTTCTTCGATTTTATGCCATATTGTTTCATTGTTCAAATCAGTCTTTGGAAAAAATTAATAAAAATAAAATAAAATGTTTTTTAAAGGTTTGCTTAAAAACTTACATTGATATCAATATTTGTAGCTTGTATGTGATTTGTTGAATCCAAGGCCGTTGGAGATAAAGTTAGAACTTTAATGGAATCTTGAACAATCTGAGGTAAAGCAAGTGGCATTAAACCCAATTCTGGATGTCGTTTTATATATTCCTTAAAAAAAATATAAATATAATTTTAAATTTTAACTAACAAACTAATAGATTTTCTCTTTCTGCTTGAAACCCACATTTTGTGTTTGTATAAATTCTTTAAGAAAACTCAGTTGTTGTTGACCATTTTGTAAACTACCCGGACGTAAAAGATGTGCTAATGATCGACTAGCCTCTTCTAATTTCTTTAACATATATGCTTGTTTAGCCATTGTATATTGTATATGATCTTCGGCTAAACTCCAACCTCGTTCTTGAAATACTTGATAGGCTTGATTATAACAACGATAAGCATGTTTTCTCTGGCCAGCACGTGAATACCGATTGCCAGATAAAACAATTTGAAATGCATAAGTCCGATGCATGTCTGAGGAAGATGCTAAAAAGCAATACGCAGCTTGTTCCAATAGTAAAGCTGAACGCAAATCAGATTCTTCACTAGTCATGCGTATTAATTGTTTAGCTGCTTCGCCATAAAAACGTGCTGTTTTTAAACATTCAATGCTTAATAGAGTGGCTCGTGTAGCAAATTGTTGTAATCTTTAAAACAAAAACATCCATGGATGAGTAACTAATACACCATTTAAAAAGCTTAATTTATAAACATACTTGCAAGTATTTAAATAACAAACTATAGCATCTTCCATATAATCATATGTCTTACGACTGGCGGTACCCAACATAAATGCAGATAATGCTGCCATTTCCAAAGCTCCAGCATAATACTGCCAAGCGGAATCGGCATTAAAATCTCGTTTAGCTTGATGATATGCCTGAAAAGCCGTATTGTAGTGGCCAAACATAAAATATAAATCCCCCAATTTCCTGGTTTGTAATTCTGCAGATTCGTGGGTATAACTAGGTAAAAGTCTAAAATTATTCAATATTAATAAAAAAAATATATATAAAAACTTACATAACAGCATTTTGATTACTGGCACTGGCTCCTGGTTTGCTTGTAACAAACCATCTTTTTGTGGCACTTAATAATGATTTACTAACACCCTTTTTATTTGTGACCTAAAATAAAGCAATTATAAATTATAATCCATTTTATAAACAATTAATTAGATTTTCTACTAACAGCATCATTTAAAATTCCCACCAAATGCTCAACATATGGTATAAGAGCTCGTACAGCATAGTCCTGCACAAAATGTCTTATATTTTCCACATCCATAGCATTTAAACATTGTCCATGTGGTGCATCAAAATCACCGGTCCAAACATTTGGATTAATTGTTTGGGATGCTATGCTTTCACTACTTATTGAAAACTTTGAATTCTGTAATGGAAAAATATAGAAAAAGTCCTCAGAATCTTTGCTTTTGCATAGAAAGAAGAACTTACATTCTAATTTTTTCTATATAAAAAACTACTCACAATCTGGGAATTTTTCTATTATAAAAAGCCCAGAAGATTTTTGTATATGAAAAATTTCCCATATTTTGAGCATTTTTCTGTACACCGAAAAAAATTATGCAAGATTTTACGAAAAAGAACTTTCATACAATAGTTTTTTTTCGTAATGTATACAAATCTTTCGTGTATTCTACAAAATTTCATTTAGGCAAAAATTGAATAAATTTACGAAATCTTTCGTATTTTTTTTTTATTTTTATAATTTTTTATTTTAAAATATTTTGAAAATTTTTAAAACTAACATTAAATGCACTTATTAGGGCGAGTAACTTATTTCCAACGTAACCAAGGTTAAACCATAACCACAGATATTATTATTATTATTACTAGTTGCTTAAGCGCCGATTATTGGCGCATAGTGCCATAGTTAATGAATTCGATATCTTCCGATTATTAGCTGTTGCCTTTACTTGAAGCCAGGACTGATTTTCATTGGCTCTTGCAATGTCGTCTTCTAGGCTCCGTCGCCATGTACCTCTGGGACGACCTCTACTTCGTTGACCTTGTGGATTCCAATTAAGAGCAGCCTTGCATATTTCAGGTTGGGGGTTTCGCAGTGTATGCCTATCCATTTCCATTTTCGCTCTCGTATCTGCAAATTTATTGGATCTTGCTTGCATCTTCGGTACAACTCTTCATTTGTAATCCAATTACCCGGCCACCTAAGTCCGAGAATGTTTCTCATACATCGGTTTATAAATGCTTGTAGTTTATTATTTACCTCATCGGACTCCAGCCACGTTTCGCACCCGTACAATAAGACAGACTTAACATTTGAATTGAATATTCTCATTTTTGTTTGTACGGAAAGCTGTCGTGAGTACCAAACATTTTTCAGTCTAGCAAATGCACCTTTGGCCTTTTTAATACGGCATTCTATGTCCAATCTGGCACCACCATCTGCTGCTATTTGATTGCCGAGGTATGTGTGGTCACTTACATCTCCTATTGTGCGGCCCAAGAGTAAAATTTGTTGTTCGCGACGAATTTATTTTAATGGACTTTGTCTTTTCAACATTAATACTTAGTCCAACTCCTTCTGCATACTTAGCCAGATCATTACGTTTGGACTGCATGTGTCTTTCCTTTTTTGATAGCAGGACAATGTCATCTGCATAATCAAGATCGTTAAGGTGTTCCATGGTTAACGGATTCCAGGTTATTCCTCTCTTAAGGTTGTTGTCGATTGCTGAACATAGAACTTCTACATAGAACTTTCAAAACCACACTCAGTAGCATTATCCCTCTCCCATTGTTGCAGTCAGTTAATGCTCCCTTCTTGGGAACTTTCACAAGAATACCTTGCGTCCAATCCATTGGTATTTCTTCTGCATCCCAAATCAAACCAAATAATTTGTGGAAAAGCTGTGCTGAATAACATGCATCTGCTTGAAGCATTTCAGATGTCATGTTATCTATTCCCGGAGATTTCTCCGATTTCATATCACGAATAGCCTTTTCAACTTCCTCAACTTCAGGCCTGTGAGAATTCAAACGGGATATAGGTTGATGTAAATCCGAAATCTGTATTGGCATAGCAGTATTTTGGGTTGGTGCAACTTGGAATACAGTCTGGAAATGCTCAAACCAGCGAAGTTGTTCATTAGGATCTGTTAACAGATGTCCATGTTTATCTTTAACTGGCATTTTAGGTTTAGATTCACCACCAGTGAGACGTCTAGTGCAGTCGTATAGTAAGCGAAGGACTCCTGTGTTTGCTGCCTTTTCCGCTATGTCTGCAATGGCATTCGCCCAGTTTCTTTTATCACGTCTACATAATCTTTTCACCGATTTATTTGTTTCATTATACACTCGCAGAGCATTTAAGTTGGCATTTCACGTACGGGAGTTTGAGATTTCTGATTGGCCATGCGTCTCTCTCTTTAATCTTCTGCCACGTATCCTGCGAAATCCACTCCTTTGTTCCTTTCCGAGCCTTTCCTAATACCTTTATGCTTGCTCTTATATATGCATTTTTTATTTTGCTCCACAATTCCTCTATTGAATCACCGTCGGATATCGATTGAGTGTGATTTTTAACTTCTTCCACGAATGCATTTTTCGTTCTTTGGTCCTTTAGTTTTAATACATTAAAGCGACATGTTGTTTTCTCATCTTCTCTCTTCATGGCCGTAGTACTCTTACGCGTATATCGGCAATAACTAGGTGGAGGTCGGATGCAATATCTGCGCCGCGTTTTGCTCGTACATCCAAGAGGCTTCGACGCCACATGCGATTTATGCATATATGGTCAATCTGGTTCTCCGTTCGGCCATCTGGTGAAACCCATGTAACCTTATGTACTTCCTTGTGAGGGAACATAGATCTTCCAATGACAAAGTTGTTATTTCCGCAAAACTCTGTAAAAAGTTTCCCATTGGAGTTCATCGTGCCAACTCCATGTCTTTCTATTGAATGTTCCAAGTCCTTGTTTTCCGACCCGATTTTGGCATTAAAATCACCCATTATAATTTTTATATCTCCCTTTGGTAAGCTTTTGGAGGTATGATCGAGCTTACTATAAAAATTCTCCTTGTGCTGTGAGTCTGCCAATTCTGTAGGAGCATAGCACTGTATTAGACACATTTCTCACCACAGATATGTCCATATAAATTTGACATTTATAACTATGGTTAAGCACTAAACTCAGTTTATTTTAAGATAAGTAAGCAGGTCTTACTGCCTGTTTTTATTTAAAAGAATCAGACGAATTCGTTAAAACATTCGTGTGAAGAACCCAAACTTGAAAAGATTTTGTTTTAAAATTTTTTAGCCGCATTTGTTCTACATAGAAGTCCTAACAAATTTGTGCAAAAATTTTGAAAGAAAAACGTTTTTAAATTTTCACACAAATTTGTTAAGGAATTCGTCTGAATCTTGTTATAAAAACACCCAGTTAATCTTTTAAATCTTAAAAAAAAGTAAATTTCTATTAAAATTTTATACAATATTTTTTTAAAATATGGGTGATATCAAAAAATGTGATAAAAACCGTGTAACCAGCTAATTTCTAATGCATGGATTACATTTAAGTAATAAACTGCGATATATATCAGCGCATTGTCACCTGTTTTACAAAATTTATAACAATCTGACCAAATTTTTGGTTAATACATAAAATTTGTGACCAATTTTATAGGCCAAATGTAAACTCCGTAACCAGTAACTCATAAGGTTTTTTAACTTTAATAGCTTATATTTTAATAACCAATGAAGTTAAACACTAAGAGTGTGTGTGAAACGGTAGCAAAGTATTCTTTATGGTAAATTTTTGATAGTTTTGAGGTGAATAAAATTTCACTAGCCCATAGGGCTAGTAGAATTTTTGACATAAGCATAGAAATATTTGACATTTTAAAATGTGAAAGTTTCTAAAACAAATTAAGAAACAATATATGTATACAAATGAAAAATTCTAAACAAAAATAAAAAAAAATTAAAACTAACTACCAGAAAAGAGGCAGAAATAAATTATAAATTAGTTTTTCCAGTTTTTGAAGTGGCCAGGCAGAGCCCCGATTTGAATCCCATCGAGAATTGGTGGGCAATTGTCAAAAGAAGACTCTCCCAATGCGAACGAGCACCGACCAGCTTAGATGATCTTTGGTCAGGAGATGGGCTAATATTCCACCTCAAACTATTAAAAATCTCGTGGAAAGCATTCCTTCTCGCATAAAATCTGTTTTAAAGAACAAAGGACTTGCGACAAAATATTAAAGAAAGAGCTTGCCGAAAATTTCAAATACGAACAATACTGGATGAAAGAGGCCACAATTTGCAATTATTTTTTTCATTAACTTCGTAATGATATAGTCTACTCTATTTAGGTTTTTATTGAAGAAGAATGTTTTAGTTTTATGCTTTAAAAAAAATCATTTAAGTTTCTATAATAAAATAAAAATTATAACAAATTTCAAAAAATGTTGAATTAATGTATCCACTTTAGTCCACTACTGTATGTCATATTATGCAAAACTAAAACTTCCGTTAATTGCAACGATCTGGTTTGTAGGAGAATTGCATTAGCAAACGCACATATTTGTGAAAATATTTGTTTCGTTTTACTTCTTTTTTTCGCTATTATTTACAACTGTCAAAAATTTTATATTGTCGAAAAAGATTTCATTTCACACAGGAAAATTCCAATTTTTTTCACCATAGAACAAATGTTTTTCCACCATGGCACTTTGCTATCGTTTCACACACACCCTAACTGTAAGAATTTTTATGAAGAGGAAAAGTGACGTTTTAATAAAAATTAATACATTTTACAAACTTTTTCGTATAAATATGCTAACACGACTTCAACACTGTAACGATTTTTCGTCATAATTTTTGATAAAAATGCATACCCCAGAATTTTGGAGTTATCTATTAACCCTTTGACACGGGAATTTTAATGGCTGGGAATTTTCTGACCAAATTTCATGGATATAAAGATTTATGCCCAAGATATATTGTTTATTACTTTTATGGCTTTGCAGCACCCCCTAGCGGAGATATTTGGAATTAAAGTTCAAACATTAACATGCTGCCAACCCCGAACGGGTTAACATTTTTTTCAAATTTTAATTTTATATTTTTTCTATTACTAATCTTTATGTAGAGATTAGTCTTTTAGAGTTTTTAAATTTTATTCGTCGTACAAATTTTGAGACTAAACTTTAGCCTTTTTTTAATTTTTAACTTTTAACACATTCTCAGCAGCATTGATGATCACACGATAAAATGCACTCTGCTGATCTCATTTTGTTTTGAAATTTCACAGCCTGCATAAAATTTTAATAAGAACAAAATAACGAACCGATAACAGTAATTGCATAGCGCATTGGTTAAAATTCAAATCAGTGACGAGATGATGAAGTCGACGAACATTATAATGTACGCCACTCGCCAAAGGGTTAATTATATTGCGAAAAGTATAATGTTATTTATACTCAAATGATCGTTGGACTGTAAATAATCATCTAATATAAGAGACTTGAAGTTTTTCTGCAGCATGCAACATTCTCGAGATGAAAAAGGAAGCATTTAGAAAATCACAACAAAATAGAGACAAGAAAATGTATATCGAACAGAGAAATCAGTACCAGTATTTATGTAAGATTAAACAACGGGAGTATTATAAACAGGTGGAATGTAAATTAAACATTGTGACTGATAGCAAAAGCTGGTGGGCTCTAGCGAGGGAAATACGGCAACAAGAGAATCATATTGGATGTGGTATAATGGTTGAAAATTTTAGAGATTACTTTAAAGAATTACTTAATCCCACAGTCAGATCTGCAGAGATATGCTATGCTGCTAATTTAATAAGTGATGAACGTTTAGACAGACCTTTTTCGCTACAGGAATTAAAAGCTCAGCTTGCTAAAGCAAAGCTCAATAAAGCGCCTGGAGAGGACCGTATCTCTTACGAATTTTTCATCAATGCCAGCAATGGTTATTTGGGAACCCTAGCGGATATATTTTCCCATATATTAGATGGAAATGAATCATGTTAAGCTTTTAAAAGAAGTATTATTTTCCCAATTCATAAGAAAGGAGATGTAAACCAGCCCTGTAACTACAGAGGAATATCTTTTACAAACTGTATTGGTAAAATAATGATGGGTGTGATATGTCCGAGAATAACTGAATGGGTTAATCGAAATCAAATATTGAATGAATTCCAAGCGGGTTTCCGTAAAGGATATTCTACCATTGACAATGTATATAATCTTAAATCAATTGTTAAAATAAAGCTCGCAGAAAGGAAGAAAGTTTATAGCTTCTTTGTAGATTTTAAAGCGGCATTTGATCGAGTACCAAGGAATTTATTAATATTTAAACTACATCAGATGGGGTTATCAACTAAAGTTGTAAGTTTCATTGAGAAAGTCTACCAAAATACTGAATCAGCTGTATGGACTGGATCTGAAATATCAAGCGAATTTAAAACATGTACAGGAGTAAAGCAAGGCTGTTTGTTGTCACCGCTATCGTTCTCTCTATATTTGAACGATATGCATGATCATATGACAGGAGGCTTGTTCATTGACGATATCAATATCAGATTGTTAATGTATGCGGATGGTATTGTGCTACTGGCAGACAATGTAAATACTCTACAGAAGATGATATATAAACTTGAGGAATATTGCTCGATATGGGGTATGCAGGTTAATCTTGCCAAATCCGAAATAATGATTTTTCGCAATGGTGGACGAGTGGGTGTCGAAGAAAAGTGGACCTTCAATTGCGAATACGTGAATATTGTATCAGAATACAAATATCTGGGAATGTTGCTGACACCAAAAATGTCATTTACAAAGCATATAAAGGCAAAGAACCATGCGGCTAGATCAAGTGTAAATGCTACTTGGAAAAATTTTATTGGAAGGAAAGATATCTCAATAAGTGCAAAGTGGAAACTTTTTTTGGCAGTGTGTAGATCCATACAATGTTATGGTGCCCAAATATGGGGCTACGCTTGGTTTGATGACGTAGATAAATTGCAAAAATATTTTACAAAACGAATTTTAAGCCTACCTGATTCTACTCCAAATTACGTGCTGACATTGGAAACAGGACAAGAAGCAGGTCATTTTTATTCTTATAGCTTACATCTTCAATATATATTTAAAACGATTTTTGAATATGACCACAACAGACTGCCACACATACTGTCAAGAAAAATTATGGCTAAAGATATTTTCTGGTGTGCTGAACTAAAAAACAAACGGTTGCAGTACAATATTTCTGCCAACGATATAGAGCAGGATAAAATAGTTTGGAGCAGTGCCTGCATTCGTTTAATTGACACAATGAAGCTCAGAAAACATCTGGAGCATATGGAAAAGGCACAAGCTAGTGAGCGTAGAATCTACAAATATTTAGATTATTCGAAAGGGTTCACATATTGTATCGAAGGTTTTAAACAAGATCAAATATCTCTTATAATGAGGACAAGAGGGGGACTATTGTGGTTAAATGGGATTGAGTTTAGGAGTGAGAGTACGAGATTGTGTTCTATGTGCAATTTGAGGGAGGAGGAAAACATAAATCATTTTATGGGCAGGTGCCCCGTGTTGAAAGATATAAGATACAAGTATTTTTGTCGTCAAATGTTAACGGATGACGAGGTTATTAATGTGCTGAACGGGGGTGAGGATACTAATTGGCAAAGACTTTATTACTATGTTAGGGAGTCACTAAAATATAAAAGTTTTCTAATATCTGAATTTAATTACTAGAAAATGTAAATTATATAAAGCAATTATTTGTAAACAATTTAAAGAATAATAAATAAAAAATTATCTATCTATCTAAGTTCGCTGAACACAAATAAAATCTAATATGACAATCTATGAAACAACAAATAAAATATAATATGACAATAAGTGTGTTTGCGTACCCGAAAATTTGTACAAATTCGTACAAATTTGTACAAGTTTTTACTGGAAGGTGTTTGTTTACACAATTACTCAGTAAGGAGAGAGGAAAAATAGAGGGTAAAGTGACAGTTCAATACCAGAGAACTTACAAGTTTTTACTGGATGAATTTTTGCTAGAAAGAATTTGTAAGAAAAAAAAACATATGATTTAAAACATATGATTGAAGAAACAAAACATTTGTCTAAATAATATTGAAATAATTTTTTGTAAAAATAAAAAATATTTAAATATAAGCTTATTTACGATGGAAGGAGTAAGTAAGTGATCATTTTATTAGGTTTTATTTATTAATCCAATAATTTGAATAGGTTTATTTCGCAATCAGCTATTTTAATAACTGTTGCCAATTTAGCTATTTTCTCGGCAAATCTAGCGATACTTCAACTCGTTTAAGCGGGGTTTACATTATACCATAAGTCTTAGGATCTGTCAAAAAAATCAATCAGATAGCCAAAATCCTATAATGTAAACATATTTTGTCTGATACTTACAGAAAATCCGATTGAAGTTTTGACAGTCAGATTGATTTTGAAATATTTCATAAAATTATGAGAATCCGATGGTAACAGCTGTTTTCATCTGATTGCATTTGATGGTGTATACAAATATACAAGATTTTTTTTGACAATCGCGTCGTTTCGTAGGATTTTTTGTCAGACGTAAAATCAGATACAAAATCAGATAATGTAAACCCCGCTTTAGCGGGATAAAATATAATTTAGCTATTAGCGGGAAAACTAGCGATTTTTCTTTTTAAGACAGTCTTCACATTTTCTTAGCATTTTTTTACATTTATTTCCTTGACAGAATTTTTGAATCATTATTATTCAGTGATTTATCGGTAAATTTTTATGGCAAACAAAAGAGTTCGAAAAATTTGGCGATGTATCAATAATTTTTTAAGAAAGCTTTAAGAACTTTGAAAAATTTAGCTATTTTTGTTAAATTTTTCAACAGAACCTAAAAAGTTCGTGCAATTTAGGGATTTATAGCTATTTAATTTTTTTTTATAATTTAGATATTTTCTAGTGATTTTTAAGTTTGATTTAGCGATATTTTTAAGGAAGAAGTTGGCAGCAGTATTTTACTAATTCTTACAATTTTTCTGTTTGCGTACATTTTTAGATATTTTTCTTTTTGAGAGTAAATTTTGCCTTACTCTCTGTAAATTTGTTACTGAGTAATTTTTACTGCACTTTACTGGAAAAGTACCCAAACACACCTAATATCATATTAGAATTTGGACTTGAGGTAGAAGAATATGCTAACTAAATATAGAAAGTCCGAAAAAACAATTTTTGTATTTTTAATTCAAAAATTAAAATAATTGTTGATTTTTTGAAAATAATACAATAACATACATATTTCAAATAAAAAAATAATATAGTAAAAATATTGTTATTTGAATTTTTGACAACCGTTAAAATATGCCCCTTAAAATTATGTTGTTACAGTATTTAACCCCCTTAAATATTAAAGAAGCTATTAGGAGTCATATACGAGTAGTACCTTTTTAGACTGTCAAAACCTGTTGATATTTGCTTTAAAAACTTATTTGGGGTTTTCATATAAACTTGTAAAGTCAGTGTAAACCTTGTGTAAATACAAACCATATTTTTTATGTATAGAGTTTGATATTAAACTCATAAACATGCAAGGTTTCCACCGTTTACGAGTAGAATACGAGTTTATATGAAATCCCCTATTATTTATTTAATATTAAAAAATGTACTCACATGTGGGATTTCGTTAATAACACAGGCCTGCGAAATAAAATTGTTTATTTCCCAAATTAATGTTTTTTTTATAGTTTGACTCTAGATCATAAATTAATATCACTTTCTTTTTAAATTATTTTTCAAATTAAAGAAAGATGATACAATTTTTACAAGTAAATTACAATAATAATAAAGTTGACTAGAATTCTGTTGGTTATTCTTTTAGGTTTTTAAATTTTGTAAAATACGTAATTATGATTTTGTAAAATACGTAAATATGATTTTTGCGAAATACAAATATAGTATGTTTAAAACAAATATAGCAGTATTTTCCATAACACATCGATATTAATTTTTATGCAAGACGTGCATGCGAGATGCTGACTTTGAAAAAACAATAAAAAGTGATAGAATATTTTTAGGAAACGGAAAAAGCTCTGACTGTATCCCATAACCTTCACCTCCCCTTGCACTTTACATAGAGCCGCAAGATTTTTCATATCGCCAAAATTTTTCGTAAAATATACGAATTTTACGAAGTGCGAAGCAACGAAATTCTTTCGAAAATTTCGTATATTTTATTAAAATATATGTGGCTTCGACGCCACATGCGATTTATGCATATATGGTCAATCTGGTTCTCCGTTCGGCCATCTGGTGAAACCCATGTAACCTTATGTACTTCCTTGTGAGGGAACATAGATCTTCCAATGACAAAGTTGTTATTTCCGCAAAACTCTGTAAAAAGTTTCCCATTGGAGTTCATCGTGCCAACTCCATGTCTTTCTATTGAATGTTCCAAGTCCTTGTTTTCCGACCCGATTTTGGCATTAAAATCACCCATTATAATTTTTATATCTCCCTTTGGTAAGCTTTTGGAGGTATGATCGAGCTTACTATAAAAATTCTCCTTGTGCTGTGAGTCTGCCAATTCTGTAGGAGCATAGCACTGTATTAGACACATTTCTCACCACAGATATGTCCATATAAATTTGACATTTATAACTATGGTTAAGCACTAAACTCAGTTTATTTTAAGATAAGTAAGCAGGTCTTACTGCCTGTTTTTATTTAAAAGAATCAGACGAATTCGTTAAAACATTCGTGTGAAGAACCCAAACTTGAAAAGATTTTGTTTTAAAATTTTTTAGCCGCATTTGTTCTACATAGAAGTCCTAACAAATTTGTGCAAAAATTTTGAAAGAAAAACGTTTTTAAATTTTCACACAAATTTGTTAAGGAATTCGTCTGAATCTTGTTATAAAAACACCCAGTTAATCTTTTAAATCTTAAAAAAAAGTAAATTTCTATTAAAATTTTATACAATATTTTTTTAAAATATGGGTGATATCAAAAAATGTGATAAAAACCGTGTAACCAGCTAATTTCTAATGCATGGATTACATTTAAGTAATAAACTGCGATATATATCAGCGCATTGTCACCTGTTTTACAAAATTTATAACAATCTGACCAAATTTTTGGTTAATACATAAAATTTGTGACCAATTTTATAGGCCAAATGTAAACTCCGTAACCAGTAACTCATAAGGTTTTTTAACTTTAATAGCTTATATTTTAATAACCAATGAAGTTAAACACTAAGAGTGTGTGTGAAACGGTAGCAAAGTATTCTTTATGGTAAATTTTTGATAGTTTTGAGGTGAATAAAATTTCACTAGCCCATAGGGCTAGTAGAATTTTTGACATAAGCATAGAAATATTTGACATTTTAAAATGTGAAAGTTTCTAAAACAAATTAAGAAACAATATATGTATACAAATGAAAAATTCTAAACAAAAATAAAAAAAAATTAAAACTAACTACCAGAAAAGAGGCAGAAATAAATTATAAATTAGTTTTTCCAGTTTTTGAAGTGGCCAGGCAGAGCCCCGATTTGAATCCCATCGAGAATTGGTGGGCAATTGTCAAAAGAAGACTCTCCCAATGCGAACGAGCACCGACCAGCTTAGATGATCTTTGGTCAGGAGATGGGCTAATATTCCACCTCAAACTATTAAAAATCTCGTGGAAAGCATTCCTTCTCGCATAAAATCTGTTTTAAAGAACAAAGGACTTGCGACAAAATATTAAAGAAAGAGCTTGCCGAAAATTTCAAATACGAACAATACTGGATGAAAGAGGCCACAATTTGCAATTATTTTTTTCATTAACTTCGTAATGATATAGTCTACTCTATTTAGGTTTTTATTGAAGAAGAATGTTTTAGTTTTATGCTTTAAAAAAAATCATTTAAGTTTCTATAATAAAATAAAAATTATAACAAATTTCAAAAAATGTTGAATTAATGTATCCACTTTAGTCCACTACTGTATGTCATATTATGCAAAACTAAAACTTCCGTTAATTGCAACGATCTGGTTTGTAGGAGAATTGCATTAGCAAACGCACATATTTGTGAAAATATTTGTTTCGTTTTACTTCTTTTTTTCGCTATTATTTACAACTGTCAAAAATTTTATATTGTCGAAAAAGATTTCATTTCACACAGGAAAATTCCAATTTTTTTCACCATAGAACAAATGTTTTTCCACCATGGCACTTTGCTATCGTTTCACACACACCCTAACTGTAAGAATTTTTATGAAGAGGAAAAGTGACGTTTTAATAAAAATTAATACATTTTACAAACTTTTTCGTATAAATATGCTAACACGACTTCAACACTGTAACGATTTTTCGTCATAATTTTTGATAAAAATGCATACCCCAGAATTTTGGAGTTATCTATTAACCCTTTGACACGGGAATTTTAATGGCTGGGAATTTTCTGACCAAATTTCATGGATATAAAGATTTATGCCCAAGATATATTGTTTATTACTTTTATGGCTTTGCAGCACCCCCTAGCGGAGATATTTGGAATTAAAGTTCAAACATTAACATGCTGCCAACCCCGAACGGGTTAACATTTTTTTCAAATTTTAATTTTATATTTTTTCTATTACTAATCTTTATGTAGAGATTAGTCTTTTAGAGTTTTTAAATTTTATTCGTCGTACAAATTTTGAGACTAAACTTTAGCCTTTTTTTAATTTTTAACTTTTAACACATTCTCAGCAGCATTGATGATCACACGATAAAATGCACTCTGCTGATCTCATTTTGTTTTGAAATTTCACAGCCTGCATAAAATTTTAATAAGAACAAAATAACGAACCGATAACAGTAATTGCATAGCGCATTGGTTAAAATTCAAATCAGTGACGAGATGATGAAGTCGACGAACATTATAATGTACGCCACTCGCCAAAGGGTTAATTATATTGCGAAAAGTATAATGTTATTTATACTCAAATGATCGTTGGACTGTAAATAATCATCTAATATAAGAGACTTGAAGTTTTTCTGCAGCATGCAACATTCTCGAGATGAAAAAGGAAGCATTTAGAAAATCACAACAAAATAGAGACAAGAAAATGTATATCGAACAGAGAAATCAGTACCAGTATTTATGTAAGATTAAACAACGGGAGTATTATAAACAGGTGGAATGTAAATTAAACATTGTGACTGATAGCAAAAGCTGGTGGGCTCTAGCGAGGGAAATACGGCAACAAGAGAATCATATTGGATGTGGTATAATGGTTGAAAATTTTAGAGATTACTTTAAAGAATTACTTAATCCCACAGTCAGATCTGCAGAGATATGCTATGCTGCTAATTTAATAAGTGATGAACGTTTAGACAGACCTTTTTCGCTACAGGAATTAAAAGCTCAGCTTGCTAAAGCAAAGCTCAATAAAGCGCCTGGAGAGGACCGTATCTCTTACGAATTTTTCATCAATGCCAGCAATGGTTATTTGGGAACCCTAGCGGATATATTTTCCCATATATTAGATGGAAATGAATCATGTTAAGCTTTTAAAAGAAGTATTATTTTCCCAATTCATAAGAAAGGAGATGTAAACCAGCCCTGTAACTACAGAGGAATATCTTTTACAAACTGTATTGGTAAAATAATGATGGGTGTGATATGTCCGAGAATAACTGAATGGGTTAATCGAAATCAAATATTGAATGAATTCCAAGCGGGTTTCCGTAAAGGATATTCTACCATTGACAATGTATATAATCTTAAATCAATTGTTAAAATAAAGCTCGCAGAAAGGAAGAAAGTTTATAGCTTCTTTGTAGATTTTAAAGCGGCATTTGATCGAGTACCAAGGAATTTATTAATATTTAAACTACATCAGATGGGGTTATCAACTAAAGTTGTAAGTTTCATTGAGAAAGTCTACCAAAATACTGAATCAGCTGTATGGACTGGATCTGAAATATCAAGCGAATTTAAAACATGTACAGGAGTAAAGCAAGGCTGTTTGTTGTCACCGCTATCGTTCTCTCTATATTTGAACGATATGCATGATCATATGACAGGAGGCTTGTTCATTGACGATATCAATATCAGATTGTTAATGTATGCGGATGGTATTGTGCTACTGGCAGACAATGTAAATACTCTACAGAAGATGATATATAAACTTGAGGAATATTGCTCGATATGGGGTATGCAGGTTAATCTTGCCAAATCCGAAATAATGATTTTTCGCAATGGTGGACGAGTGGGTGTCGAAGAAAAGTGGACCTTCAATTGCGAATACGTGAATATTGTATCAGAATACAAATATCTGGGAATGTTGCTGACACCAAAAATGTCATTTACAAAGCATATAAAGGCAAAGAACCATGCGGCTAGATCAAGTGTAAATGCTACTTGGAAAAATTTTATTGGAAGGAAAGATATCTCAATAAGTGCAAAGTGGAAACTTTTTTTGGCAGTGTGTAGATCCATACAATGTTATGGTGCCCAAATATGGGGCTACGCTTGGTTTGATGACGTAGATAAATTGCAAAAATATTTTACAAAACGAATTTTAAGCCTACCTGATTCTACTCCAAATTACGTGCTGACATTGGAAACAGGACAAGAAGCAGGTCATTTTTATTCTTATAGCTTACATCTTCAATATATATTTAAAACGATTTTTGAATATGACCACAACAGACTGCCACACATACTGTCAAGAAAAATTATGGCTAAAGATATTTTCTGGTGTGCTGAACTAAAAAACAAACGGTTGCAGTACAATATTTCTGCCAACGATATAGAGCAGGATAAAATAGTTTGGAGCAGTGCCTGCATTCGTTTAATTGACACAATGAAGCTCAGAAAACATCTGGAGCATATGGAAAAGGCACAAGCTAGTGAGCGTAGAATCTACAAATATTTAGATTATTCGAAAGGGTTCACATATTGTATCGAAGGTTTTAAACAAGATCAAATATCTCTTATAATGAGGACAAGAGGGGGACTATTGTGGTTAAATGGGATTGAGTTTAGGAGTGAGAGTACGAGATTGTGTTCTATGTGCAATTTGAGGGAGGAGGAAAACATAAATCATTTTATGGGCAGGTGCCCCGTGTTGAAAGATATAAGATACAAGTATTTTTGTCGTCAAATGTTAACGGATGACGAGGTTATTAATGTGCTGAACGGGGGTGAGGATACTAATTGGCAAAGACTTTATTACTATGTTAGGGAGTCACTAAAATATAAAAGTTTTCTAATATCTGAATTTAATTACTAGAAAATGTAAATTATATAAAGCAATTATTTGTAAACAATTTAAAGAATAATAAATAAAAAATTATCTATCTATCTAAGTTCGCTGAACACAAATAAAATCTAATATGACAATCTATGAAACAACAAATAAAATATAATATGACAATAAGTGTGTTTGCGTACCCGAAAATTTGTACAAATTCGTACAAATTTGTACAAGTTTTTACTGGAAGGTGTTTGTTTACACAATTACTCAGTAAGGAGAGAGGAAAAATAGAGGGTAAAGTGACAGTTCAATACCAGAGAACTTACAAGTTTTTACTGGATGAATTTTTGCTAGAAAGAATTTGTAAGAAAAAAAAACATATGATTTAAAACATATGATTGAAGAAACAAAACATTTGTCTAAATAATATTGAAATAATTTTTTGTAAAAATAAAAAATATTTAAATATAAGCTTATTTACGATGGAAGGAGTAAGTGATCATTTTATTAGGTTTTATTTATTAATCCAATAATTTGAATAGGTTTATTTCGCAATCAGCTATTTTAATAACTGTTGCCAATTTAGCTATTTTCTCGGCAAATCTAGCGATACTTCAACTCGTTTAAGCGGGGTTTACATTATACCATAAGTCTTAGGATCTGTCAAAAAAATCAATCAGATAGCCAAAATCCTATAATGTAAACATATTTTGTCTGATACTTACAGAAAATCCGATTGAAGTTTTGACAGTCAGATTGATTTTGAAATATTTCATAAAATTATGAGAATCCGATGGTAACAGCTGTTTTCATCTGATTGCATTTGATGGTGTATACAAATATACAAGATTTTTTTTGACAATCGCGTCGTTTCGTAGGATTTTTTGTCAGACGTAAAATCAGATACAAAATCAGATAATGTAAACCCCGCTTTAGCGGGATAAAATATAATTTAGCTATTAGCGGGAAAACTAGCGATTTTTCTTTTTAAGACAGTCTTCACATTTTCTTAGCATTTTTTTACATTTATTTCCTTGACAGAATTTTTGAATCATTATTATTCAGTGATTTATCGGTAAATTTTTATGGCAAACAAAAGAGTTCGAAAAATTTGGCGATGTATCAATAATTTTTTAAGAAAGCTTTAAGAACTTTGAAAAATTTAGCTATTTTTGTTAAATTTTTCAACAGAACCTAAAAAGTTCGTGCAATTTAGGGATTTATAGCTATTTAATTTTTTTTTATAATTTAGATATTTTCTAGTGATTTTTAAGTTTGATTTAGCGATATTTTTAAGGAAGAAGTTGGCAGCAGTATTTTACTAATTCTTACAATTTTTCTGTTTGCGTACATTTTTAGATATTTTTCTTTTTGAGAGTAAATTTTGCCTTACTCTCTGTAAATTTGTTACTGAGTAATTTTTACTGCACTTTACTGGAAAAGTACCCAAACACACCTAATATCATATTAGAATTTGGACTTGAGGTAGAAGAATATGCTAACTAAATATAGAAAGTCCGAAAAAACAATTTTTGTATTTTTAATTCAAAAATTAAAATAATTGTTGATTTTTTGAAAATAATACAATAACATACATATTTCAAATAAAAAAATAATATAGTAAAAATATTGTTATTTGAATTTTTGACACCCGTTAAAATATGCCCCTTAAAATTATGTTGTTACAGTATTTAACCCCCTTAAATATTAAAGAAGCTATTAGGAGTCATATACGAGTAGTACCTTTTTAGACTGTCAAAACCTGTTGATATTTGCTTTAAAAACTTATTTGGGGTTTTCATATAAACTTGTAAAGTCAGTGTAAACCTTGTGTAAATACAAACCATATTTTTTATGTATAGAGTTTGATATTAAACTCATAAACATGCAAGGTTTCCACCGTTTACGAGTAGAATACGAGTTTATATGAAATCCCCTATTATTTATTTAATATTAAAAAATGTACTCACATGTGGGATTTCGTTAATAACACAGGCCTGCGAAATAAAATTGTTTATTTCCCAAATTAATGTTTTTTTTATAGTTTGACTCTAGATCATAAATTAATATCACTTTCTTTTTAAATTATTTTTCAAATTAAAGAAAGATGATACAATTTTTACAAGTAAATTACAATAATAATAAAGTTGACTAGAATTCTGTTGGTTATTCTTTTAGGTTTTTAAATTTTGTAAAATACGTAATTATGATTTTGTAAAATACGTAAATATGATTTTTGCGAAATACAAATATAGTATGTTTAAAACAAATATAGCAGTATTTTCCATAACACATCGATATTAATTTTTATGCAAGACGTGCATGCGAGATGCTGACTTTGAAAAAACAATAAAAAGTGATAGAATATTTTTAGGAAACGGAAAAAGCTCTGACTGTATCCCATAACCTTCACCTCCCCTTGCACTTTACATAGAGCCGCAAGATTTTTCATATCGCCAAAATTTTTCGTAAAATATACGAATTTTACGAAGTGCGAAGCAACGAAATTCTTTCGAAAATTTCGTATATTTTATGAAAGATTTTCGTGGTGGAAATTTATAAAATATTAAAAATAATTCATAAAATGCACATATAAATTTCGTTTATTTTACGAAATATTTTCGTCGTGCAATACACCACAGTTTGAAGTTTTTTCTATAAAAAAATTATTTCATAATCTGAGGGTTTTTTCTATAGGAAAATCTTAGAATCTGAGAATTTTTCTGTACGAAAAAATCCTCAGTATTTGAGGATTCTCAATAGGAAATAGTCCACACAATCTATGGGTCTTCCTACCGAAAGATGTCAAGTTCTGAGTTTTTTTTCTTCTTGGAATCAGAGATTTTTTTTTTTTGAAAAATATTGGTCTGGAATTCTATTAAAGCAAGAAATTTTGTTTGAAAACTTCTAAAATCAAATTTTAAGTCAAAAAACACTTACTGAGAAAATAACTTACTATAGCTTCTGTAGCATGCTCTTGAACTGGACTAAGAGGATGTAACATAGTGGCAATATCAGCAGTTTCATTATTGGCTACAGATTCACTCGAAGTCGACATTTGCATAGAAGGCATTGTTATAACAGAAACACCATCTTGCGGTGTCTTATGGCCACTTAATTGATCACCACCAATACTACTGGCACTTTGAATATCAGAAGATTTTGGTTGTCTCTTAATAAATGTAGCCCAATAGTCGGGCACCTCACTGGTGACATTTGAATCCAAAGAATTGATTTGTATAAGAAAACATTTTGTATCACCAAATGTTGACTTCAACATTTCATAGCCTTGTTGAGCCTTAGACAGATCACCTTGATTACCTTCGTGAAGGACAACATAACTATTGAGAACATCAGATGACTGAAACCATTTTGGTAGCTTTTGCGGTGTAACACTTTGCATTTGGTGAACATTTTGCGAGAATTTTTGGGCCGTTTCAACAATATTGGGATCACCACTCGACAAAACAATGAGACAACTTAAAAGATGACGGGTAAATTCATGATCGGCGGGAAATTGTACCGTTAAAAATGTTTCACGCCAATTTTCAAACCAAGGTTCAGAAGTTGGTATGTCTAGGCTAACATCGTCTGCAGAAATATTTTAATAAATATAAAGATTTCATTCAATGAAAATATGCTTACTTAAATGTACTACTTTAGTTTTATCATTATGAGCATTTGTTACCGATTCGTTAAGCATTTTTCGGGCCAAAACCGTTTGTGGCGGCCTCCAGTCGACATCACAGAAATTCAAACGCAAACCTCGATTAGAGACACTTGTACCATAAATATCACAAAAGTGGGCTGAAATGTATAATGACAATTATGTGTTTTAGTAATAAATTATACCCTATTTACCATCATTTTGCAATTTGGCAAATGGTTGCAACAGTTCCACAAATGACAAATTATTACGATGACACACCTCATCAGCATACGGACTTGTCAAAACACCTATCAAAGGCGAAAATATATTTTGCACTATTTCACGTGTATTATAATTTTGGCCAGTTAAATGTATCATTTTGATTAAAAGTTGTGAATAGGTTTCTATAGGATCGATGAACACAATTTTTTCCCAATAAAAACAAGTTTTTTCCCAACTACAACAAAACAGCTGTTAGCAGTGATATAAGGCGAGTGACGCAAGGTCGACGAGCCGCCGACTTTTTGGGAGTTAAGACGCCGCAAAATTGAGCGGCTAGTTCAGGCTTATATTTGTTAGCTTGTAGCAGAGCTTCGAATAATGAATTCTATTTTGAATGAAGTCATTAAAAATACCATTCGATTTCTTTCTAAATCGATTGAATTCATTTTTAACCATTCGCAGAGACTTCATTATTTGGAATTATTCGATCGAATACATTTTTAAGGAATTCAATCAATTTATCTCATTCGATTTTGTCAATCTTTTAATTCAATCGTTAAGCGAAGAATACACGCAGGAACATTGAGTAGGGAACAAAAAAATTTTGTAAATACGAATTGCACGATGTCAACACCTACACACACACATTCCCAAAAAAATTGGGAATTTTTCACGAATGTTCCCTCGTGTATTCTCCGCTTTAACTAAGCGTCTTGACGAGACATCGATTTGTGCAACCAACGACCAATTTCTTGTTCACCCATGAATTTGTCTCGTGTAGACCACTCTTGTTCATATTTTGTTCTTGTTCAGTAACGGTATTCTGTAACTATGTGAGAAGTTCCTCATATAAAAATTGCAACTCTACGATGTGTCTACGATATTTAAAACAGGGTGAGTCACAAAATTTTCAAACTGAATATAAGTAAATTTTTTTTACATACCTCTGGCTAAATTTGACATTATGATACTCACTCTGTTTTAAATATGACAGAGTTGCAATTTTTATGTGAGAAACTTCTCACATAGTTACAGAACACCGGTACAGACAACGTTGTCAGCACAATTGTTCTCACAACTATGTGCAACATCAACCACGATGCCAGATCTAATTTTTACTTAGTGGCATTACTATAAACAAAAGAAAATATTAGAAATATAATAAAAAAGTAAAGAATTTGTATTATTATTGAATTTAAAGCAATTTGCTTTTTATTATTATTAAAAAAATTTTTGCTTTCAAGTTTTTAGAAAACTTGACGGTCAAGTTTTAAACAGCTGATCAAATTTCCTGTAAATTTGTTTTTCTTTTTACAAATATTGTGCCGCAATAAAACACGATTGATAAAATACGGAATGCAAAAATTTCGGTATATCGACGAAATGATTTAAAAATAAAAATAAATAAAAAACCAATTTCTGCCGACATGAAAATGTCTGTGGAAGATGTGAAGCAAAAAATAAAGTCTTTTCGAACAGCCTACAGTGCGGAAACAGCCCACAGAGACGAGCAATTTTAGTTCTTTCCTTGACGACGGCATCTTGAAAGCAAAATTGACTATCAAGATGCATGCAGCATACGTCACAGCTTCAAGTTCATCTGAATTTGACAAGCAGTATGTGTTATCAACTTGAAAGCAAAATCTTGATCATGTAACCTCACTGTAAAGAATACTTTGCTACCATTTCACACACATTTTTTGAAGTGAAATTTTACAGCATGCTTGACTGTGTATTCCAAAAACCATTTTTTGTGTGTCAAATAAAATGGACAGCATGCTTGATCGTATACAGAGCTTTGAAGAATTAATTCCTTAATTCAATTTTTCAATTCTGAATTAAAAATTCGATGAATTAATTCACTAAGTACCATATATTGAATGGAATTAATTCATATTTGCTTTCGTTCGATTTATTTTGTTCCGAATTAATTAAATTGCAATAGTTCTTTTTATTAAATCAAATGAATTAATTCACTTGTGAACACGTTCAATTTTATAAATCGAACGGAAAAAAAGTGAATGAATTCCTTACTGAATTAATTCACTACTGAATTCGTTCAATTTCATTTTCGTTCAGTGAATTAAAAAAAAAATAAAATTACGTTCAGTGAATTAAGAAAAAATAGAATTACGTTCAGTGAATTAAAAAAAAAAATAATAAGTTCACTGAATTGAAAAAAAAATAAAATAAGTTCACTGAATTGAAAAAAAAATAAAATAAGTTCACTGAATTCAAAGCCTGTTTTCTGCCGTTCAGTAGAAGAAAACAATAATGTACAAATAAAATTTTAAAATAAGCAATTTTACAGTGTGTGCTAGTAAAAATAAGCAAATTAGAAACCGGATGCTGTTTATCAACCTACATGATTCAAAAATAAAGCCTTTTACTATTAAAAATAAAAACTTTACAGATATAGATGCATTTGGAAAAAAATATAACTATATAACTGGTTTGAAAAATTAATAGTTATATTTTTTTTCCAAATTTATCTATAAAAGTATAGTTTTTATTTTTAATAGTAAAAGGCTTTATTTTTGAATCATGTAGGTTGATAAACAGCATCCGGTTTCTAATTTGTTTATTTTTACTAGCACACGCTGCAAAATTGCTTATTTAAAAATAGTATTTGTACGTTATTGTTTTCTTCTACTGAACGGCAGAAAACAAGTTTGAATTCAGTGAACTTATTTTATTTTTTTTCAATTCAGTGAACTTATTTTATTTTTTTTTTTCAATTCAGTGAACTTATTATTTTTTTTTTTAATTCACTGAACGTAATTTTATTTTTTTTAATTCACTGAACGAAAATGAAATTGAACCAATTCAGTAGTGAATTAATTCAGTAAGGAATTAATTCACTTTTTTTTCCGTTCGATTTATAAAATTGAACGCGTTCACCAGTGAATTAATTCATTTGATTTAATAAAAAGAACTATTGCAATTGAATTAATTCTTTGAATTTGTTTTTTGATGAACGCGTTCATTTGAACGAATTCAGTGAATTACTTAAGAAAAGGAATTCATTCAATTCTGGAGAAAATTGAATTCGATTGGTAGTGAATTCATTCAAAAAGGAATTAATTCTTCAAAGCTCTGATCGTATATAGGCCGCTTATCAAATATAAAGCGGAGAATACACGAGGAAACCTTCGTGAAAAAATGCCCATTTTTTTTTAATGTTTGTGTGTGTGTGTGTGTGCGTGTTGACATCGTGCAATTCGTGTTTACAAAAGTTTTTGATATTTTTTCCCCTACTCAATGTTCCTTCGTGTATTCTCCGCATAAGATTACCTAGCCGCTTATATCGGCGGCGGCAGTACTCATACAAGTGAGTGATACATCGACTTAGTAACACTCAACTTGTATCTCTGATCATTGCATTGGAATTTGGCGGGAAAGTTGGCAACATTTCTGGAATTGTCATTTACTTTATATGAAACAGTATTTTTTTTTTGCAAACAGTTGGTTTTTTTAACAATACAATAAAAAATAAAATTTTGCTGTAAATTCAAGAAAACATAGTACAGATTTACCATTTTAGTAAAGGTAATTAGGAATTTGTTTGAAAAATCAAGAAACCTATGATTTTATGCATGTTTAATCAAATTTTTAGCCTTTTCAATATTTCCGGTAAACAAATTTCACCATCTGCCTTTTTTGCCGAAGCAAAGCACAAATTAATACTAGTGACCACGCTAGCAAACATAAAAAAAACACAAGGAACCTTCCGCCAATTAACAAATATGGCTAAAGTTCATATAACAAATGTTGTGGTGCTAGATAACCCCAGTAGTTTCTTTAATCCCTTTCAATTCGAATTAACATTTGAGTGTATTGAAGAGCTTAAGGAGGACTTGGAATGGAAAATGATTTATGTAGGCTCTGCAGAATCCGAAGAACATGATCAGGTTTTGGATACAATATATGTTGGACCCGTACCTGAAGGTAGACATATTTTTGTTTTTCAAGCAGATCCACCAGATGTTACAAAGATACCCGAACCAGATGCTGTTGGCGTAACTATCGTCTTACTAACTTGCTCCTATCGAGGTCAAGAATTCGTGCGCGTTGGCTATTTTGTTAATAACGATTATGTCGACCAAGAACTGCGTGAAAATCCACCACCAAAACCTGCATTCGATAAATTAACTCGCAACATACTGGCAACAAAACCTCGTGTTACTCGTTTTAAAATTAATTGGGATGATACACCTTCAAATGGTTTAACAAATGGTAGTGATCTTGATTCCGAACACAATGAAGAAATGCAATGTGTAGCTGGGGATATGAATGGTGGCGCCTCAACATCAGCAGCTGCATCATCCGACACAACTCTTAAATCTATGGATCCGCCGGAAGCTTCAATGGATGATAATAGTTTAGCTATGCCTATTGAAAATGGCGTGGTAGCCTTAAACGAAAACTCTAATTCTTTAGCCATGGAATGTTAGGTTAAATATTGTATTGATTTTTCTTAGTTATAGACGTAATCAGTTTTTTCGTACCTTTAAAAAAAGTTTGAGAGGACACGAACAATAGTCCCAAAGCGTAAGATTTTTCAGTACAACTGTACCAATAACAACGACTTGAGCTTAGCGTAATACAGATAATGGCTTCTATTGCTTTCTCTATTACCGGCTTGTCTCAATTCGTAAGATCTTCGTTTCTTCGGTTTCTTTTAAGTTATTTCGATTGATATTTGTGTTAATTTTTTTATTATTAGTTATTATTTTTTTATATTTATCTAGTATGTAGTGAATAATTTACTTTATTGTAAAATTAATAAACAAAAATGCATACATTACAATTTTTTGTGAAAATTGATTAAGTTTAAAAGAACATTGAGGGTATTCACAGTTCATGCTATTTTAAGTAGTAAATTAGCATTTGTCGTAAATTTGACAACTTTCTATGGGTTAAACTTCAAAAATTATGATGTTTTACAACGTGCTAACTTTAGCACTTAAGCTGTGAATTCCTTCATTGTATTGTTTTTGTTTGGACTCTAGGCTAAAAGCATCATGGTTGGCAAACACTAACCCTAAAATATCAACGATTTAAAACTCCTTTCAAATGACTACCGTTAACATTAAAATATCACTAACGAAATAACTTAAAATGCCGTTAACCTTAAAATACCCTAACGAAATAATTAAAAATCCCGTTTACCTAAAATACCCTAACGAAATAATTAAAAATTTTTTATTTCTCTCAGAAGGATTATACATGAAATATTCGGCCTGATTACGAGTGTTGAATTTGTAGTCGAAATTTTCGACTCCATATAAAATGATTTTGTATATAATCGAATTAAAAAGAAATTAAACTCTGATGCTGAATCTCTGATCTGAATCTGAGTGCTATATATGGTAAATCCAATTGTAAAGTTGTTCAATAGTTGTGCTTTAAACGAATTTTCAGCAAATTCGACTTAGTCTCGAATTCGACTACGACACCCGTAATAAGGCCAATTGACTTTCAGCTTTTAGCTCTGTTCCACGCGGGTAACCAATTTTACTAGAAAGCATTTCTACTGTCAAAATTGTGTAAATTGTTGCTGTTTCGGGTAAATTGGGTTCCCGTGGGCACCCGCGGTAACGACTTCGAACAGACCTTTTATTGGGCAGCTAATGCTGTTGTTTGCATTAGATATGTATGTTCAAAAAAGTTCAAACTCCGCACAATAACGAAAACATTTTTTAATTCTCGCTCACGTTCACGTGAGTAAGTTAAGACTTTACTCAAAATCACACGAGAATCACGCAGATTCACGAAAAAAATCTTGCCGGAATAAAATTAAAAAAAGCAAGGTTGGTTACCCTTACTGTTATAATACCGGTATTGCTAAAATACCGTTTCAAATTGAATACCGTTACTAATACCTCTAAATTTTTTTCCAAATACCGTTATAGTTATCGACATCTTTATTTTTATTGGTAGTTACCGGTATTTATTAATTTATATAAAAATTCCTATATGTAAACATTTTTATAATAATCTTAAAGCCACATTCACAATGATGGAGAACTTCATCTCTGCAGAGTGGAGTGTACTATAATAGAGATGGCATAATACAAAAAATATATAAGTGCGAAAAAGAAAGGAACAAAATCCACTCTGCCGAGTGGATTACTCTATCATTAGCTCTGTTTCTTTACTTTTTGGGTAAAGTTCGGTAAAATGAGAGTTAACAAGAAATACTCTCCCGAAATAACAAAAATGCACAAAAGTAAACGAACGCGAAAAACCACATTTAAAGCCCGAAAAACAAATGTCAATAGATTTGTGCATTATAGTTCGTTTTGGTGAGCGCTCTTTCTAGTTCTTGTTCAATTTGTTGTAAAAATCTAGATAGCTTTTCTAGTTAAACCCCTTTTTAAATCAAAAATTTAATAAAAATTTCCTTTTTAGGCATTTCTATTTACAAAAAGGAATACATAGTTTATTAAATTTGGAAAAGATTTTAATATTAAACAAAAGCTTCGATTTATTTACATATTTAACTCTTTAACACATTTAAACAAGCGTCTTCACAAAATTGTCGGTAATTTTATGGAGTTGTAAAATCACCGATAGGCTTTTGCAACTATTATACTAATTTTTGTAAATGATAAACATATTTTCTGAATGAATGAAATGATCGATTGAACTAAAAGAGCTATTAGTTGTGAACTAGGTCTTTGGTTCAAATCAGTGAAGAGTTCAATTGAACTAGTTGCACCCAACTGATGATATAACAGCTGATTAAAACAATTTACCCAAATTTACACGAAAAAAAGTCTGGGCTTTCTCGTGCAAGAAGAACAAGAATATTACTCTCTCATGACAGCTCTCATTTACCCAATTGTGTAGTAAGAAAACGCTTTTTGGTAAAATTGCGATCCCGCGGGATCCCAATGTTGAGTACCCGAACACAGCTATTGTAAATGTGGCTTAAGTGTTGTTTACAAAAAAAAAAAAAACAAAATAGAAAATCCACCTTAGAAATCTCGATATTTCGATATTCACTACTCTGAAAAAACAATGAAGAAAAGCTTATAAATAGATGTTCAATTTTGAATAAAAAACACATACTTAGTTCTAATAAACATATTTTCTAAAAATTTTAACATTTATACACTTATCTTCATCACTCTAAAACAGTGAAGATAAGTGTATAAATGTTAAAATTTTTAGAAAATATGTTGATTAGAACTATGTGTTTTTTATTCAAAATTGAACATCTATAAGCTTCTCTTCATTGTTAAAATCATTGCTTAAATCATTCACAATAAAGCTAATGAGAGGTGTTTTTTGCTCTGTCTCTATCAGTTTTCTCTCTCGTGTAGATGTGCCTTAAGAACCATATGTACAAGTAAAATTACAAACACTACTTCATTTTTTCAAAAAAAGAGTAAAGCTACTATATTATACTATGGCAAAAACTACCTAGTTTTGGCTCTTGCTAATTTTTACTTGTCAAAACGCATATATAAAAATCTAGCAAAAACTAGTTTTGTACACCCTAAAAATTCCTTAGTTGATTGTAACGAATATTTCAACTATCTTATAGGTGAAATACCCCTAACTAATCTATAGTTGAATGGTTTTAGTTGGTATCAACTAAGATTTTTTAAAATCTACAAATCAACTAGAAATGTAGCCAATTGCGACGATGTACTAAACTCAATGGAGAGTTAGTAGATACCAACTATATGCTATTTAAAAATGGTTAATAAAAACCATAAACCACGATGTTGTGTCCCTTTTTTAAATAAATATTTAACATTTTTAACACTTATTTTTTCTTATCTTTTATTACACATACATTTGATGTTTAAATCTTTTTTATATTTTTTTGGTATACTCCCGTCAAGCCTTCACCATTTATATTCATTTTGGCAATCTTATTTCTTCCTACGTTCAAAATCTACAATAAAAACAATGATAAATATGCATTTTAGAAAATTATTAGCAATATTATAAATTCTTACCTTTATTTTATTACAAATTTTCTGTTTAGCTTCAAAAGATTTATACAAAAATTAACGGTGGGTTTCAAAAGAAAATGTCAAAAAAATGTACGCAAAACAACAACACATTTTTGCCTTAACTATTAACTAAAGTTTAAACCTACATTATGAGACCAACCGTAAATATTTAAATTAAACGTCTGTTTAATTTTTTTGTGTTTTGTTTTATTTTTTGACAATTTTAAAGTATTAGTAGTATTCGCTTCAACCACAACATATTGTTGCTATCAACTAAAACCCCTATTAGTACTGATTATTGTAGTTGTTTTATATTTTTCAGAGATCAACTAAGCAATTCTATAACTGTGCAACTATGGAATTTTTTCGGTGTATGAAATTTAGGTAGTTTTAGCTTATCTAAATTCACTATTATACTGCATTTATACTTAATTTAGACTGAGGAAAAACTACGTAGTTTTTGTACAAAACTAGTTTTTGCTTTTTTTATATATGCCTTTTGACAAGCAAAAACCATCAAGAGCCAAAAACTAGGTCGTTTTTACTCAGTCTAAATGCAGTATTAGAATGAGGAAAAATTTTTAATTGTCAAAATGCATATATAAAAAACATTCTGAAACTAGTTTTTTACGAAAACTAGGTAGTTTTTACTAAGTCTAAATGCAGTATTAGACTGAGCAAAAACTAGCTAGTTTTTGGCCGTTGCTAGTTTTTACTTGTCAAAACGCATATTTATTTATTTACATAAAAAACAAACAAAAAATTTATTTACATAAAAAAACAAACAAAAACTAGTTTTGTACAAAAACTAGGTAGTTTTTGTTCAGTCTAAATTCAGTATTAGGTTAAATTTAGTGTTTCCAATTCGGTTAATCGATTAACCGATTCCTCGATCAATCGCCTCTATTTCGGTTAATGTCGAAACAAATAATTTAAAACTCAAATAATTATTCGATCCGAATAATCGATTAAAACAGGTCGATTAACCGGTTACAATTTTAATATGGAATTTTTCCCTTATTTTTTTTCCAAAACTTCATAATTTTCTTAACTTTGGCTAAAAAATTACAAGAAAAGCTTAGAATAAACATAAAATTACTACAATACCATCAAATTCTTTTAAAATTGAGTAAAAGAGGTCGTTAAGCCTTTAGATACCTTTTTAAAGCAAAATAAAGGTGTTTCTAAAACTACCCAAAATACCCGAAGTGTCTGGCTGGATCAGCGTCGAAGTGCTCTATAGGCTTTAATCAATACAGTAGGCGATTTTTGATTCTATTCTTTTAAAAATTAAAGCTAATGTAAATTCTCTTTCCATGTCCTTCAAGGCAAGGTTGCATTTTTTTCAAATATGTGTCCCACAACTGTCAACTGATATCTTAATTCTGTAGAAACTCTACCTTTTCTCACATCTCCAAAGAAAGTATAATCGATTCAAAACCACATCAATTCTACAACAAGGCAAACTATACCATTTTCAGTTTTATTTCAAAATTGTTTAAAAATGTTTTAAAATTATCCAAATATATTTTAAAATTGTCTAAAAAGGTTTCAAAATTGTCTAAAATGTTTCAAAATTATCCAAAAATGTTTTAAATTCTTCCAAAAATGTTTTAAAATTGTCCAAAAATCACTCAAAATTGTTGAAAAATGTTTTAGAATTATCCAAAAATCTGTCTAAAAAATTAAAATTGTCTAAAAAACTTTGATATTTGTCCAATTGCATTTCAAAATTGTCCAAAATGTATTTTAAAATTTTCAAAATGTATTTCAAAATTACAAATATATTTTATTTGTATTAAAGAAAATTATATTTGTATTTTAAAATTGTTCAAAATTATTCACTTGCATTTAAAAATTTTAAATCTGTATTTCAGAATTGTAAAATTGCATTCAAAATAATTCCATTTGTATTTCAAAATTCTCCAAATGTATTTCAGAAATTTCCAAATGTATTTAAAAAGACTCTATTTGTATTCCAAAATTTTCCAAATGTATTTAATAAAATTCCAATTGCATTTAAAATTTTTCCAAATGTATTTTAGAAATTTCTACTTTTTTTTAAAGCATTTTTACAAACATACATGTTTTCTCTTTCATAATGAAAACTTTATAGGAATTATGAGACTTAAGAGAAAGAGAACGCATGTATGTTTGAAAAAATGCTTTTAAAATAAAAATAGAAATTTCTGAAATACATTTGTAAAAATTTAAAATTTTATTAAATACATAAATACAGAAGGGAATGTTAGCTCAAACTTTGTATAATTTTGTTTATTGTCAATGGCCCTTAAAAACGGGAAAAAGACTGAGAAATTTAACAATTGTTTATGATATTCTTTAGTCTACTAACTCTACTATTCAGAAAAATTTTTCCAAATTTTTCTACAGTAAATTGGTATTTTCATGTAACTAATATTTTACTCAAATGTAACTAATTTTTTTTTATTTCTTCAGGGGAGGAGGAAGAACTTTGGATAATAATTTTTTTAAATGCAATATAATATTTATTATAGTATTGATTAAATTTGCATTCAAAGAAATTTTGTGTCCAAAGTTTTACAGATTAAAAAAAAATTTCGTAAGAAGTAAAACATCTACCTTGAGTTATGCTATTTTTAACTTCTAATATTTAGAAAAAAATCTTCTAGTTTCAGCAGTTTTTTTTCCATTTTTAACTAATTTTTAATAGCTTCAGCTATATTTTACATAAATTTTTCTATTAGTATAATAAATGTTTCAATTTAGATAATCTCAGATTCCGAAACTTTTCAACCTTAAGGTACGTTTACACGCGAGAGAAAACTGCTAGAGATGGAGCAAAAACACTCCAAAATAGCTAAACTCATTCAAAATAGAGCTAATTAGAGGTGATTTTTGTTTTATCTCTAGTGTAGATGTGCTTTTTTAATTTGAAATTTTTTTTTTAAATACATCGTGTTCATGTGTCATGTTGATATTTAATAAAAACAGGAAGCTGTTAGTGTTTTTGTTGGTAAAAAGTTAAGGAAATACATTAATTTTATTTTAAACGATTAATCGATTAATCGCCGATTTTCTCGAATAACCGACCCGAATAACCGGTTAATCAGTTTTAGTGATTTTTCGAATAATGCAATAACCGGTTAACCGCCTATGTCGAATAATTGGAAACAGTAGTTAAATTACAAACTCAATGAGAATTTCTTGTTCTCGTCTGGGAGCGTCCTTTAACATTTTAAATATCAAAGAGAAACAAAAACAACAAAAAATTTACCACAATTTGCTTTGACAGATCTAGCAATAAAGTGACTTATATTTTAGTATATTTTAGTAATTAAAACTACCAGCATTGAATTTAAAGCTTTATAATCTGTATTTTTAAAACCCAATTTACATTACAACCAATAACTAGTAATTTTTGGAAACTTTAGTAGTTATTTAAAATTTGTATGGAAATTGACAGGTAAATACAAGTAGTTTTTAGAAACTACTAGTTTCTGGTTAGTGTAACACTTAAAATTAAAAATACTCGTATGGTAAGTTTTCAATTGTTTTCTTTTATATATTTTTAACGCAATTTATAATACCGGTACGTACCGTTATTGCCGTTTCGATAACGGTATACAGTCTTAAATACTGTTACATTTACTGTTACCGAAGCAAACGAAATTAGATGTCGTTGTCGTTATTAAATTTTTTAATTAAATTTTTCTACCATAAAGTCTTTTTTCGCGTTCCGCCACAATTTTGAAATTTTTTAAGTGAGGCTTTTTAAAATTTATAATTTAGGGACATACAACAAAGTTTATTGGCTAGGTAAAAAAAAAAATCGTCAAAAAAAATGTCCATAAAAGGAAAAATTTTTAGTGAAAACAAAAACAAAAACCTGGTAATGAAATTTCATTTGTCTGCAAACTGTAAAAAAAAATGGAAATGATTTTTTAAAATGTTGGTTTTTAATTTTTATTCAAAAAATAAAAATTGTTTTTTCGACCTTTTTAATTGATTAATTAGAAATCATTAATTTAGTTCGAGGCCAATTTCCTTATTATGAATTGACATAAATAATAAGTACTTTTTTAAAAAAATGCTATTTTTCTTCATCAGGATACTCTCCTGACAAATACTTCACACAGTTTTTGCTTTCAAACACGTCTATACTTTCAGGAATGAAAAGACGACCGTTTCGGGGATTTTCCAGGTCCCCTTCATCAGTTTTCTTTAGAAAGTGGTGGCAGTAGTGCAATGCAATTTGAAGCATCAAAATCTCATATTAAATGTAGAATGGAGCAAACAATAAAATATGTTTTCGAAGTCTTCTGCAAAGCATTTGTTTTTACTATAATTGCGTAAATGTAATGAAAATTATAAAAACGTTCCCTTACATGTAATGAAAACAAAAGTAATGAACATTTTTTCATTGCAATTACATTTTACAATGGCAGTGGATTTTTTTTAATTTCCATTTTATAGATACAATGATAATGAAAACGCGTAATGCTCATTATTATGTAATTACTCCCATCTCTGATCTTAAGTGATTACTAATTGATTTTTTTAAAATTTATAAAGGCCAGAACTTTTCAAAGAATTGTTTAGTAAAATTTTAGTTAGAAATTGTATTTGGATTAGGGATGTCAATTCCGAAATTCCGGTATTCAATAAAATTTAGTCCTCGGTGAATATAAAATAGTGAATATAAATAAAATTATTAAGGGAATTTACAGTCAGATCTTAATAAAAATAATTCAGTTAATCAGTAATAAATAAATTTTTAAAAAAAGAATAAAAATTGTTTTTGATTCGCGAGTTAAAATTGTTTTTTTTTAAGATTTCCGAATAAATTTTAGTCATTAATTAGTGTGTTCGTTTACTCGAAATTCTTATTACTTTTTCTACAATTGGAAAGTTTTGTTTACCTTTTGTATTGAATTTTTCCAGCTGTAGTAAAAGTAGTAACTTGTAGTAAGTAAACGAACACTCCTAATATGTCTCTAAGAAATAAACTTTCATTGATTTAATAAAAATTTAAAATTAAATTTAAACCCTTATAAATCAACTGAAAAATAGTCCTAAGCACACTGCTGCTCACGTAAAGATGTGGATTGCATACAATACCCACATATTCTTAAAAGCCCTCCGCAAAGTCCCGATATGGATCCGTTGTGCACTTGTGGGATCATTTTGAAAAACGATTGCGTAGTCATAAAATTTCTCATAAAACTCAGTTCAAGGACTTGCTTTTGACTGAAGGGCAGCAAATATCTCAAGATTACACAAAAAGATATGTGTACTAAATTCCAAATCGACTAAATGAAGTTCTTCGTGTTAAGGGATATCCTACTAAATATTAGGTATAGCATTTATGTAGTTCACAAGGGGTGTGCTATCTGTTGTATCGTTGTATCGTCCTAACAAAAAACAGAGTTGTTAAAATTTTTATTTGAGTTTAATAGTATATTTAGACTAGGCAAAAACTAGTAGTTTTTGGCCATTTTTAGTTTTTGAGCCGAAAACTACAAAATTAATTTAATTTTTCCATACAATTTTCATACAAACTGAAAACCAGATTCTAGCTGGTTTTTGCCAAAAACCAAGTAAAAATATCTGAAATGTGCATTTTTGATATACCCGGTATCATTTATAGTTAATTTTCGATACACCCTATTGCAACGAATGTAGGAGTAAAGCAAGTGTCAAAAAAAATTTTTTTTAATTTTTTAAGAATATTTGCAGTTTATTTTTAAATTGTGTGTTGTTATTCTTTTTTAAATATATTAATAATTTTTTTACATTAATTTAACAATAAAAAAAGAAAAAAAAGTGTGTAATAAAAAAGTGTTGTGACAAAAAAAACTAAATAACCAGTGTAAATGACTTGGCTTTTGCAATTTAGTTTTGTACAAAAACCAGCTGGTTTTTGCTCAGTCTAAATTCAGTATTACAACGATTTTCTATTCGGTTTTCTATCTGTTAGCACACTCAAGGCTTCATTAGTCTAATCGTAAAGTAAAAAAAACGTATCTATAATCAATTCAATGTGTTAAAATAATATAGAAATTTATTTTTATCTTTTTTCTATGCATTGAAACTGTTGTCAAGTAAAATCGTAAAAAAGTTCTGTTGAAAATAGAAATTTTCTATTTTATTACTTGACATTTAATTCTATGCACAAGAAAAAGATAAAAAATACAATATTTTTATTTTTTATACTCTTTTTTATTCATTATGTGAATGATACGTTACTTTTTTTACGATACTTCCAAACTAATTTGGGCTTCAAACATAGTACCCTAAACATACGTAAAAATGTTGTATCGAGCTATTCTCAAATGTTGTATTTTTTCAATTTGAATTCTAACAACTCTGTTTTTTGGTAGGACGATACAACAAATAGCACACCCCTTGTGAACTACCTAATTATAATACAATGTATATCCATATTTTAACTTATTTTCGTCTTTTCGCAGGGGTTCTAATACGACAGATTATACACAGATAGGAAACAGCTGATTTGGACAAAATGGCGGCTATAAAATGAGCGAAATGCAATGCATATCATCTACCAGCTGGAATTGTCTTGTATTCAATCGGGCTAATTTCGGTTGGCGATGTCGTTATCGACAGTTATAGGCGTGTTTACCATAAAGTAAACACGCTATAAAAACAATGTTTGGAAAATTTAACAAACGAATTCACCTTATAAGTAATCCCCTATATTGCAATGGATTTGCCGAAAGGGTTGTATTTATTTGTAAATTCATCTTAAAGGCATGTCTGTACTTTTTCTTTTGTCAGCAACATAATTCTTTTGTTAGCAACACAATCTTTTCTAAATTGACGCTGTCTTACTGTCTATTTGTCATCATTATAAGAAATTTTTCTTAATTCTCCTATTTGTTAGTATCACATGAATTTTCTTAATAAATTTATAAATAATTTTAAAATATTTTTACCTTAACAGCGATTTGAAACGTGAACCTGAAAACTATAAACATTGATCGTCCGAGCGTCTACATAGAATAAATTAAAAACGAGTTTTAATTACGAAATTGATAATATCAATTACTTTTTCAATTGATTTTACAGCTATTACGAATATTAGTTTAATTTATAGAAAGTTGGCAAATTTCCGATAAATGCTAATTTACTAATTTAAATAGTACAAACTGTGAAGTCCATCATGGTAAATTCGACAATTTTCTATGGATTAAACTTCAAAAATCATGCTATTTTACAACGACAGCATATTCCCACTTAAACTGAATTCCTTCATTATGTATTGAATATTAGAAAACGGAAATATGTTAAGAAAAAACTACACTTCACCAAATACCGATTTTCCATCCTGGACATGGGGAAATAGCTGGAATGGAGATGGCGATTTTTTACCCTACTGTAAGTAATTTATTTTAATCCAATTGGTGAATATTAAATATTGCAGTGGAATACTTTATTTGTTTAAAAATATGAATTTAATTGATAAAACTAAAAAGTAAACGGTTTATATAAAATATAATGAAAAATTAAAATTTGAGTTCGGTATTAAAAATTAGGATGAAAAAATTGTCGGATAAAAAAATCTTGTTAAAAAAGATTTTTGGATTTATTAAATAAAAGTGATTAAAAAATGGGGTTAATATCAAAAAAAAAATTGTAAAAATAGTAATTTTTACCTATTTTGTCAGTTGTTTTAAAATTTTGTAGTAAAAATTTTTCAGTTAATTTTGCAATATTATTAGTTATTTTTAATGCGTTTGCTAGTTATTTTTCAAAAGTTAAAATAAATAGTTATTTTAAAGGACCTTTGTCGCCTCTTACTGTCTAGTAGATTATACCGACAAACATTTTTGAGTGTAGTGTTACAAATTATTTTTATTCTGCCGAATATTATATTTTTAATTACAATTATCGTTAAGTAATTTTTTTTTCGTGTTTTTAAATTTTTTTTTGTATTTTAATTAGGATATTTAATTAAAGGACTTTTTATTTCAATCGATTTATCCTGGGTTTCCTTCTTAACCGGTTAATCGAAGAAAATTTTAAAATTAATCGATTAAACAAATTCTTAAAATACCGTTACCGAAATAACTGAAACACCGTTATCCTTAAAATACCGATACCGAAATAAATGAACTATCGATACCCTTAAAATACCGTTACCGTTATATTTAATTTTCTGCTCATGGTAATCGCAAGTAATTATTGAGTATTTTTTGTACATTAACGCTCTAATGCTCTATATTTTTGATTGCGATAATATTTAAACTATATATTTGGCGTTGAAAATCTACTATGGAACAAATGTTAAAAGGTTGACGACGTACATATCTAGAAACCCAGTAGTCAAATAATTTCGGTTTTGCTATAAATAACACTATCAGTAAAATAAAATTACGTATCGAAAATTGTTGATCAATTGTTGTTATTTCAGAAGTTATGGCGATTTTCGCTTTTTGAAAATGACCAAATTTGACGAATTTGTCACTAAACATCAATAGATTTTGACGAAATTGGTTTTGGTTACTACTACCTCTGAGTATATACTCTGTGTTTAAAATCTGTTGGCTAGTTTTTGAGTTAGAGAGATATTCGTAAGACGTATCCTGCGATTACCCTGTGAGTCCTGGAGAACAATTTTTAACTGATTTTACAATTAGAGACTCTAAGCTAACCCCCGTTTCCTCATGCAAGTAAATGGTTGCAAGTTGAGAATACGTATTATCAGCGAAAATTTCGAAAATGACCGAAAAAACATGAAAATTTTACATGTGTCCATACTACTTGCTGCAAGTTCATTTTTAAAATGTCGAAGACATAGGTTGTCACTAAATAGGACTCCAGTATTGCCAAGTATTCAATATTCTAACAAAGCTGGGAAAAAATTTGTTCTTACATTTTTTTTTACAAATAAATACAAAATCAGTTGCATTACAACTCTTACTTTACCAAATACTAGTAAATTAATAGAAAACATTAAAAGGCAACACTGTTTTCTTTATTCTGCCATTTCACTTGCCGCAAGTGTCAAAAATCCACCGTCTTCAAAATTTACTTGCAAGTTGAGTCGCAAGTCGTATAAGTGTGATTGTATTAGTGAAAAAGTGTGAGTGTATTGAGTTTTTCGAACTTGCAAATGCATGTAGAAACGGGGGGTAAGTTGCAAATAAAACAAAACGTCTGTTTTTAACATATCAGCCGCCATATTATTATTTATAAATTAAGAAAATCTAATAAAAAAAATTGCTAGTGATTTTTTATTAACATACATTTTTTTTTATTTATTTATTATTATTTTTATTTTTATGAACACAAATTTTCTCAAAAAAATCCATTTATTTTTACTTTGTTGCCAATTTAGCTATTTTCTAGTGATTTTTTAGTTGATTTAGAGATATTTTTATGAAAAAAGTTGGCAACAGTGAACAAAATAGCTCCTAAAGCAACCATGCAATTGATCTTAAAAAAGACGCTCACGATATGTTACAATTTGCATAGCAAATTGCAAATATGCACATGTACCATCGTGAATACCCTAAATGTTAAGTAGTATACTAGTGTGTATTAATTCCTACCCAGCAAAAAAATACCTGAACAAGATCCGTAAAATCACCTATATTGTTCGGCACGAATGCGTTCAAATTGAGGTGAAAAAGGCATTTTTTTAACATTGGCTTGTCATAGGAGAGAAGGTGTTTATGCTACTTTAAGTCTGCTTTGCACGTCATAAAAATGAGTGCTTGGATGTTCTTTTTTATATAGGAAAGCAATTAATTTTTTTTACTATCTAAAGAGAGATGAAAATTAACTTCTTGGGAATGCATTCAAAAGTCATAAATATCACTTCTTAAATATATATTTGAATGCATTCCCAAGAAGTTACTTTTCATCTCTCCTTAGATAGCAAAAAAAAATTAATTGCTTTCCTATATAAAAAAGAACATCCAAGCACTCATTTTTATGACGTGCAAAGCAGACTTAAAGTATCATAAACACCTTCTCTCCTATGACAAGTAGTGTTTCCAATTATTCGACGTAGGCGGTTAACCGGTTAATGCATTATTCGAAAAATGCCTAAAATTGAATAACCGGTTATTCGAGAAAATTAGCGATTAATCGATTAATCGTTTAATACATAATTAATGTATTTCCTTAAGTTTTTATCAATAAAAACACAAAGATCTGCCTGTTTTTGTTAAATATCAACGTAACATATAAACTCGCTATATTTAAAATATGTTTCAATATTCTAAGGTTGAAAAGTTTTGGAATCTGAGGTTTTTTTTTATTAAAAATTTTCTTAGTAGACAAAGGTCTGCAAAAAATTTTCTAAAGCTACTAAAATTAGATTGCAAATGCCAAAAAGAACTGCTGAAAGATTTTTGGTTTGGCAAATATTAGTAATTTAAGAACAATAGTCAATGCTGCCGCCAAAAATTTAATATTGCATTTAAATAAATGTTATATCTGAAGTTTTGAAGATTTTATTAAGATTCTTCCTTCTCCCCTGAAGAAATAAAAATCGAGACCTCGATATAAAAAAATAGTTGAGTTGAATTTCAGTTAATGAAAATACTAATTTACGCTGCAAAAATCAGAATAACACTTTTCTCATTTTCTCAGTCTCCGTTTTCTAAGGCCATTAATAATAAAAAAAAAATAACCTAAAGTATGAGCGACGAGTTACGCAGATAGCATTTCGTCAGACGAGTTTTAATGAAAATTTTCAGTAAGCTAATGAAGTTTTCTTCCCAAAGTGAATTATTTTTATGAAGCACTTTTTAATAAAACTTTTTTGGGTGTATAAAATTTTTAATAAATAATATGAAATTTTTCATAAAATTTTATCAAAAACTGCATCAGTTCAATGAAAACTTTCAAAGGACGAATTCCAGCGAAACTTAATTGAATCAATGTAAAAATTCATAAATAGCATGTACACTCAGTGTGCGGTTATAGATGTCAAATTGCATATAAATTTCAATTTTTTAACTTTCATTTTCTGCTTTTTGGTTATTTGTTTGAATTCGAATAAAAATTTAATTTCATTGAAACGGGTTCGGGTTCCATGGTATTCTAGTGGAACATGTCGTAGAATTGATGTGGTTTTAAACCGATTGTACACACTCTCTTGAAAGAAGTAAGAAAAGCTAGAGTTGTTACAGAATTAATATCCCAGTGTAGAAACGGTAATGACATATCATTATCTTTTGGACTACCAGTAACGACACCCACTTATTTTTATCATTATTTCAAATAGAAAATAATTTTTTAGATTTTTTTGAAAATTTTTTGAAATCTATTTTTAGACTCAATATTTTTTAAACGCTGGTAAGGATATATGTAACCACACATTTTTTGATTTTTTATATGTTGGCGAGTAAGCTTGTGTGCAGCAGGTCAATTGTGTTTTTATCTATTAAATATTACATGTCGATATAGCTCAGATGGTAGAGCTGTTGACTGGCAATTTGTAGACCCAGGTTCGATTCCCGCACCAGCAAATTTTATTAAAAAAAAAAAATACAATAAAAAATATTTTTTTTTATATAATTTATTTTTTAGAAAATCTATTTTCAGACTCATTATTTTTGTCAGTACTGGTAAGCACATAGGTAACGATATATTTTTTGATTTTTCGTATGCTGGTGTGTAACGACAACTCATTATTTTTCGCGACATCGCCATATAAAGGTAATAAGAAATGTAATAACAAAAGTAACTAGTTACCATTACCAAGTACGTAGTTACATAACCACATATCTGGTAATGATTTTCTACACTGGGATGTCAATTGTGTGACACAGTTTTAAAACAAATGCAATCTTGTCTTAAGGGACATGAAAATATAATTTAGTTTTAATTTTTAAAAGAATTAAAATAGAAATGAAGCATTGTCTATTGAATTTCCTCAAACCTGCCAAACACGTCGTGTGTTTTGAAAAAGTTTTAAAAAACACCTTTATTTGGACCTTCGCGATGTTTTTTAAAGCTCTTTTTTACAAATAGAAACTTCGATATTTTGTTAAAATATTTGCAAACAAATTTTATTAAAATCAGTCTCTTAAAACAGATGACGTGTCTCGCTGGACTTGCTTGGAGTTTCTCCAAAAAAGGTATTTAAAGGCTTAAGGTCCTCTTTCTTTCGATTTTGAAAGAGTTTGGTGTTATTTTTAGTTAGTATTTGTTTTTCTTCTTGCGATTTTTAGCCAAGGCTAAGAAAATTATGAAGTTTTGGGGAAAAAATAAAGGAAAAATTCCATATTAAAAACGTAACCGGTTAATCTACCTATTTTAACCGATTATTCGGGTCGAATAATTATTTAAAATTATTTGTTTCGACATTAACCGAAATAGAGGCGATTAATCGAGGAATCGGTTAATCGATTAACCGAATTGGAAACACTAATGACAAGCCCATGTTAAAAGAATGCGTTTTTCACCTCAATTTGAACGCATTTGTGCCGAACAGTATAGGTGCTTTTACGGATCTTGGTCAGGTATTTTTTTTCTGGGAAGTAAAAAAAGTTTTTAATTAATGGCATTTTGAAAGTCATTTAAAATACGTTTATTTGAAGTAAGAAATCAGCATATATAGCTACTTTATATGCAGTGAAAAATGCATTCTTGTAGAATGCATTCGGTTTTTTTTTTTGCTGGGTATTAGAATTGTATACCCAATAGACCAAAAAAATAAGTAAAGTATAATAGTAATTTCGAAGAAGCTTTTTTTTAACAAAATTACATACTAAAGTCTTTTGATCATGTTTGAGAAACTATTATCCTTCACAATATGTTTTTAAACATATTATATAAAAAGCTTACTAACTGTAAAAATATTAAGAGTTTCTCAATCTTGTTTGAGAAACTATCCTCCTTCTTAATATTTTTTTTCCATAGTACTTGTAAGAAGATCACTATTTGCAAAAATCATAAGAGTTTCTCAAGTATGTTAGATAAACTATCCTCCTTCACAATATTTTTTCAAACTTTATATTATAATTTTGTTTCAAATCTCATGTTCTTTAATATTTCTTCACCAACACAGTTTTGCTTTTATTTATATTTAAAAAACTACCCCTAAATTCATAAACTCTTCGTAAAATTATAGGAGGTTTATTGAACAAATTTTGTATGAAAACGAGTAAAAAGGTTAAAGTCGGGCATGCCGACTATACAATACCCTACACCAGTTTGGTGTATTGTTTTGATCCGAAATTCGAAGGGGTTAAAATGGGGCTTATGTCAAAATTTTCTATAATGTGAGTCAGCGCACCAAATTTCATTAAAATATCTTAATATTTGCGACCTGCAGTTTGTAACCAAGCCAATTTTGGGGGGACCCTTATATGGGCACTAGTTCTAAACATGGACCGATGTTCACCTCGGTCCTTGGGCCAACATAGGTCTATGTACCAAATTTCATCAAAATTGCTTAATATTTGCGACCTGCAGCGTATAAACAATATAATTTTGGGGGGACCCTTATATGGGCACTAGTTCTAAACACGGACCGATGTTCACCAAAATCAATAGGCTTCGTCCTTGCGCCAACATAGGTCTATGTACCAAATTTCATCAAAATAGCTTAATATTTGCGACCTGCAGCGTATAAACAATATAATTTTGGGGGGACCCTTATATGGGCACTAGTTCTAAACATGGACCGATGTTCACCAAAATCAATAGGCTTCGTCCTTGGGCCAACATAGGTCTATGTACCAAATTTCATCAAAATATCATAATATTTGCGACCTGCAGCGTATAAACAGTATAATTTTGGTAGGACCCTTATATGGGCACTAGGTCTAAACATAGACCGATGTTCACCAAAATCAATAGGCTGCGTTATTGGGCCAATATAGGTCTGTGTACCAAATTTCGTCAAAATATCTTAATATTTACGACCTGCAGCGTATAAACAGTATAATTTTGGTAGGACCCTTATATGGGCACTAGGTCTAAACATGGACCGATGTTCACCAAAATCAATAGGCTGCATTATTGGGCCAATATAGGTCTGTGTACCAAATTTCATCAAAATATCTTAATATTTACGACCTGCCGCATATAAACAGTATAATTTTGGTAGGACCCTTATATGGGCACTAGGTCTAAACATGGACCGATGTTCAAAAAAATCAAACTTGTTCGTCCTTGGACCAACATAGGTCTGCGTACCAAATTTCATCAAAATATCTTAATAGGTGCGACCTGTAGAGTGCGCACAAGATTGCATGGACAGACAGACAGACGGACGGACGGACGGACGGACGGACAGACGGACATCGTTAAATCGAAATAAAAAAAAATTCTGAACCGATCGGTATACTATAAGGTGGGTCTACGACCAATATTTTTTGGTGTTACAAACATCAGCACAAACTTATAATACCCTGACCACATAGTGGTGTAGGGTATAATGACGTTTTGTAAACCTGCTTTAACTTTACAAAGCGTTTATGAATTTAGGGGCTATTTATTATTCACAATAAATATATATGAAACATGCTTGTCATATTTTGCATTTTTTCAACAGCATTGTTAGTAAGATTATAAACTACTTACTGGAAACAACAATTTCTAAACTCTTTGAGGTTTCGTTCCAGTAGAGTCCCGTTAATTTCTAAGCAAATTAATCGTTGAATATTTTGTACCGCTTGCATTGTCATTTCATTCACAGTTTTGCATCAATGCACTCTATTGGATGTAAAAATTAAAGTTAAAGTTTTTAAGTTAAATTTATTGAGACTTGATTTTTTTCATATACATTTTTTACTTTTTATTTATTTATTATTTTATTTATTATTATATCATTTATTTTTTTTTTATTTTTTACTAATTAATAAAAAAACAATAAAATGTGAATTGGTTATTTGCAAGCATAAGCTAATTCTACAATTGTAGGCATAAACTTATTCTACAATTGCAAGCATAAGCTTATTCTACAATTGTAGACATAAGCTTATTTTACAATTGTAGTCATAATCTTATTCTACAATTGCAAGCAGTAATATTTTCACGAGGATTCCTTTTTGATTTTTCTACAGTAATTTAAAAGCATTTTTCTATAGTTTTTTATTTAAGGCTTAAGCACCGTAAGTTTTTTTCACGTGGAAAAATTTCACTCGAACTTTAAATGCCTCAAATTGCAATTTAATTTAATCAAATGAAAATTTTTTAATTTTATAACAAAGACACAATCACAATAAACACAAAATGTCACTTTTTCCCAAGAAAAATAATAGTCTTGTACATTAAAGGCGTGTTCGTTTACTTACTACAAGTTACTACTTTTACTACAGCTGGAAAAATTCAATACAAAAAGTAAACAAAACTTTCCAATCGTAGTAAAAGTAGTAAGAATTTCGAGTAAACGAACACACTGTAAATTTGCGTAAAAACAAACACTACACAATTTTCACGTGAAACTGATTTCGTGAAAAATCATTTTTTTTATATGGAGTATAACAGTTTTTTCACGTGAAACTCAAACAACTTACGGTGCTTTAAGGCTTATACTCGCAATCTTTATTATAATATTTTTCTAAAGGGATTTGGTCTATTGGGTAGTTGGTTGATTATAAGAGTTTGTGTGTGCGTATAGTCTTTAAGACAGTGGTCGGCAACCATAGCCACCAGTGGCCGAACATAATCGGCTTTTCACACGTACACAATACGAATGTCAACAAAACTCTCAACTAAGAGCATAACAAATCAAAATTTTTCATTTAGTAGCATGGTATCTTTCAACAAAGCAGGTTGATTTCGCTTTGTTTAAGAAATTATAGAAAAATAGTACACTCTTAAAATTTTACAAGATCAGGAAATTTATTATGAATTATTTTTATTTCTACAATGAGTGTTATTTTTGTTCGGTTTAAGATCAAATATTACAAATTCTAAATAGAATTTACAATTTTTATTTTACAACCAATAGAGAAAAAACTTATGAAAAAAACTTTCCTAGAACCAATGGTTGACAATTAATGCATTTTCAAGTGACACTGCATCACTATTTCTTTAATTAATTCATTTAAATTTACTAACTAATGGAATACATTTTTAAGAATAAATAATTTATATACAAAAAGTAAATATTTTTTAAATAATATATTTAATAAAATTTATTATGAATTATTTTTATTTCTTTAATTCATTCAATTCTTCATTAATTCATGTTCGTAATATACAAATATAAATTTAAAAATTTTAAGCTAATATCTCACAGTGTAAAGACACCAATACATTCACATTTCTGCCGACCACTGCTTTAAGAGCAAGATAAGTGTTATAATTATAGCATGCTAGAATTATACAGCGTGTTATATAAGGCGCGCGTTAACAGTAGTAGGGCAGAAGTTGATTATTAACATTTGTGCTGTTAAGACTGGGAGTTAGTGTCGTGTTAAAGTTAGTAGCGCTCTAGTAATCGTCATTATAAAGAGAGTTTGTGTATAAGTAATAGTGTGTAAATAAATACGAGTGTTTAAGCTATTTCAAACGTAAGTGGATTTGTGTCTTTGATTATTCTAATTGGTTGTTGTTGTTGTTGTTGTAACGGCTTTAAAATGAGAATTTGTAGTTAATAATTCTCATTTAAAGCCGGAGTGGCAATCCTTGCTCGGATAAATTCGAAGATTCGAATACATCCGAATCGTTCCGGCACATAGTCCGATTGCCGCGGGAACCGGGTTATACCGCCCATAATCGGTCGTCAGAGCCTCGTCAGCGTTAAAAGGGGACACCATGTCCAAGGTGGACTGTGGGTGAGGTTGGCATTTGGAAATAATTTCCCTTGACCCCCTAATTGGTTGTTATTATCGCTGTGAGAGCATCAGGCTGGTATATCTAAACAGACCATTTATCTATTTATAAACAAACGTTTTATAAGGTAAAACGTAACAATTGGTGTCAGCGTTGGGACTGGTTATTTTGATTGCAATAGAAAAGAATCCGGTTTATTTAATGGAAATAAACCAACGTTTTTAAAAGATAAAACGTAACAATTTTGTTATTTAGCCAAAATCTATTTAAAATGTGAAGACCGCCTTTTGGCGGCCTTGGGCATTGATAAACTGGTTATTTTTTAAAATTTATTTTAATCGGGATATACATTAATTGCATTAAAGGAATTAAATGTGCTAAAATCCCAAACATTTTTTACAAATTGTGAAAAATAATCTGTTGGGGGCATAAGTTATATTACAAACTCAATGAGAATTTCTTGTTCTCGTCTAGGAGCGTTATTAAACATTCAAAATATCAAAGAAAAAACAAAAAAAAAAAAAAAACACAGAATTTACCACAATTTACTTTGTCATCTTCCAATATACTAGTCTGTTGTTTTGACAGATCTAGCAATGTAGTGACATCCATTCATGTAAAGGGTTGTTCAACAGGGACGCTACAAAAGTAGAAAGACAGGGACAGCAAACGACGCCATATTTCTTGCCGCTCTTTTGACATTTCTCTTCAGTAAGGTTTGCCATTTCATGATGGAAAGATATACGAGCCAACAACGAGTCGAAATTATTAAAATTTACTACCGAAATTCGGAGTCAGTGGCCTCAACGTTAAGAGCGCTACGTCCAATTTATGGTCGTCATAATCGTCCTAGCAGATCAACAATTGAGCGTGGGGCTACGTCAAATCTATGGTCTTTGCCAACAAGCCAGCGACAATTGATGAACTTCGTACGAATATCGAACGTGAAATTGCAGCAGTATCGGCCGATTTATGCTTGAAAACCGTCGAAAATTGGGTTCAGCGTCTGGACTTCTGCAAGCGTGCCCGTGGTGGCCATGCAAAAGAGATCGATTTCCATACATAATGGCATCGAACGTACTTTCACAGGAATAAAGAATTTCATTGATATCCAAAACCGATTTTGTTTTATTTAAACTTTTTTACTTTTGTAGCGCTCTTATTGAAAAACCCTTTATAAACACCAATAGAAAAAGTGTCAGTAAAAAACAACAACACAGAATTTAGCAACGTAGTGACATCCATTCATGTATAAACACCAATAGAAAACAATGTTTTCTAAAGTGTCAGTAACATTTAAATTTGCACAAGCACTTGCATATTAGTTTTTTTTATTTTATTATTTTTCTGTTTTTATTCTCGTTTGGATTTCGTAAAAAACTTTGTTATACACCGAAATAACGGACTACCGTTATACACCGAAATAACGGACTACCGTTAAAATACCGTTACCGAAATAAGTGAAAACCCGTTAACCTTAAAATACCGTTACCAAAATAATCAAAATACCGTTATCCCTAAAATACCGTTACTGAAATAACTAAAATACCATTAACCTTAAAATACCGATACCGAAATAAATGAAATAACGTTACTCTTAAAATACCGTTACCGAAATAGTCTAAAATAGCGTTACCCTTATCGATAACCGCATCGTTTCGGTTACCATCCATGGTATTTTTTGCTTCTGGGATATTGATTGAACACAAAGATAAATAAAATGAAAATAGTACATCTCGCATATTGATTTTTTGTTGAGAATCAATTTCCCTCTACTTTTACGTCCTTCTATCCCTCCTTTTATTTAATTTTAATAGATGATAGCGCAGGGAATTTTCGAAAAAAAAACTGTGATTAATTTCGCTAAAGCACTGCTTCTGAAAAGTTCTTAGTCTGAAAACTTAACTAGTTCTCATCACAGATTATTTAGTTCACATTAAAGAATAATTTTCACTACAATCTTGTAAACAATTTATTTGTAAATTGCATTGTTTTATTTTTTAAACTAATTAAAATTTAAAAAACTAGCTAATGTGAGGTGTAGTGTTTTGAGAAATTAGTCGTATTTTGCCGACGTTATTAAATAAATTTAATTTTCGTGTAAATTTACATTAAAATTAATGTTTTTTTTTTATTTTTAAATTTAAATACAATTAAAATATACAGTAACAAGATTGTACACTAGGAAATTTAGACAATTTTTAAATGCAGTAAATTATAAACCAAACGTAATTCCAAAAGTAAAAAGTAATATAAAAAAATTTACCAACAGTGAAGCTATGATGTTTTTAAGAGCAATATTGACGGCAAATCTCATCTGCAGTTTCGTTACGCAAACGTTGTTGATTTTCTTTATTCTTAAGTTTGCGTACTTGGCGTATATATTCGATAACGTTATGCATGTGATCGAAACAAATGAGACCAGCAGTCCCAACACTTAGATCTAAATGACGGAAACGACTAACATTACAAGTACATCCATCAAAGATAAAATAGTGTTTTTCCTCTGACCTAATTTTGCCAAGGCAGCGAAAAACGACAAAATTACCCCAGGGTGTCATAGTAAGTATTCGATCGGCTATCTTAAAACCGGCTTGAAATAGTTTACATATGCTTGCATAGCTACCAGATTCAGAACCAACCACAGCCATATCCAAAGGACATTTAATATAGCCTGGATAATTATTGGGATTAGGACCAGAACAGTAACGTGTGGAATTTTTAAGAAACTTGTCTTCATTTTCATCATCGGCTTCAGCACCATCATAAGGTACTTCTTTGCGTGTCTGCACGCGAATATCTTTGCCATTTCTATCTTTATCTATTGAATCATAGATTGTACCTTCTCTGACGGCCTTGTAATTTTTATCTCTTTCATTTTCACTTTTGTTACCTCTTTTATTATTCTCGCTTTCATTTGTGTCCACATCCTTACCTTTTACACTGTCCTTGGTCTTTTCGTTATCATTTTCTTTATTCTTTTCTGAATCGTTATCAAAATCTTTTTCTTTCTCCTTGTCTGTTTCCTTGTCTTTGTCCGTACGCTTGCTTGAATATTTGTTTATGTCCCTGTTTATATCAAAGGTCTCATCTTTGTTGTTATTTGAGCCCGATATTTTTTTTTCTGCACTTTTGCCAACTTCACTTTGACTTTTATTTTTATCCCCAACTTTGTCCAGACTATTTTTGTCCTTATCGCTTTCTTTGTCTAAGTCTTTTGTAGTCTTATTTTTATCTTCATCTTTGCTGAAGTCTTCTTTACTTGCATTTTCGTCTTTTTTTAAATATTTGGTATCCTTGTCTATATCTTTACCTTTAATTTTGTTATCTTCTTTGTCATTTTCTTCTTTGCTTTTGCCATCTTTGGCTTTACCCTTACCTTCTTTGTCTTTAGATTTGTCAACTCTGTCTTTAGCTTTGTCATATTCTCCTTCATTGCTTATGTCGTTTTTGCCCTTATTATCGATATGTTTGTCCTTATTTTTGCCTTTATCATTGTCATCTTTTGCTTTATTTTTATTGCTCCCTTTTATTATTTTGCCAGTATCATCTTGATTCTTCTTTTGCTTTTTAATGTCTTCTTCGTCACTGCTATTTTCATGATCATCCTTTTTGCGTTTTTTTCCTCCTTCATCATCTTTAGCTCCCTTACCTTTGCCGCCTCTGCCATCTTGCTTTTTTCTACCTTTACCAACTTTTCGACCTTTGTTAGCCTTACCAACTTTACTTCCCTTACTACGTGCCCCTTTTCTTTTATGACCAGTATCTTCTTCCCCGCTAGATGATGACTCTAAACGTTCAAATTCTTCAGCGGCCTCACCAATAGTTTCTTCTTCTAGAACATCTTCGGCTTCACTTGATGAAGTCCTTAGTTCCATTTCATCTACGTCCGACTTAAGATCTTCGTCTTCATAATCACTTATTTCGCCCAAAATTTTCTGGCATAAGTCCTCAGCTTCTTCAAAGCAAATATGTTCATTAATTGATATAACATCACCATCAGTGTCAAGTTTAATCTCTTCTTCTGGTGCAGATTTTTGTTGAATATTTTTAATTTTTAAAATATGTATTAAAAACTGGCTAGTTCGATTCGAATCGAGCAATATATGATTGAAAGTATTCATGAAAACCTCAAAATTACGAAACATGCGAACAGTAGCACTTTTTCCCATTTGGTCATATACATAAGATTCATCTTCTTTTCCGAGAATACGATGACGATATGGGTCTAGTAGATAGATAAAGGCATGTTTTTTCCAAATTGTATACATTTGATAATTGATTTGTACCAACAGTTTTTGATCTGCAACGTCGAAAGCTTTTTCGATGGACTGAGTTAATTCGCTATATTTGAAACCTGGTACACAACGCCAAGTTCCTTCATATTTGTGCGCTATTAAGTCGATTGAAATACGAAATTGTCCCATATTAAAGATACGGGGAAATTCAGTAACATCTATTTGGTCATTGTTCATACATTTTACCCAACAGGTTTGACAAAAATTGACGCCAAAACATAATATTTTGTCGACCATTTTCGTATTCCATGTAGCAGGGTGGTCAATTTTTGAGCTCACCATAGCCGCAACTCCAACAGGTAGAGCACTACGATTCCGCAATAAATCAGCTTTGTTTAGAGTTAGGTGTAAGCCGGCCTTAAGGTAAGCGTACTCATCGTTAATAACTTGATATTGATGAGTCCGCGTATTATAATCTCGTTGTATTACACCACCCGAAGGAGTAGTAACTTTAACTATCTTCATTTCCCGTAAACTAATAGGATCCGTCGCGCGTAGGGAACTTAAACTAACTATCAAATGTCTTACATTTTCCAAAGTTTTTAAACATATTAACATAGCCACTCCTTCATCTTGATCTAGACGAAAATCGCTTAACCTACGGCCACAAACATCAAATATAAAGTATGCATCTCGGGAGCGCCAAATGAATATATAAAATGATGATCTAACCGTTAACAGACAATATTTATGTTGACGAAAGAAACTTTTTAAAGCGGGTTTAAGACCTTCCAATATCAAGTTCTCATTACCATCTCCATAAGCTCCCATTTCCGCCGAGTCAGCGGCATTTAATGTGAATTTTGGCATTAATTCGACTTGAAAATTACAATCGTTCATTTTAAATTCACGCAATATCTTCTTTTCATTAGACGTATAGATATCAGATGGTGATTCTAGCTTATTGTCATTCTTTTCGGAAGTCGTATACAATAGTAGACCTTCTTTCAGGATATCGTCTATTAGTGAAGGGGTCCATGTAGTTTCCGCATTAAGGTGTAGCCACGCAAATGCTTTTAAATAGGTGGCATATCGTGCTTGAATAATATCAGTGGGCTTTCCTTCCGTCTTAAAATTGACATTTGATGCGACTAAGCCAATGGGCGAGCCAAGGGAATTACGGTTTTCATCTTTCGCCTTAATATCTGTAAAATAAATGATTCAATATTATTAACGTTGGAATAGAAATAAAGTAACGGAAATCAAAGCATTTATAATGAAAAGTGTCGTTCGCTCTATCTCAAGCTGTCCAAATGTGGCTTAACGGATTTTCTACTGTTCAAAAGAGTTTGAGTAGAATAGAGCCTGAAGAGGGAGGAGAATCGAGAAAGTTGTAATTTCTCTATTACCACTCCCAAACTGTCTGGCGATAAATTGCAAAATGACATGGTCGACGAACACATATAACCTATTCAAAACAAAATGTTTCGAATATCCTTGAGACTGGAACTGTGGGTCCTATCTTAATGTAATATAAGGTGTGAAGGTATAAATCTCTAGAAACTTAAATTTAATAGTACTTGAATCGGCGGTATGAATTAAATCCCCAATGAATTAAGTCCCCAAAACGGAAGTGAATTAAATCCCCAAAATTGGGGGTTTATTTCATTATGAAATAAACCCCTAATTTCAAAAATGAAATAAACCCCTAATAAAATGAAAGAAATCCCCAAAACGAAAATGAAATAACTCCCCACATTTGTGGAATTAGGTCATAAGAAATAATTCCCCATTTCGAAAATGAAATAAGGTCCCATTTTTTTTTTTAAAGTTTTTATTTATCTATCTATTCAAACGAAGCAAGAGAAACATACTTATTAGCTTATTCTCAATGGAGTGAGAAATAAAACCATATGGCTTTATTGCCAACACCCAAGTGCAATAACACCATAATCGTTTAGCAACCGAAGTGGGAATAACGCCATAACAGTGTAATTGTTATAGTTACATATTGCCAAGAGAATGAGTTCCCATTGTGAAGTGTTGGAAAAACACGGTACAGGAGGTGGAAAGGGGGGGGGGGGGGTGGCGGGCGCGGCGGGCCCGCGACGAACGCGGCAGGTGCTCTCAATCTTCAATAATCTTAATTTTAGTGAAAATGAATTAACTACCCAAAAATAATTTCGGGGGTTTAGTTCGATTCCAGTAATTGGGGATTTATTTCATTGCGAATTAGCTCCCCAAATTTGAGAATGAACTAAGTCCCCAAAAAGTGAAATAAGTCCCCAAATTCGTTGTTGTTTTTCCCTGTACAAAATTTTGGGGACTTGATTCATTTTGATTTTGGGGACTTAGTTCATTGGGGACTTAGTTCATTGGGGACTTAGTTCATTGGGGACTTAGTTCATACCGCCACTTGAATCGTATTGCTGCTGATTACAAAATGTGCAAACTACTTTTCGATCAAAAAAGATCACACCAATATTTTTGGAAAATATATAATATCCTAGACGAGAACAAGAAATTCTCATTGAGTTTGTAATTTAACTTAACAAATATTTCCAGAAGTTCTAAAAACATCGTCCCCTGACGAGTTCCTTAGGCAAGAATGAAATCCGGATAGGGACGTGCCTCCAACAGATTATTTTTCACAATTTGTAGAATACGTTTGGGATTTTAGCATATTTAATTCCTTTAATGCAATATCCAGCTTTAGACTAAACCTATAGGGATAAAGGAGTTCACTATGCTATATAGAAAAGGAAAAGTGGGCTGCAATTAGACGAATATAATAATAGTGACGACTTATGTAGGTCATTAATACAAAGTCGATTTAAATGTTTTGATGCACATTTCTTTTTGGAGCTCAATAACATCAACACATTATTATCAATTCCCCACAGTAGCGAGGAATATTTTTGGACCTGTAATTGTTTTATAGATTGGTTGGTTTTTATGAAACAATTTTAAATATTTTATTTTAAAGAAAAATTATTACAACTTCTACAAAGAAAAGTTTACTAGAGAGTGAAAATAAATTTCAATACTTCAAATACACAAACAATTCTATGATTGCTTTTCTACAATACCCCTTCTCAAACATGTAAGCCTAGGCTATCAGAAAGTTTAACAAATCTACCACTATCTAATGGTTTAGTAAAAATATCGGCCAATTGATCCGTTGTCCCAATAGTTTCCACTTTGATAGCTCCTTTTTCAATATAATCCCGGATAAAATGATGCTTGATATCTATGTGTTTGGATTTCTTGCATTCAACGTTTGAGGCCATACAAATACATCCATGATTGTCTTCATAAATGGTAATAGGTTCGTTATTCATAACTTTTAAATCTTGAAGCAAACCTCGTAACCAAATTGCTTCTGATACGGCTGAACTTAATGCAACATATTCTGCTTCGCTTGAAGATGTCGAAACTGATTGTTGCTTTCTACTAGCCCAGGAGACAGTACATCCATATATCTTGATAGCAAAGCCGCTTACTGACTTTCTATCGATTTCATCACTAGCCTAGTCAGCATCAGCTTAACCCATCAATACATTATTATCGCTTATTTCATAATATTGTTTTTTGTTCAATGTACCTTTGAGATATCTTAAGATTCGTTGTAATGCTTGCCAATGTTCGTCTGAAGGATGATGTTGGAAACGTCCAAGATATCCTACGTGATAGCAGATATCTGGTCTAACTCACAGCATTATATACATCAGGATTCCAAGTAATTATCTGTAGGGTTTATCAATTTTGTTTTGAGTTTTGTTTAAAGACAATTTTAAACATTTGTCCATCGGCGTTTTCACTGGATTACAATCGATCATTGAAAACTTCTCCAATACTTTTGTAATACTAGCTTCTTGAGATATCATTATATTTGTAACATTATTTTTAAACTTCATTCCCAAAAAGTGTTTTAGAACTCCGCATTCTGATAATTCAAACTTCTTAGACAATTGTGTTTTGAAACGTTCAATCACTTTTATGTTGCTACCAGCAATTAATAAGTCATCTACGTACATGATTATATATAGAACATCAGAATTTTCAAATTTTGTATACAAGCAATAATCATGTTTTGATCTGGTAAAACCATCAATTACAACCAGAGAAACAAGCCAGCCGCCGTAAGCCGTTTAAGCCGCCGCCGCCGATTTTTTTCGGCTCATTTGGGCTGGAAGTATCAATTTTCCAAAATAAAAAATTAAAAGCAAATGTCATTTTTAAAACAAATTTTCTACTTCATCATTTCCTGAACCATCAAGAGTATTTTTTTTTAGTTCAAAAGAAATAAAAGAACCAGTTTTATAGTCAGAGCTAAGAAGGATCTTTGTCATAAATATTTCTTAAGTTGGAAGTTTTGCTTGAAAACTTCTGACAGATTTCGCTGAAATTTGGATATTCAATAGAGGAGAAAATCCAAATGAACACGTCTTTAGCACCCATAGTTTTGGATACAAATTACACAGTGTTACAAAATAAAATAAAAAATATATATACTTTTCAAATGACCAAGTGTAGATTGCTTTGAAGGAATTAATTCAATTTTAGCTTAATTCGCACAAAACCGAATTCAGCTTTAGCAAGTGAATATATATCATTCCATCTAACTATTCCTTTATAATTAATTCATAGGTTTCATTCCCAAAGTTTAATATTAAATAGAATGTATTCTTATGTTGAATACATTCCTTATAGAATCACAATCAATTTAAATAATTAATTTTTTCATTAATTCTAATCTTTTACAAAATGGCTTATCAAAATTGTCATTTTATTCAATCAGTAAAAGATCTAAGGTATGAATATACTAATGATTCTGATAACACTTTATTTTATAATAGCTGTGTTTGTGGGGCAAACTATCAACGTTGGCTTATGTCATTCCCATACAAATTTGACATTAGTAACGTTTAGAGGTTAACACTAAACGTTGGCTGATGTCAAAATTATATGGGAATGACATAAGCCAACGTTGATAGTTTTCCGCGCAAACACAGCTAATTACAAATTAAATAAAAATGTGGCTTATTTGAGGGATTTAATATTGATATCATATACAAAACCGATAAAAATAATTAAAAATGCAACATTTGTTTTAATCTTTTACAAACCGAATGAAACGTGAAAGATCATTTAAAAAGAATGAATTCCTGAAAGAATTCATTCACTATGCATGAAAATTAAAAGAATGAAACCAGTGAATGAATTCATAAGGAATGGTATAAACGAATGATATATTAGTAAATTTTAATTAAAAGTCCAAAAGTGAATTAAAGAATTAATTCATTCGAATTTGTGGTCGTAGGTTTGGTTAAGTAGATCACATTACATTTTTCAGAAATTTCAGTACACCTGATTTTTTTTTTATTTCTTTAATAAATATGTAACATTTGAAATTATATGTCAAAAGAATATTAAATATAATACTTATGCTAGACATTTATAGCTCCTAGTAGGAGCATAGGGCGGAAACAAAAACAGTCCATCGTTGCCTATCTTGCGAAAATAGTTTGATCTGCTGCCATGTTCCCCTAGATCGATGTTCAGCATGAATAGATCTTATCCACGTTGTAAAGGGTCTTCCTGGACGTCTTGAGCCTTGAAGGTTCCATTCAAAGGCCATTTTTGCAATATCGTTGTCGGGTTTGAAATTATTATCAAAAGACACATTTTTAAGACGTTGCGGACGAAAAAAATGTTAAGTAAGTTATTTCTCGGTCGACTTATAAAATTGGGGAGATATTTACAATAATCGACGCTGTTCTGAGTTCCGAATCCACAAAAATATTCTAAAGTGAAGCATTCCGATTTTTTTTGCTGTTCCGTGATCCGCATCAGAGTTATTTTTTTCGTTTTATTTCGTGTAGAAAAAGCTTGATGATAGTGAAACGAATATATATTTTTTAACGATAATTATTATATAATAATTTATTTTAAAATTAGTTTATGAATATTAAAATTTGGTAGAAACAACAAATTTTCGAAATTTTTAATTTTTTACAAATCAACTCTAATTAAAAAGTTTTGGAATTAAGAACAGGGGTGAATATCTGAATTGTTTAACTTTTCTTCTAAGTTTTTCAACTTTGACATCTTTTCGAGCATAGTTTTTTTCGAACCATATTTTTTTCTAGTTTATTCTAAAAACACATTTAATTTTGAGTGAAAATAGAGTTTGTTTATTTCTAAGTTCCGAATCCACATAAAAAATTCTAAAGTGAAACATTCCGAGTTTTTTTGCTGTTCTGTGATCCACATCCGAAATATTTTCTTCGTTTTATTTCGTGTTGGAAAAGCTTGGTGAACGTAAAACGAATATTTTGTTGCAAAAATTAATATGTTAAAATTTGTCAGTATGCTAAAATTTGTTCGAAACAGTCAATTTCCGACATTTTGAATTTTGTGTGATTTTACAAAACCACTCTAATAAAAAGTTTCGGAATTCAGAACAGGGGTGAGAGTGTCATTGTGGGTGAAATTCAGCAATTTTGAATCTTGTAACTTTTTTGGAAAGACAAAAAATTTAGCTTCCCGAGTAAAAAAGTTTTGATATAATCATATATTATTTTATGTAATTGGATATAGTAACTTATAGTTACATATGGCCACATATGCTTTTAAATTCAAGCAGATATACTTTTATATAGTCATATGTTAGATATTTTTTCCTCAAAGGTTTTAATATGGAGACATATGTGATTTTATATTATTACATATTGGCCTACATATATATGTATGTGCTATATATAAGTACATAAAGTAACATATAAAAGACATAATTACATGTACGTTTATATATAATTTAGTATGACACTATACATAATAATATAAAACTATGTGGATCCATATAAGAAATCTTTTATAATTTGTGTTAGTTATGATTATATATTGACGAATATGAACCCATATATAACTTATAACATTCTTTATAAAATCATCTATAATGATATATCATCCCACATAGGCAATTTTTATACCCTACACCACTATGTGGTCAGGGTATTATAAGTTTGTGCTGATGTTTGTAACACCAAAAAATATTGGTCGTAGACCCACCTTATAGTATACCGATCGGTTCAGAATTTTTTTTTATTTCGATTTAACGATGTCCGTCTGTCCGTCCGTCCGTCTGTCTGTCTGTCCATGCAATCTTGTACGCACTCTACAGGTCGCACCTATTAAGATATTTCGATGAAATTTGGTACATAGACCTATGTTGGCCCAAGGACGAACAAGTTTGATTTTTTTGAACATCGGTCCATGTTTAGACCTAGTGCCCATATAAGGGTCCTACCAAAATTATATTGTTTATACGCTGCAGGTCGTAAATATTAATATATTTTGATGAAATTTGGTACACAGACCTATATTGGCCCAATAACGCAGCCTATTGATTTTGGTGAACATCGGTCCATGTTTAGACCTAGTGCCCATATAAGGGTCCTACCAAAATTATACTGTTTATACGCTGCAGGTCGTAAATATTAAGATATTTTGATGAAATTTGGTACACAGACCTATATTGGCCCAATAACGCAGCCTATTGATTTTGGTGAACATCGGTCCATGTTTAGACCTAGTGCCCATATAAGGGTCCTACCAAAATTATACTGTTTATACGCTGCAGGTCGTAAATATTAAGATATTTTGATAAAATTTGGTATACAGACCTACATTGGCCCAGTAACGCAGCCTATTGATTTTGGTGAACATCGGTCCATGTTTAGACCTAGTGCCCATATAAGGGTCCTACTAAAATTATATGGTTTATACGCTGCAGGTCGCAAATATTAAGATATTTTGATAAAATTTGGTACACAGACCTACGTTGGCCCAAGGACAAAGCCTATTGATTTTGGTGAACATCGGTCCATGTTTAGACCTAGTGCCCATATAAGGGTCCTACCAAAATTATATTGTTTATACGCTGCAGGTCGCAAATATTAAGATATTTTGATGAAATTTGGTACACCGACTTATGGCAGCCGAAGGACGAAGCCTATTGATTTTGGTGAACATCGGTCTATGTTTAGACCTAGTGCCCATATAAGGGTCCCCCCAAAATTATATTGTTTATACGATGCACGTCGTAAATATTAAGATATTTTGACGAAATTTGGTACACAGACCTATTTTGGCCCACGGACGAAGCCTATTGATTTTGATGAACATCGGTCCATGTTTAGACCTAGTGCCCATATAAGGGTCCTACCAAAATTATACTGTTTATACGCTGCAGGTCGCAAATATTAAGATATTTTGATGAAATTTGGTACACAGACCTATATTGGCCCAATAACGCTGCCTATTGATTTTGGTGACATTAGTTGGCTTTTACAAAGACTGGTGTAGGGTATTCTATAGTCGGCATGCCCGACTTTAACCTTTTTACTCGTTTCAAAGTGATTTTATATAAAAATATATAAGGTCCATATAAAACCGTATTGTATTATATTTGGTTCCATGTTATCAATGATTTTGAACTAGTTTTAGATTTAGTAATTACTAGGGATTGGCGCGTGACACGAAATGTTCGTGAGTCACGTTATTCACACGTGATCGTGAGTAATAATTACTATACTTAAGTGATTCGTGTGTGAGCGTGAGTAAGAATAACCCGTGATTGATTCGTGTGTGAGTTTATTTTTTGCATCATATGTTTTTAGTAATTTTTACTGTTTTGCGTGAGAATTTTCTGATTGTAAGTTTAATAAATAAGTTAATATAATCATGTGTGCTGAGTAAAAAACGAAATGCTCGTGCGTGAGTAATTTGTTTTTTTTTTTTTTTTGGTTTTTTTTTTTTGAGCATGAGTAAAAATTGCCTTTAATACGAAATTCTCTATACTATAACGTACACTTGACTGATTTCTTATATCTTGGTTGTATATCATAATCCTATTAACTTTAAAATTTCAGTGTTGTTAACTTTATTTTAAAATTACTAAATTAAAAGAAATTTTTTTTCATGTTTATTGCACTGTCATGATAAATCTGGATAAAAGTAATGGAAGATTTATCGAAATTATAAGATCTCCAGCAGGCCTGAGGTTAATCATTACATTTTGTAATTAATTACACATGCATTTACACAATTACATGTAATTGTAATTGAAAAAAAACTCATCTATAATTACATATTCGGCCTTATTACGAGGTTCGTAGTCGTAGTCGAAACTAAGTCGAATTTGCTGAAAATTCACTAAAAACGCAACTTTTGAACAATTTTTCAGTTGGATTTACCATAGCACTCAGATTTAAAAAAATCCAGCATCAGAGTTTCATTTCTTTATAATTTCCATTATATACAAAATCATTTTATATGGAGTCGAAAATTTCGACTAAAAATTCGACACTTGTAATCAGGCCGATTATTTGTAATTGCAATTCAAAAAAGAACAATTACAATTACAAGCAATTGAAAATTTTTTTTTATTTAAAAAAATTATTTTTGTATGTATATTGTTAGATATGGTCCTATGTAAAGTATAAGGTTAATATTTAGATATAATTGTATCAAACTATGTCCACTTTTATAACAATTTATATAATTTTATACAAAAAGATATAATTTGATGTAATTGGATGAGGACAAAATTCGGATACAATTGTATCGAATTGCATTAAATTGTATCAAATTGTACCAAATTGTATACAATTGTATACAATTCGATACAATATGATACAATAAGACGTTCTCATTTTTCGGATATAATTATATCTAATTACATAAAAGATTATATATAATTAAATATAATTTCATATGGCTCCATATCAATTTTTTTTACTTGGGTTTCCAAATATATATAGAATTATTTATTTGTAACTGAAATTTGTTGACAGTTTTTTTTTTTAAATATTAAATTTAATTTTTTTTTAATTTGTATACTTTGACAGCTTTTTTACAGTATTAAACAATTCTTTACTATTCCCAGCAAAATTTTTTTGAACTGGTTACCTTTGAATCTGTTCTAGAACAGGTCTTTTTACCACCGGTTCCATGGAACAGGTTCTAGAACTGATTCATGGGAGTCGAAATGCAAGGTTTCACTGTCGCAGTACCAGTTCTATAACAGGTTCTAGAACCGGCTCCAAAACAACCTGTTCTAGTCTGGAGGAAAAGAACCAATTGCTTTTGGGACAAACTCAAACAAAAATCACCGATGATAGAACATAAAGTAGAACAGGTTGTTTGCAAGTACAAGTTGTTCTACAACCGGTTCTTTGCATCCGACAATTTCGCTGGGTTGTAATTTATTCTGAAAGTGGGTTTAGTTCTTAGTAAAATCAGATTCTTTTGTGTAAATTAATTGAAAATTAAAAAAGTTATCGTAATTTTTCTAAACATTTAATTTCAGCTATTATAAGACAACTCGATGTTCTTGTTTGCACACTCATTAAGGTTAATATTTTCAATTTTCTTATAAATGCAAAGATTTCATGTTTATAAAAAAATGTATAACTTTGACAATTTTAAAGCGATTAAAGTAGAACTTCATTTTACCCTGAATTAAGAATAAATTAGATAAAAATTAGTTATTTTTAAACAAAATATTGCAATTAAAAGCCGTCAAAATTAAACAAAATAAGAAAAAATTAAGAAAATCAGTTTTATTTGAAAATATTTCCACATAATTTTGTTGAATATATAAACATATGTATATATTTGGAAAGCCCAACTATCTCTCCTTCTAGCCCCGTTCAAAAACTAAAAATCCTAAATTTGTAATTTTTATCGATGAATTTAACTTAAAATCAGAGACCCAAAATAACGGTTATATTTCTAAAAAAGTCACCACCCAAATTTATTTAATTATAATATTTCAATAATGCACTATATTTTATAAATCATATTGCACAAAAAAATCACAAAGTTTACAAAGATTTTAATTTTTAAAATTTTTATATTTTACTCTATAAATTTCTGTTGTTTTTTGATTTTTATTTTAAAACTTTTTATAAAAGTTACAGAATGATTTTTTTGAAAAAATTAAGCACTAACTTTATTATTTGATAATAAAATAAAAATTAAAAATTGACCTAAATTGAATGCCGGAAGTTGCTGGAATATACATATTTACTCACTTTAAATCACTGTTCAATCTTTTATTAACACTAGTTGACATCATCAGGATATTATAATTGGTGAAGTCATTGGTTCTATGGCTTTTGATTTATATTCTTAATTGTTATTTTTTGATAAAGAAAAAAAATCACAAAATAACTTTTATTATTTTTGAAAAAATAAAAATCGTGTTTGGATTGTTTTTGTTTGAATTAAAAATAAAAATCAAACAGAGCAAATAAACAGAAAATTAAAAATACTCAAACAAGAAATAATTGTAAAACAATCACTTTTTTGAATAAAAGTTATAACTGTTACGTCCCTGCTTAAAATTATTTTTTATTTGATAATTCCAAATTTTTTGTACAATTTTCTACTGCTATATTTTGGAAAAAACCTTAAACATCTTTAAATTACGTGTATAATGTTCTATCAGCCGATCAAGCCGCCGCCGCCGCCGATTTTATCCGGCTCAACTTTATCTGCCGATTATTTTGATCGGCTTGTTTCCCTGTTTACAACAACCCCTTCTAGTACTTCCATGTAAATTGTTTCGCTTAGGTCACCATATACTTAGAAAAGTGTTTTAACGTCTACTTGATTTATGATCAAGTTCTTCTTTAGAGCTATTTCCAATACCACGCGTACAGTTGTAAGCTTTGCTACTGATGCGTAGGTTTCTGTATAATCGATACCTTTCTTTTGTAGAAAGCCTTTTACTACAAGACGGGCTTTGTATCTCATTGGATTTCCATTTTCATCACACTTTAGTTTAAATACCCATTTAGATTTCAGAAATTTCGCTTTTTCAGGAGGTTTCACAATTCTCCAAACTTTATTGCTTGCCATGGACTTCAGTTCTTCCTTTATAGCCTTATACCAGTTATTAGCATCTTTACGATCAGATATATCGGAATATTTTTTAGGTACATTGTCGAGATCAACGTTATCAGTACAAGCGAAATATCCAAATTGAAAACCTAGAAACCTGCCCGGTGGTTTTCGTTCTCTTTGACTTCTTTTAGGAGTTTGAACTTCATTATTATTTACTGTACCATCTGTAGCATAATCATCATTGTTGATTGTATTATCATTGTCATCAGCATCGTTAGCATCATCGTAATTATTATTATCATCATAATCATTGTTGGTATCATTAGGAGAATTGCTGTAGTCGACATTATTAGTTAGCAAACCATCAGATGTATTTCCACGATCAGTACTACGTTCACTTCTTAAATCAATGACAGATTCAATGTCATTATTAGAAGTAACAGGCATATTAACTTCATCCCCTTCTTGCATGTTGCTTTTTATAACAATATTAGGTAATTCATCTTTGCGTTCATCGTCAAAAGGAAAACTTGTTTCATCGAATTTGACATCTCTTGAAGTTACAATCTTCCTTGCATTCATGTCCCATAATTTATAACCATTTGGAACATAACCAAGCATATGCCTTACATCCAAAAACTTTAAGGGAACAGGTGTGATCGTTAGAAAGCGCTTTGGTCGGACTTCGGTTAATTAAATATACTCCAGTCAAGGCAGCTTCATTCCACATATTCTTAGTCATTTTGGATTGAAGTATCATCGTTCGAACTTTTTCTACCAGAGTTCTATTAAATCGGTCTGCCACGCCGTTTTGTTGGGGTGAATAGGCAATCGTCTCTTCAACTTGAATGCCCTTTTCCTTGTACCATTTATTCTGTTCGTTGGATCCATATTCACGACCTTGATCTACAGTCAACTTCGAAATGGATAACCCAAATTAAGCAGTGGCCAAGGCTTCATATTCTAAAAATCTACTAAAAACATCAGATTTCTTTTTAATTGCAAATATCATTGAGAAGTGACTAAAATCATCAATGAATGATACGAAATATTTCGATCCATCCCAAGCTACTGGATCTATGGGACCACAAACGTTAGAATGGAGTCTTTCAAGAGGACGCGTGGATTTCTCCCGAGATTTGTTGAAAGGGTCACGACTGAATACAAATATCACAAAATTCAATCTTTTCTGGCTTTACATCAATGCCGGATACCATATTCTTGTTTACCAAATCATTAAAACACGACTGACCAATGTGACCATAACGTTTATGCCACAGTTCATTCTTCTCAACGTTCGATAAGTTAGCCACCCATTGCTTAATAAATACTAAGACTCACCTCATATAAACTTCCATGTGAGTAAGCAATCGCGATTAAATCATTACCATTCATAATTAAAGCTTTATCTTTATAGAACATTACTTTAATTCCAGCTTTGGTCATCTTCTTCACTGATAGTAAATTATCTCTTAACTCGGGCACGTACAACACATCCTTTAGCGTTATATCAACATTTCTATTGCTTACCCCTACAATTATGCCGACTTTGTTAGCAATCAAGGATTGATCATCTTTAGCAATTTTAATTTCAATAGGATTTGACAAATTGTTGAGGGTGTCAAAGTACCATTTTCATTTACCAAATGGTCGCTTGCACCAGAATCTAATTTAAATTTTATACACGACTTACGGTTATGGGATTTAACAGAATCTGCCATAAAGCAAACAGATTTTGAATCTTTGATACCTTTGGCAGCAGTACGGGCTCCCCCCTGGCGACACTCATTAGCTTTATGACCTGGTTTGTTGCATTTAAAACAGCGTCCTTGAAATTTCTTCTTGAAATTTTTCTTTCCTGCAAAGGCTGTATTAACAGGACCAATTTCTTCATCTAAGCGGTTTGACATCTTAGTTTCTTCGAGCAGTAAACGTTCCTTTACCATGTTGTAATTTAGTTTAGATTCTTCCAAATTTTGTAAAGCAGTAATCAATGGGTCGAATTTTTCAGACTAGGTCATAAACAATTGCGTAAGAATATCGCTATCTTCAACCTTCGCCCCAGCAATCTTCAGATTTCGTACAAGATTTTCGAATTTCAGCAAATGTTCCGCTACAGGTTCTCCGTATTTCAACTTTAAATTTATAATTTGCTTCCTTAACATAGGGGTTACACGATCAATTTTTCCTTTCAAGTTTCAACACACTCACATTTTTTTACTAACACACTCACATTTTAAAAATTGAACAGCAACTTGATATCAATTTTTGCTTTCAAGTTTTGAGAAAACTTGACGGTCAAGTTTTAAACAGCTGATCAATTTCTTGCAAATTTGTTTTTCTTTTTACAAATATTGTGCCGCAATAAAACACGATTGATAAAATACGGAATGTGAATATTTCGGTACATCGACGAAATTATTTAAAAATAAAAATGAATAAAAAATCAATTTCGGAATGTGAATATTTCGGTACATCGACGAAATTATTTAAAAATAAAAATGAATAAAAAATCAATTTCTGCTGACATGAAAATGTCTGCGGAAGATGTGAAAAAAATAAAGTCTTTTCGAGCAGCCTACAGTGCGGAAACAGCCCACAGAGGCGAGCATTTTTAGTTCTTTCCTTGACGACGGCATCTTGAAAGCAAAATTGACTATCAAGTTGCATGCAGCCTACGTCACAGCTTCAAGTTCAACTGAATTTGACAAGCAGTATGTGTTATCAACTTGAAAGCAAAATCTTGATCGTGTAACCTCACTGTTACAGAACTTGATTAATAAGAGATTTTTTCGCAAATACGTTCTGGAGACTTTCCCACATATCTTTGGCAGTTTTTTTTCCACGGATGTATCCCAAGCAATCATTGCTTTCAAATGATACCAATTTGTCTCTTGCTTTACGATCCTTCTTTAAAAATTCCGTCTTAGCAGCAGCTTCAGTTGGGGGTAGGCCCGTTAAAACCTCCTCCAAATTCAATTTTTCGAAATGAGTTTTAACGCGAAATTGCCACTCATTATAACCGCGACCGTTAAATTGCGGTCTACCAACACTATCTTTTTGCTCGCCCATTACCTTTTATAGATTCGTTGGTTTTTATGAAACAATTTTAAATATTTTATTTTAAAGAAAAAGTATGACAACTTCTACAAAGAAAAGTTTACAAGAGAGTGAAAATAAATTTCAATACTTCAAATACACAAACAATTCTATGATTGCTTTTCTACAATAAATTGGTTTTGTGAAAACCTTTTGTTAATCTTCAAACATAACTGAGAATTCTATTAGATTTGGATTAGTAGTGCCTATTTAAAAAAAAAAAATAACACTTAACTAAAAAAATAAAAATGCCCTCTTGGCTGTCCGTCTCCAATATACACAAATTGCCTGCACTTGTGCGTAAAAACCATGTGTCAGTTTGGCAACATTTGCGAAAAGGTGACACAGAGGAAATAAGAAGATAAACAGGAAATCTAAAGTAGAATGTTTGTATATGTCTGTTTGATCACTTCTGAAAGTATTCATATAGAGACAATCTGACAATAAAAATGCACATAAACAATAATACAATTTAATGGAAAATCACTGATGAAGCATGTCCATAAAAAAGGCAGAAACTGGATCTAGTCTGATTTGCAAATTTAATGTGTTTATAACTTTTGAAGAAAATGCTTATTCTTCTTCTTAACCTCAAACCTACTAAATTAGAATTGATAAAAATACATATTAATTACAATATTAATTGTATTTGGTCTATACGACGAGTTTAAAAAAACAACACTTAACTAAAAAAACTATTTTTTATTTTTGCGGATATTTTTGTGAATTCGAATGCCTTTCCAACGGAGCGAAGTATAAGAATTATAAAATTAAAGCTGCAATAGTGTCTATACTCGTAATTAGGACTGTTGTCAGATGAGCTTGTTAACCTTTGTGCTGATGATGCCAGTTATTTTGTTCAAGATGTGCTAAGCTTTGACCTCCACACATACTCTACATCTCAAACATTGTTCTACCTCAAACCCAAAATCTAATATGCAGTGTGTTCGTTTACTCGAAATTCTTACTAAAGGGTTTTTCAACAGGGACGCTACAAAAGTAGAAAGACAGGGACAGCAAACGACGCCATATTTCTTGCCGCTCTTTTGACATTTCTCTTCAGTAAGGTTTGCCATTTCATGATGGAAAGATATACGAGCCAACGAGTCGAAATTATTAAAATTTACTACCGAAATTCGGAGTCAGTGGCCTCAACGTTAAGAGCGCTACGTCCAATTTATGGTCGTCATATTCGTCCTAGCAGATCAAAAATTGAGCGTCTAGTGGAAAAATTTGAATGCACAGGCACAGTACAAAATGTTCCCATGCCAGTGAGACAAAGAAGTGCCCGTAGTGTCGAGAATATTGCTGCCGCTGAGGCTTCAGTTGAAGAAAGCCCAATTGTGTGTCTCACACGTCGTTCTCAAGCGTTGGGCATCTCTGTGACGTCGTTGTGGCGAATTTTGCGAAAACATCTTGGCCTACATCCTTACAAGATCAAATTGACGCAAGAACTGAAGCCGCTTGACCACCAGAAGCGTCGTACGTTCGTGAATTGGGCTGAGCAACAACTTGAAAATGATTCGGATTTTCATCGAAAAATCATCTTCAGCGATGAGGCTCATTTCTGGCTGAATGGCTTCGTCAATAAACAAAATATGCGTTATTAGTCAGACAGCAATCCACACGTACTCCATGAGTCATCATTGCATCCCGAAAAAATTACGGTTCGGTGCGGTTTATGGGCCGGCGGCGTCATTGAGCCGTACTTCTTCCGTGATGATCAAGACCGGCACGTTACTGTGAATGGGAATTGCTACCGTTCAATGATAACCGAATATGTTTGGCCCCAATTGGATGATATGGACTTGGAGGACATGTGGCCGCCTCGGTCGTGCGATTTGACGCCGTTGGACTATTTCCTGTGGGGCTACGTCAAATCTATGGTCTATGCCAACAAGCCAGCGACGATTGATGAACTTCGTACGAATATCGAACGTGAAATTGCAGCAGTATCGGCCGATTTATGCTTGAAAGCGGGCCCGATGTGGCCATGCAAAAGAGATCGATTTCCATACATAATGGCATCGAACGTACTTTCACAGGAATAATGAATTTTATTGATATCTAAAACCGTTTTTGTAGTAAAAGTAGTAACTTGTAAATTTTTTTTCATGTTTAAGACACTGTCATTTTAAGTCTGGCGAACAGTTCTGGATAAAAATAATGCAAGACTTAAGGAAATTTTGTAGAATTTCCAAAAATATACAGTTTGTATAGATCCGATCAGTACTCGCTAAATTTTGCTCTGTAATTTGATAACAGGTCGATATCGCTAATTTTTCATTGGAAGCCACGCCCACCTAAAACAAGTGACAAAATAAAAAACAGACATTATGTTAAAATTCTGCACAACATTCTAAACCACATATTTGCCGCCCGGGGCGAATTTAGCAACTATTTTGATTTTTAAAAATAAAGGCAACGAAAAAAAATTAGAAAAAACTTGAATCGTTCCTATTAAATTTTCCACCACTGTATATGTGGTATATAATGTTAGCGATAATAACCCAACTAAAAAAAATTATATGTCTTTTGATATTATAGTATATGATAATGTCCGAAAATGAGAACATCTAATTGTATCAAATTATATCGTATTATGATAATATTAGACCTAATTTGACACAATTAGATCTAATTTGATGGAATAAGATATGGTTTGATACAGTTTTATCCGGATTTTGTCCTCATCCAAATGTATCAAATATAATATAATCATATCCAACTAGATATAATAGATTATAATTCGATACAATTATACATAATTATATGTGTCATATGTAACTATATATCGGTCTATATATAATTGGATATTGTAATATGTTGCGCTATATATTGTGCAATATATAACAAGATATAGTTATATATTTAGGATATAATTTCGTAAAATTTTATATAATTATATCTTGGTATATATGTTCCAATATATAATTATACAAAATTTTATATGATAATATATGACTATATCAAAACTTTTTTACTTGGGAAATGTTTTTTTTTTTGAAAATACTCTAAAAATGTTTAAAGCTATAAAAGATCATGCCGATGGTCATATGTAGCCAAACATTTCTGACGATATATTCAGAATTTGATATATGTATGTGTTAAAAGGAGTCAAATAACTTATATATGATAGAGAAGCCGCTTAGCATGCTCTTAACTACGAGTTGTCAACTCATGACAATCTTTGTTTCTTTATTTATGAATATTTTTTATAAGTATCAGATTTTTCTTATAAAGGAGCCTATGTTGTTTAGCTAAAATAACCCAAGTAAAAATGAGATCGCATATGAACATATATGATCATATATGGATTCGTATATGATCATATATGCTCATGTATGATCATATATGTCATGTATGATCATTAGGGTTTGGGATTTCCCGGACTTTTTTATTTCCCGGGAAACGGGAATGAAAAAATTTAATTCCCGGGATTCCCGGGAATCCCGGGAAATATTTTTGAACAAAATTGTTAATGAAAACCACCTATATAAGTAATTTTTGTTAAAAAAAACACTATTTCAGTATAAATTCAGTCTGTGTAGTGAGAATTCAAAGTAAAAATATCAGAATGTTGAACATTTGATTTCACATAAATTACTCGCAGCACTGCCAAATGAATTGCATGATTCCAGCAGAAAGCACCCACTACTGGACTGTCGGAAACAAACCGTTTCATCACACTTGGCCCATTAGATATGGTGGCCACAATGTTATTTTCCAAAGACAAATAAAACTCTTCTAGTCTTATTTTTACAATTCTTCTTATTTCATCAGCATTACATCTTCCTGATATATAAACCAACCCCAGGTTATAAAATGAATTATTTCCGTTTATACATATGTTCAAATATCTCTTTTGTGATATTCTTGTCCATTCATCTAAAAATATAGTAAATGTCCCATTGTTAGAAATATTGCTCGATATTTCTTTTATCATGATATCTTTTACATGATTGTAGTAATTTAATATAATGTTCTTTATATCGGTTTCATTTTTTTGCAATGCCAGGTTTTTGTTATAAAAACTTTCTCGAATAAACGAAGATCTAGTTATGGTGCGGATTGACTGCGGCTAATTTGGAACCATTTCAGGAAATGTTTGCCCTACCATAAAACCTTTAATGCCTATTCAGCTTACACTTTTTTCTTCGGGTACTTTGCTAATTTTAGCTGAAACGTTGTTTTTGTTGTTGTTTTCTTCAAGAGAAGTTGCATTTAGATGTCGGATAACCAAATTTAGATACCACCGTTAACCATTAGTCTTTTCTTTTCATATTTATTAATGAAAACGTTACTTATAAAATTATTGACCCTTAATATAAAGGAGTATTTTAAATTTAAAGTCGACTTTATTTTTAATCAAACGGTTTTGTTCATTTTGTGTATGAAAACCTTACAAAAATATTTATATTTTCAAATATTTTGATTGGTTAAAAATAAATTAACCAATCAGAATGCTCCAAAAATAAACCAAGTCAAGGTATACTGCCACCCAATATTTTAACTAAAGTCGACTTTACCTAAATTATACATTTGAAAAATTTAGATAGTAAGGGCGATTATTTGTAAAAAACAAAGCTATTTTTTCATATTTCTTTTAAACATTTTACCAAGTTTTTAGGTTTTACTACTTAAATTTTGAATAAGTTATGCGAAAAATCTTTATTAGTTGAAATGCTCCTAATTACTTGGCAAAGATTTTATTTCTGTGTCAAATAAATGTATTCCCTTTTAAAAGATTTTAACAATAACATTTTTGTTTTGGAATTTAAAATGTTTTTTTTTTAACTAAAATTAAAAAATCCTATTCGAAACAAAAACAATTTAAAAAATTTAATATTTTTAAAATTTCCCGTTTTCCCGGGAAAAATATATTATTTTCCCGGGAATTCCCGGCAAACTTTTCCCGGGATTTCCCGGGAATTCCCGCCCGGGAATTCCCGAACCCCAAACCCTAATGATCATATATGTCCATATATGAAACAATATATGACCATATATGGTATATGGCTCAAATTTCGGATCCGAACGTATATGGTCATATATGAGACCATATATGGTCATATATTGTTCCATGTATGGACATATGATCATATATGAGCATATATTGTAATAAAAATTGCAAACAGTTCTCCAGTTATTACCTTTTTATGAATTGGAGATACAATAAAATTTTCCGAGTTTTATTTCCAAACTAAGAATATTTCAATAATAACAAATATTAACTAAACAAGAGTTCTAAAAAAATTAGCGAAATCTTGTAAATAAAATTTCCTTAAATTTTCCACTTGTTGTTAAATTAGTATATTTTTTGGCTAAGTTTAGTACTTGGTTTTGAAAAATTAGTAAAATGTTAGTAACAAATTAGTAAAAAGTAAAAAAATTTGTAATTTGTAATAAGAGAATGTAATAAAAATCAGTACAAAAATAGTAAAGTGCGATTGATAACTGTTTACAAATTTTTTTACGAACTTTTTTATCTGAATGTAGTTCTTACTATTTTTTTGTACTCGGAACGGATTTTTGAGTAAAACTAGTAAAAATGGTAAAGCTAGTAAAAAATAGCATGTAAACTAACACACTTAATATGTGCATTTACGTTTAATTAAAACAAGAAATATAGTCCTTGCCAGGGCTGGCAAATGATTTTGACGAAAAAATCGTCACTTTCCAAAAAAATCGGTACAATTAAAAACACTCATTTAAGCGATTTTTCATTTACACTCAAATAAAAAAGTTTGTAAAAAAATTTGTAAACAGTTTCTAATCGCACCAGTGTTGCCATTTTAGCATATTTTCTGCTAGATTTAGCAGATTGAGTTGGGCAATTGCATATTTTTTTTGTAAAAATATGCTAACTGCTTTTTAGCATATTCTGTAGGAAAAAAGCAGATTTTTTAGCATATTTTGTTTTATTTAATAAAAGCATATTTTTAGCATATTTTTTAACAGAATAATTTTTTCTGTAACAATATTTATAACAATAACAATGTTTTCATAACTTTTTATTTCATGCGTAATTATTCAATTCTTTTTTCAGTCTAAACTTTTTTAAAAGTATTGGATCTACTACTATAATTTAAAAATGCTTCAAAACCCATAAAAAAATTTTGCAAAAATTTAAAATCAGTTATGTTTATTGTGAAAAAATTAAATGAGAAAGTTTATTTTTTTAGTCTCAAAGAAAGATTAAACAGAATTTACAAAGAATTATCTTTTCATACTTAAAGAAAAAACAAAAGTCTAACTCTCAATTCATAAACACTTTGAACAGTTCTAGGAGGTTTACAAAACAAATTCTTCACATAAAAAAATCCTATAAGTTTTGAAAACATTTATGAATTAAGGGGTAAACTTTTATATTTATTTTAAGATAGTTTGAAATATGATGAAAATATAATTTTTTATAAACATTGTTTAAAAAAAGTATTTTTTTATTAATAAGACTTTATTAAATAATACTAAAAAAATTATTTAGCAGATTTTCAGCATATTTTTTGGATTAAATTTAGCAGATCTTAGCATAATGAATATAATAAAAAAATTGCGATTTTTTAATTTAGCATGTTCTAAGCATATATTTTTTATTTTAGGATTTAGCAGATTTTAGCAGAAATTTTTTAGGAATCTAGCATATTTCCTTCTAAGAGTTCTGGCAACACTGAATCGCACTATACTATTTTTATACTGATTACTAGTACAATTTTTATTTTTAGTAATCATTTTTGCTATTCTCTTATTACAAATTACGGATTTTTTTACTAATTTTCGCTGCTGATTTCAGAAAAACATTTTACTAATTTTTTAAAACCGAGTGCTAAATTTAGCAGAAAAATATACTAATTTAAAAATATATTTTTTTTGATTTTTTACAATTCTTGTTTAGTTTATATTTGTTACTATTGATATATTCTTAGTTTAGAAATAACACCCAGAAAATTTTATTGCATCTCCAATGCATAAAACGGCAGTAACTGGAGAACCGTTTGCAATTTTGACTTCAAATTTCAAGTACGATGAAGTAATTATACGCTTGTTACAATCGAAAGAAAACATTTTTTTTTTAGATTTTACAGTTTTTTTATTTTTTAGTACAATTTTTTGCTAATTTCGACAGATTGATTTTAAATTACAGTTTACAGCAATTTACTGAAATTTGTAGCTGCAACTAATTATTTGTACTAATTTCATTGTACTAAAATTATGATATTTAGTAAGCTTTTTAACTGATTTTAGCAAATCGATTTTGAATTGCATTTTACATAATTTTACTAAAATTTAGTAGCGGCTACTAATTTTTTCTGCTAATTTTATTGTACTACAGATCAGCAGACATGTGTTGCTAAAATTAGCAAAAAATACCGCTGGCCTCAAAACAGTTAAATTTCCAGTAATAACAGCAAAAGTTTCAGTAGCCATTACAGACTTTTTTGGTTCAGTGTACTTCTTTTCAAAAAAGAAAAATAAATAACAATTCAGTGTAAAATTATAGGCGTACTCATTATAAATCGTAAATTCCTTGTAAACTATTTCCTATTCACCGGTAGTGGGCGCTGAAATTTAGTATTACCTGAGCCACTATTTAGTATCAGCTGAGCCTATATTTAAAAACTCAAAAATTAATGAAAACTGCGAAAAATAAGCGCGGATTAAATAATGAAAATTTTGCTGTTATTACGGGAAATTTAACTGTTTTGAACCGAGCGGTATTTTTTGCTTATATTAGCAACACATGTCTGCTGATCTGTAGTACAACAAAATTAGTATAAAAATTTAGCAGCCGCTACTAAATTTTAGCAAAATTGTTGTAAACTGCAGTTCAAAATCGATTTGCTAAAATCAGTTAAAAAATTTACTAAATATCAATAATATTAGTACAATGAAAGTAATATAGTTAGTAGACGCTACTAAATTTCAGTAAATTGTTGTAAACTGCAATTTAAAATCAATCTGCTGAAATTAGCAAAAAAAAGTGTACTAAAAAATAAAAAAAAAAACTGTAAAATCTAATAAAATAAATTAAAATCAAATTTAATAAAAAAAAATATTTTTTTTCTTCCTATGGTAAAAATGTATAATTACCTCAACTACATACTTGAAATTTGGAGTAAAAATTGCAAACGGTTCCCCAGTTATTACTTTTTTATGTATTGGAGATACAATAAAATTTTCAAGAATTCTAAAAATACTGAACCCAAAACTAGAAGTTTTCGTTTTTTTTAAGTTTTCGATTTAAAATTTGTATGTGATTTGACAATCGAAAACAAAATAAATTTGAAAACTACTAGTTATGAGTTCAGTATGAATGAGATGCAAATAAAATTTCCTTAAAGTATCCATTTGTTGTTAAATTAGTATATTTTTTTGCTAAGTTTAGCACTCGGTTTTGAAAAATTAGTAAAATGTTTTGCTGAAATCAGCAACGAAAATTGGTAAAAAAATCCGTAATTTGTAATAAGAGAATAGCAAAGATTATTACTGAAAAATAAAATTGTACTAAAAATCAAAACAAAAACAGTAAAGTGCGATTGATAACTGTTTAAAAATTTATTTTTACTGACTTTTTTATCTGAGTGGAGTATTGGTTTTTTTGCTATTTTGTTTGTTATTAGCTGTGTTTGGGCGGCAAGCTATCAACGTTGGCCTATGTCAAATTTGTATGGGAATGACGTAAAGCAACGTTGATAGCTTTTATTAAAATTTAAATATAAAAGAAAGGAGTAAATTTTTTGAATAAAGGCCACCTAGTGATAACGATGTCGTTATAGCTTTATTTTTTGGTGATGCTATACTCCTGATTTTTTATGTATGGAGTTTGACCTTAAACTCATAAACATACCAGGTTTACACAATTTACGGGTAGAATACGAGTTTATATAATAAGGCTTAATATGTTTTTAAACATGTAAATAGAAACAAAAAAATTACAAAATAGCCATAAACATATCAGAAAAATATATCTACATTATTTATTTAATCATGCATCAAACATGATTGAGGTTTATATAATTTTTTGAATAAAGAAATTCTTCCAACGTATCATTTTCTAGAGAACATCGAAATTTAAGCTGTAACCACAAAAGTCAACGAAAGTTGATTTAAGTTTTCTTCAAATTACAAGGCCCCCATATTTGGCTTAAACAAAAATTGCGTATTTTTTTTGTGCTTTTTAGCATTTTGATTTGTTTTGTTTCATTTTTGTATTGGTTTATTATTATTTCAATATATTTTTTATTATTTATTATTATTTCAATATATTTTTTTGACATGTTTTAAATTTGATTAAGTTGGGTACGATGCATTTCGAATGAAAGTTAATGGCGTAATTTCGTAAAACACTTCTCCTCACTTCACCCCATTTTTCCAATTTTTATTCACGGTGATAAAACTTCCGTTTACTTACGTAGTTTTCAAACAAAATTGTATGAAAAAAGAAATTTAGTAAATCACGAGCGACATTTTTTTTTATCACTTTAACCGTCAAATTACGAGGGCAGTTTGAAATGTTCTTAGCCTAACATTGAAAAACAAGAGCTAGATTTTTAAAATTTTTTTATTTTTTAATATAACCTCCTGAAACTTCAATACACTTAGTCCAACGTTTTTCTAGCAATTCTATCCCTTGATTAAAATACTTTTCCTGAAGCTCCTCAAAATAATCGTTTACAGCTGCTATTGCATCTTCATTCGAGGTAACACGTTTGCCAGAAAGGAATTTTTTTAGATTTGGGAACAGGTAGAAGTCAGAGGGAGCTAAATCAGAAAAATTATGAAAAATGATGAGAAATTTTCATTCGAATGCGTTTTTGGTCAACTGTTAACAAATGCGGTTGTAATTCTTGATGCAAAATAAAATGTACTCGATCATTAGAGATGCCTATAGCATTACATATTTCACGCACTTTCACTCGTCGATAGTCTAATACCATATCATGGAGTTTAGCTATGATTTCTGGCATTGTTGCAGTTTTTGGACGTCCACTTCGTGGTTCACCTTCAATGCTTGTACGACCACATTGAAATTCAGCAACCAAATTTTTTAATGTTGCCTATGAAGGAGCACTTTCACCTAACACATTCACCTTATCATTATGAACTTCTTGTCCCGATAAACCTTTCTTATGTAAATATTTAATCACACCACGAATTTCTAATTTTACCTTTATAAAAAAATCACTGAAGGGCCTTTTTTGAACACCTTTTAATATACGAATGAGTTGACAGATCGAAATGAAATTTAAAATGTGTTCATATGACGGATGGAAGTTTCTATTATATAAAGCTTTTTGCTGTTTATACCGCCATCTCTATATCAGGCTAAGAACATTTCGTACTGCCCACGTATGAACTGGATTTTCACTTAAAAAAAAACACTTAAAATAAAGCTGAATTTAAGCATTTTTTACAGCACTTGAATTTTTAGTTTTTCAGTGTTTATTGGGGGTGTTTTAATAAGTGTGTTTCTTTACTTTTTGGGTAAAGTTCGGTAAAATGAGAGTTAACAAGAAATACTCTCACGAAGTGACAAAAATGCACAAAAGTAAAGCGAAAAACCATATTTGAAGCCCAAAAAACAAACGTCAATAGATTTGTGCATTATAGTTCGTTTTGGTGAGCGCTCTTTCTAGCTTTTGTTCAATTTGTTGTAAAAATCTAAATAGCTTTTCTAGTTAAACCCCTTTTTAAATCAAAAATTTAATAAAAATTTCCTTCTCAGGCATTTTTATTTACAAAAAGGAATACATAGTTTATTAAATCTGGAAAAGATTTTAATATTAAACAAAAGCTTCGATTTATTTACATATTTATCTCTTTAAAACATTTAAACAAGCGTCTTCAAAAAATGGTCGGTAATATTTTTGTGAATGAAGGAAATGAGCGATTGAACTAAAAAGAGCTATTAGTTGTGAACTAGGTCTTTGGTTCAAATTATTGAATAGTTCAATTGAACTAGTTGAACCCAACTGATGATATAACAGCTGATAAAAACAATTTACCCAAATTTACAAGAAAAAAAAGTCTGGGCTTCTTCGTGAAAGAAAAACAAGAATATTACTCTCTCATGACATCTCTCATTTACCCAATTGCGGAGTACGAAAACGCTTTTTGATAAAATTGGGTTCCGCGGGATCCCAATGTTGAGTACCCGAACACACCTAATGTATTTTCATGTTGTTGCTCTTTCCCTTAATTCCAGAGACATATAATATAGAGATGTAATGTTGATAACTTTTCAAACAAACTGTAGATGTCGCCAACATATAGGAAATTTTGTCAAAGGAGAATTTTATTTTGGGAAATTTTGTAAAGGGAGGATTTTATTTTGTCAAATGAGGTTTTAACAGAGTTGCCAGGTAAGGGGATTTGGGCTCAAATTAGGGATTTTAACTTCGGTTTGCGGACAGATTCAAAAATTGTAAATTTTAAAAGATTTGGTCTGTTAAAGTATTTCAAAATTTCTACAAAATATATCTCTAAATATTTCTAAATCTTGAAATGACGAATAACCTCAAACCTACTAAAAAATCAACCATATAACCTCTTTTGTACCTTCTAAATCGTGTAAACTCAACTTATGCAAACTTAATGTTCAAAATAGTTTACAAGCCCTAGAACTTATACCTGCTAGATTTACACTTAACCAAATACTATTAGTTTTTGAAAGCTACTCTTTACTTGTCAAATTCCATATAAATTTTGGAAAAAACAGATTTTTCACCATAATGAGTTTCGTGTGAAAATTGTGTAGAATTTTTTCTCCGAAAATTTAATGTACGACTTATTTTGAAACAGTGTCATTTCAGGTTAATTGTGATTTGTCTTTCGTATAATAAAATTTGTTTACTTTCACAATTATAACAAAGATTTGAGGCCTTTAAAGTTCGATTGGAAAAGTAGATATTTCTTCGTAAAATATTCAATTTTATTTACTCTCCTGAGTCATTTCTTAATAATTTTCTGGACTTAAAAGCGATGCGAACTCAGCTTCTATTAACTTAAAATTGAATTAGCTCGTGTTGAATGAATTCTTTAGTGAATGAATTCTTTAATTTTAATGCTTAATGCTTTGGTCAGGAAATTCATTCTCTGAATTTGAATTCTTTAAATTCATTCACAGGAATTAATTCCTGCTTATATCTTATTAATGAATTCATTCCTTAAATTAAAATTTTGGCAATTCATTCCAAAAAGGAATTAATTCTTTAAACCTCTGACTACTTGAACCGTACTTGAACCTTTTCATGCCTTTGTTAAGCACTTAACATAATTTAGTTTTAATATTTGCTTCACTTACGTTTAGTTGGACACGAATATTCTGGAAACGGATTAACGTCATGTCCACCAAAAATTACACAGTTATTGATACTGCAAACAGGTTGACTTTTGTTTTGAGGTTCTGCTTTTAGTCTTGAAAAAAAAAAACATATATGTACTTATAAGCTTTGTATAATTTGCTATTACAGTTGGTCAATATTTACTTTCTACTAGGCGACGACGAACAAGTTGGAGCCGGACATGGTGTCCTACAAGAATCACAATATGCTGGCAAAAAACATCCACATGGCGGATTCATAATCTTATAACAACCTCAATTTTGTTATTTTACAAGAAATTGAAATTCTTTTTCAATTTAAAATAATATATGTATATGCTTTTAAAAAAAATGTTTAAAAATGCCTTTTGGAAATATTTTTTTGATTGTTTTTTAAATGACTTTTGATAATTTTTTAATGGGGGTACCCATTTCCAATATTATTGATAAATTTTTTGAGTAAGAATAAAGCAGGGTTGGCAACCAATTCATAAGGTTGGTGATGTGTATTTGATAACGTTATTTCAACAGTATTTCGTTAGTTTATTTTAAGATTATCGGACTTTATGTTATTTCGTTGCAGCCCGTATTGCACTAGCTTTTTTCTCGACTTTTTTTAGGGGTTTTGTTCGATTTTTTTTCTATTCCTTTTTTAAATTTTTCGTAAATAAGCCAAAACTTTAACGAAAACCCTAATAGTATATTTAGACTGGGCAAAATCTTATAGTTTTTGCCCATTTTTAGGTTTTGAGCCGAAGGCTATAATACTACATTTATACTTGAGCAAAAAAACCACCTAGGTTTTGTACAAAACCAGTTTTTGCTTGTTTTTTTGTATGCGTTTTGACAAGTTAAAAACTACAAGAGACAAAAACCAGGTAGTTTTTTAAATCAAAAACAACAAATGTATCAATATTTGATCAAAAGTAGCAAACATTTTTTACGCTACCAAAATATGACAGCGCTACCTGAGCGCTCAGACTGAGCGGTTAGTGATCAGGTCGTTCAGCAGATAGTTGCACAACTGTTATGGAACTGTTGACTGTCAAATTGTATCTGCCAAACGAAGACAATTTTTTAATAAAGGTTTAATAGAGATAATGAATGCTTTAGCAAATTCATGTTAAATTAAGAATTTCTTTTAAATAATAGCGAAAATCTTAAAAACGACATTATTCATCTATGATTAACGAGTCAATCGTTTACTAACTTTATGAATCACTAACAATTTATTTGAAAGTGGAGACACATTATACAAAGGTGTTGCCAGAATAAATTGACAAACTCTTATTTAACGATTATGCATGACATCGTTATAAACGTTTAATAAGGAAAGAGAATACTATAGCAATTGTGTTCCTTAACGCAAAATTAAGAAAAATTAATGCATTAGAGCCAAAATGTCACTTTTTCACAAGAAAAATAGTAGTCTTGTATATCAACCCTCTAACCGGCAAGCCCGCCTCCAGGCGGGGTATATTTAATTGACCACAAATGCGCCAAATGAGTATTTTATAATAAGAAATTCATTTTTCAATAGAAAATAAAATTTATAAAATTTTTCGTAAAGAATTTTTTTTTGTATACAGTGCACGGTTTGGAAGCGAGAAAGTGTCAAAAATTAAATTTCGTAAAATTTCGAAAAATAAATATTTTAAAACAAACAAAATTTTCAAAATCATAAAAAATTATTTAAATTGACTAAAACAATTGATAACACTATACGACAGTCAAAATCGGGATGGGATGAAACCAACGGGAAATGTTATATCGGTCAAAAACAAGTTATACGTGTCCCGGCGTTTCGCTGGGTCACGTCTAGGAATCGAGATATATCGATTTGAAGTTAGTATCTATCATATAGGGGAAATTGTCACCTTTGGTGGTCTTTTTTTTGACATAACTCGAGAACCACTAGTTCGATTTTGCTCAAACAATTTAAAAAAAATTAAAATTACAATTCCTTTAATCTGTTCATATAACGTTTTTCTATATACTCAACAGTTTTGCCGGTAAAAATAAATGTATGAAGAAAAAAAATATTTTTTGCCTAAAATATTAAATTTTTTTATTTTTTAAATTCATAAAAAATCCAAAACGGAAAAAAAGGCAAGTCGTATTACTTTCACGCAAAGTCACATAACCATTTGTCTCACAGTGTAATGAACACAAATTCAGATTGAAGCTTAAACTATTCAAAAAGTTCCTTACTTTGGTCCAAGGACACACAGGATTCCATAAGGATGCCTGTAAAGGATAGCGCCTTAACTTGAAAACTAATGGACAGATTTTTCTGAAATTTGGTAAAAAAATTATATTTGGTATAAGAAGTAAAGCTTATAAGTTTGAATAATATATATTGAAGTTGAGGTGCGTTTTCGCTCAATTTCGCATTTTTCGAAAAACGAAAAGCGCTACATTCTCTTAAGTAACAGCACAAAAAATGTAATTTTGTTTTATTGTAATTACATCTTGGTAAGAGAAATAATTTATGCTTAAACCTAGTAATTTTTATGAGCTAGTTTTCGAGATTCCATCTTAACCATATCGCCTAAAATACATAGACAACGAAAAAAATATGTTGTAGAAGAACTTATTGTTTATTTTTCGTGAGGAACACATGGTATAAATTTTATTGCAAAAAAGCTTAGGCCGGTTAGAGGGTTAAATTTGCGTGAAAATAAAGTCTACATAATTTTCAGGTGAAACTTATATTAATTAGTTTTTTTATATGGAGTATAACAGTAACAGACTTTGTAACAGACAAGATTGGTTACCGAAACGAATAACGGTAAGGGTAACGATAACGGAATCAAATTTTGTTTGTTTCGGTAACGGTAAGGGTAACGGTATTTAAGGCTGTTTCGGTAACGGTATACCGTTATCGAAACAGCAATACCGGTACGTACCGGTATTATAAATTGCGTTAAAAATACAAAAAAAAAACAAGTAAAAACGTAGCATATTTTTAATTTTGAATGTTTTAAATACGGATTACAAGCTTTAAATTCAATGCTGATTGTTTTAACAAGTTAAATTATTATCTATAATTTTTTTCTAAAAAATAAACTCAAGATTATAAAATAAAATAGTTAAAAAATTTGCATTTTTTATATGAAATAATCAATACCGGTAACTTCCCATAAAAATAATGGTATCGGTAATGATAACGGTTTTTGGAATTTTTTTAGAGGTATTAGTAACGGTAACGGTATTCAGTTTGAAACGGTATTTTAGCGAGAAGGGTATTATAACGATAACGGTAACCAACCTTGGTTTATTGTGATTGGTGCTTGCTAATTGCATGGAAGAAACTTCATTTTGAAGTTTGAGTGAAAATTTTCCTTATTTAAAAGTTTTTGACAATATACGAACCTTCACTTTGTGAAATCTTTTGTGTGTGTATAAACGCAACATTAGCTGTTTAATAAAAGCTGAAAGTCAATATTCGATGTATGATCTTTTCGAGAGAAAGAAGTAAAAAATTTAAAGTTATTTCGTTAGGGTATTTAAGGTTAACGGTGTTTGCATAGTTTCGTTAGGTTATTTTAAGGTTAACGGCATTTTAAGTTATTTCGTAAAGTTTCATTCATACTGAACCCAAAACTAGAAGTGTTCGTTTTTTTAAGTTTTCGATTTGAAATTTGTATGGGATTTGACAATCCAAAACACAATAACTTTTAAAACTACTAGTCTTGGGTTCAGTATGAATGAGGCATTAGTGATATTTTAGGGTTAGTCATTTGAAAGGGTCTTAAATCGATTTTGTTCCTTTCTTTTTCTTAATTACACATTTTTTGTATTATGCCACCTCTATGTAGTGCACTCTGAAGAGTGGAGTGTGAAACTTGTAAATTTCAGTCTTAAACTCCAATCTTTCATGTTTCCAGACGCTTTGTTTTTCTTAATAACAAATCATTGATCCGGTTTTCACTAAATAAGACAGTCGAAATGGTAAATCTTGACATACTGTAGTATTTTTCTGCCACCGTCCCGCCATTGTATTTTTATGTTAACAACTATTTTAAAAGATTTGAAATTTTACAATTCTAAATTTACAATTCTAATTGATATTGCATGTCATGATACTGCACAAAAAGATTTGATAAGTCAGGGATACAAGAAAATTCTAAAATCTGACTAAACGGTCAGTTATTGTTCCGTTTAGGTACAAGTTTGGACGGATACGTATTTTACGTACCATTTTTGTTCCGTAAAAGATGGATTTGTTATTCCGTACATGCCGCAGCGTCCGTAAAAATGTTTCCTGAGATGATATTTATCAACAAAATTGTGTTTTTATTAAAAAAAATCATGTCCCCCCTAAAATATTGAAGTTAAGTGAGGCATGCTCCATTTTCAAATTATGAAGAACAGAATTCGTGTTCTAAGGTATTTTTTCGGAAAATTAAAAAGATTTTAACCCAATTTACTACAAATATTGAAGTTACACTCCAGTAGGCCGTGCGCCATTTTCAAATTGTAAAGAAAAGAATTCGTGTTCTAACCCTTCAATTCATAAATGCTTTATAAAGTTATTTGTTCAATAAACCTCCTATAATTTTACAAAGCGTTTATGAATTTAGGGGTAAGTTTTTTTTTTTTAGAGAATTATAAAGTTTTAAACCCAATTTACTACAACGAAAACGTAGTATTTTTTACAAACATTTACCGTGGGTCCCATACTAACGGGGGCTCTCATACTGCAAGATTAACCCCCATTAACAATAAACAAATAACCTAAAGTTAACACAAATTGAAAGTTAAAAAATTCAAATTTGTATGGAATTTAACATCTATAATTCTAAGTTAGCTCAAAATTTAGGTTAATTTGTTTATTGTTAATGGACCTAAGAGTTAATAGTTAAGCCAAAAATTTGTTGTTGTTTTATATAAATTTTTTGACATTTTCTTTTGTTTATTAGTTAAGTTGAAACTACACTCAAAAAAATAAGTTAGTAGAAAAATTAGTAAAACGTCTTGTATATCAAGTGTACTAGTTTTCAGCAATTTTTTTGCTGAAATTCCGTTTTCAGCAAAAAATTTAGTTATATTTTTTTAGCACTAAACTAATTTTGAACTAATGTTTTACTAATTTATTTTGCTACAAAAATTGTGCTGATAACCGCATGCATAGCGTGGACGACAACCAGATAGACAAGATGTAGATGTCGCAGCTTGTCTGGAAACGGAAATGACAAAAAAAAAAAAAACTCTACACATATTCTATATTTAAATTTTCAGCAAATAAATTAACTAAAGTAAAATTTAGCTACAAGTTTTTTGAGTTTATTTCAGTCTACTAATATTCAGCAAAAAGTTTAGTGATTTAGCAAGGATTTTTTTCATTTGAAGTCGACTAAATGTTAGCAAAACTTTTGCTGAAGATTACTATTTTTTTTGTAAAAATCAGCTCGCTGATTTTCAGCAAACCTTTTGCTGAAATTACCAACTTTTTTGCAAGCACGCTCCTGACTAAAAATTTGCTGACACAGCAACATTTTTTGCTGACTTTACTGACTTTTTTTTTGAGTGTACAGTATGAGACCTACCGTAAAGGATTTAGAGTTAACTAATAGTTAACCCAAAAATTTGTTGTTGTCTTGTAGACAATTTTTAACATTTTTCTTTCGTAAATAACACTGTGCACGAATCGGAGAGATTTTTGTTGGTGCACCCAGTGGGTAAAACTAATTCGGGTACGCTGAGGACACCTTAAAAATCTCCATACAACTTTTTCATTTCAATACAAAGTTCAATATATTTTACAATCATTTAACAAAGCAATAAAATGTACCATTTTGTATGGAAAATTTCGAAGTATCCTTACATTTTCACTGACAACTTTGAACCGCTGCGCCGATATTGATCATTTTTAACCCAACGCTGATTGGGGAAATAACAAAGAACCCGGGTTAATGTAAATGGTCGAAAATTTGGGGTCCTTGGAACCATAATTTTTAAACACAAATATCTTTTTTTAAAAGCTAATCTAGAAAACCGGCAGGCACCACTGGATTCTCGAATTAGGTTTATCCACCGGGTGCCCCGCTTGTCGGATTTTTCAACTAGCACAGTGAAATTAAGCTAAAGTTAACACTGCTGTGTGAGACCCACCGATAGTTTTTGGTTTTAAGATATTTCGTTAGCGACGTTTGGTACGATGGTAGGCTATTTTCTGAATATGAAATAAACACACTTTTTAAGTTTTCAGTTTTTTATTATTTATGTATATTTTATAATTAATATACGACGTGTAATATGATTAATTTTTTTTTATAATTTTTTCAGTTTTTCATATTTTGTAATGCTAATATATGCTTTTCTTTGTTTTTGTATAAGCTAAAATATATTTATGGAGTATATCGACTTAAAATATTTAATATTACTACACTTATTTATTACTACTAAAAATATAAAGTAATATTTATGTTGCCGTATTATTTTTTGTTTGGTTTAAATTTTCATCAAAAATTTGTATTTAATGCAGCACAATAATTTATTTTTTGCATTAAGGCACTGAAGCAATAATTTTTTGAAAAAAACTAAATTACATAAATTTAATATTACAAAAAAAAAATAGTTTGGTTTTTTTAGATAATTTAAATTAATTTTGATTTTAGCAACAAATTTTGCTTTCACGAAGTTTAAAACTAAAAACAAAAACTAATAATCACAAAATACATAACATTATAGAAAATGAATTTAAATAAACTTAAGTAAGTAGCAATTAAAGTTGAACATAACCACAGAATTATTGAGTTAAAGCTATTATTTTATATTATTTAAAATAAATTTCTTTTGAAGTTAATGCAAATATATTAAAAAAAAAAAATACAAATGTAAATTGACAACCATTTGCACAACAACAATTAAACAAAAACCTTTTTTCATAAATTAAGCAGAAAATTAGGAAAACGAGGAAATGCTAACAGCATTAAACAAAAAAATTTGGCCAAATGCTTCTTTTCCCAAGAAAAAAAGTCAGAAATAGGGTTTTTATTTCGGTACTAAAAAAATTATTGTAGAGTACTTTTTCGACCCCAATAGTATTAAAATTTTTATTTTGTTTGTAATATTAACTAACGGTGGGTCTCATACTGCACGTTTAAACTTTAGTTAATAGTTAACACAAAAATTTGTTGTTGTTTTGTGTACATTTTTTTGGAATTTTATTTTGTTTATAGTTAAGTTAAAGTTAAACCTACAGTATGAGACCCACCGTGAGCTATTAAATAAAAAATCATAAACTACACAGCAAAACATACTTGTAAATGGATACCTTATTAAGTGATAAACGCAAAACTTTCCAAAGAATGGGTTATTATACACTCAAAAAAATAAGTTAGTAGAAAAATTAGTAAAACGTCTTGTATATCAAGTGTACTAGTTTTCAGCAATTTTTTTGCTGAAATTCCGTTTTCAGCAAAAATTGTAGTTATATTTTTTTAGCACTAAACTAATTTTAAACTAATGTTTTACTAACTTATTTTGCTACAAAAATTGTGCTGATAACCGCATTCATAGCGTGGACGACAAGCAGATAGACACGATGTAGATGTCGCAGCTTGTCTGGAAACGGAAATGACAAAAAAACGAAAAACAACTACACATATTCTATATTTAAATTTTCAGCAAATAAATTAACTAAAGTAAAATTTCGCTACAAGTTTTTTGAGTTTTTTTCAGTCTACTAATATTCAGCAAAAAGTTTAGTGATTTTAACAAGGATTTTTTTCATTTGCAGTCGACTAAGTGTTAGCAAAACTTTTGCTGAAGATTACTATTTTTTTTGCTAAAAATCAGCTCGCTGAACGAAGACCTCAATTTCTGAAATAAGTGTGAAAAACCATAGAAAAATATGACGAAATTTTATGTTTTTTGACAGTTTTGCTGTTTTGAGTAAGATGTTGTTTTTTTTTTGATTTTATCTCAAGGCAAAATTTTTAGATCTAAGTTAAGAGGTAAAAATTTGCTGAAGAGAGAAAAGCAATATTTCGAATAGTTCACGAGATATAGACTTAAGAATCAGTACATGTTCTTTGAAAAATGTACTAAAATCCTCCTCCCAGTCGAAAACTTCAAAAATGAATTAAAAAAAACCTTAGCTAACAATTCAAAACCCAGCTAGGGTTTTTTTTCTACCATCATAAGCTTTCAGATTTTGGGGGTCTCAATTGGTTCAAGATTTTAGTGCTGCACTGTGTAATAGTTATGCCAAGAAAAATTGGCTCCATAGAACCCTCCTTACCCCTCATTTCGCTTGCCAAAAATATCTGCCATTTGACGACCCTGCCGTTCCGGACGAAGCGATTTTTATTAATATTTTATTTTCGTGATCTGAAACTATATTATGGATATGTTACAAAAATTTGCCTGTGGTCGTCAAAGGGTTTACTTACAGCGATGAACAAAATAATTTTAAGTAATGAAATCTTGAACTGAAAATGTTATTTAGAGGATTATGCGCATTTGCACTTTGTGCAATAAGTTTAGGCAAAACTGTGTTGTGTTTTTTGTTTTTGTAAGAACTACTTACAGTGATAAACAAAATTATTTTTGATAAACAAATCATGGACAAAAATGTTATTTTAAATTAATTAATTTTTACTACTTCAAATATTATTTACCACTCTAAAAAAAGCAATGACGAAAAGCTAAGGTTGCGTTTACACTTGCATCGAAATTTCGATATTTCGATATTCCTCACTCTGAAAAACAATGAATAGATGCTTATAAACGTCAATATTTCTGCTTTATTCAAAATTGAACATGTATAATTTTTTCTTTATTATGCTTTTAGAGTGGTGACAAAAATTGTTGGTCTTGGTCTTGGGGACAAAAATTTTCATTTTTGGACAGGGGATTTAAAAAATGTTTTGGAGATATTTACAACCTTTCGTAAATTTTGGAGATTATATTAATTTTGAATAATTTCCAGAAAGCATTAGTCAAGTTTTTTCATGTAATTTTAACGAAAAATACAAATTTACCCTTTTATACATTTTCCGTAACAATTCAATGCTTTCTAACACGAATAAATATTTTATGCCTGAGATTTTAATAGGATTAATGTCCAAGAATCTAAAATATTGAAAAAGATAATTTTTTTTTGAATAAGCTGGCATTAAAATTTATTAATTTTATGAATAAAAATTAAAAATTCGAATTTACGAATTCTTTAAAAACTAATTCAAAATCTTGAAAATTTGAGCAAATTAAATAAATAAAGTACCCTTTTTAACATTTTTTCTAGTTGTGGATTTTTTGGGGATATATGAATATTTGTTTGTGGATAACGAAAACTTGTATCTGGCAAGTCTGACCTTAGCTTCCTTCATTGATTTTTCGGAGTGGTGAATATTTTTTGAAGCAGTAAAAATTATAGATGTTTAATTTTGAATAAAGCATAGGTATATACACTCAGAGAATTATATCGGTAAAATTAAATGCAATTATAGTTAAAAAAGTGTAACTTCAATTGCATTTAAATTAACTACAATTGTAATTATTTTTAACTGCAATTGTAGTTAAAATGAACTGATATTGCAGTGTACACTTTGTGAACTGCAATCGTAGTTAATTTTACCGATATAATTCTCTTAGTGTAGTTATAATAAATACGCTCTCTAAAAATTAACACTTGTATTCACAAATTTGATTGGAATTTTATTGCACTCAGAAAAATAAGTTAGTAGAAAAATTAGTAAAACATTTTGTATATCAAGTGTACTAGTTTTCAGCAATTTTTTTTGCTGAAATTCCGTTTTCAGCAAAAGTTTTAGTTATATTTTTTTTACAACTAAACTAATTTTGAAATAATGTTTTACTAATTTATTTTGCTACAAAAATTGTGCTGATAACCGCATTTATAGCGTGGACGACAACCAGATGGACAAGATGTCGGAGCTTGCTGGATGTAGAAGCATAGGCAACGGAAATGAAAATAAAAAAAACTACACAATTTCTGCATTTAAATTTTCAACAAATAAATTAACTAAAGTAAAATTTCTCTACAAACTTTTTGAGTTTTTTTAAGTCTACTAATATTCAACAAAAAGTTTAGTGATTTTAGCAAAAATTTGTTTAATTTGCAATCGACTGAGTTTCAGCTAAACTTTTGCTGACATTACTATTTTTTTTTTTGTAAAAATCAGCTCGCTGATTTTCAGCAAACACCTTTGCTGAAATTACCTACTTTTTTGCAAGCACGCTCCTGACTAAAAATTTGCTGACACAGCAACATTTTTTGCTGACTTTACTAACTTTTTTTTTTGAGTGTACTTTTGAATAAAATAAATTAATAACACATAAAACAACAACAAAAATCCTTCAATTAGCCTCTAGTAAGAACACAAAAATTTGTTACTCTAACAAAATTTATTCCTGTTTTTTGGCTTAAAATAAAATTAGTTGATTTTGTTGATTGATTTGTTAAATTTAACAAATCTAAATTTAAGTAAAAAATTTGCATAACTACAGTTTTATCTGTAATTATACTGAGTCGTAGAATTTATCCTAATTTAGGGTCTCGTGACCCTCCCCGGGCCTAGTCCATATCATGTGATGACATATAAGGGCACTCCAATGAATCAAACATTTTGTCCGTTTTGCTCTATCTCGCTTAGTTTTCGAGATATGGGCCATTTTATGAAATGGAAAATTTTTATTGTAGATTTTTAGTTGATCTGAAGATTTTTTACAATGAGTGTTATTTTCGTTCGGTCTAATACTGAATTTAGATGAGCGAAAACTACCTAGTTTTTATACAAAACTAGTTTTTATTTCTTTTTTATGTATGCGTTTTGACAAGTAAAAACTAGCAACGACCAAAAACTAGGTAGTTTTTGCTCAGTCTAAATGCAGTATAAGATCAAATATTACAAATTGTAAATAGAATTTACAATTTTTATTTTACAACCAATAGAGAAAAACTTATGAAAAAAACTTTCCTAGAACCAATGGTTGACAATTAATGCATTTTCAAGTGACACCGCTCACTATCATCAGATTGTCTTTATGGGGTCCTCTCTAGGCTATAATTTTTATTAAAAATTTCCGTAGCGAAATAACCCCTTTCGCTGGGGTACTACCCGGTTAGGGGCTGTCGAAATGTTCGTCAATTTTGCTCTATCTCTTAGTTTTCGAGATATCGGCCATTTTAAAAAATCGGGAGGGAAGGAAATAGCGCCATCTTTAAAACTTCGGATACATTGCTGGCGCCATCTACCGGGTAATACAAGTAACTTGAAAACATTATATTTTAACAATAAATTTTGTAAAATTTAACGAATGGGTTCTTAACAATTAGTTTTAAATAATTTTGAAAATTCACACTCAAAATCAGTTAAAGCACTGAAGATTTTTCGTATTGTGTTAAATGAAGATGACTAAAATCTTTGCTTAAATCAGTGTTTCAACTGAAAATTTGTTAAAAATTAGTCAAATCGATTTGAAACCGGTTTGACAGATTTTTCTACTGACGTATTATTTTAAGTGTAAGCATGTTTGTACGCTTATCTTCACCGTTTTTTCAGAGTAGTGAATAGCTTTACAACTGCATCGATATCCCGAGTCTGTCAGTTACTACATGATCCTTTTGTGTATTGTAATCTGTATACTTAGAGAATTATGTCGGTAAAATTAACTGCAATTACAGTTAAAAAAGTGTCCACTAATTGCATTTAAATTAACAACAGTTGCAGTTGTTTTTAAATGCAATTATATTTAAAATAACTGCAATATCATTTAATTTTAAATGCAATTGCAGTTAATTTTACCGACATAATTTTCTTAATGTAGTTCAGAACATGAACCGATTTCAACCATTTTCAATAGAGTTCGTCCAAGACAAACATACGTACCACATATGACTTGTTTCTCGATTAAAAAGATATATGAAAAGATGGATGGACGGACATCGCTAAATCGATTTAAAAAATAATTCTGAGTCGGTTATAATTGAGACTGTTAACTATAGTTGAGTCTAAGTTATATATTTAATCCTTTAATTTCTAGTGGAACCTAGGGCCGCAAGATTTCAGTAATCATTTTAACTTCGGGGAGAATAAGTGATTGGCCTATAGCTCTCTAAGTCTAAGTTAGCTCATACTTTACGTTGTTTTTTTTATTCTTAATGCCCCTTAGGTCAGATTAGTGAATACCCAGTTAAAATTTAACCAACAGTTAGAGTCAAATTTTTTATGGGAAGCAACAATAAATGTGTCAGTTAAAGTCCAAGTTAGTAGCTAATGGACCATCTTGAAAAAGGTTGAAGCTAAATAAAGAAATCTAATGAAAAAGTAAATCTTTTGATCAAATAATTAAATTCTTGGCACATTGAAATAATCTAGAAAAAACACAATATAATAATAAAAGACTGGTAAAATGAACTCTATTAATGTACCAGCGATGTAAGAACTTGCGAAAAATCATAAAGCTCATTTTATATATTTTGCGCCCTTGTGCATTAAGGGGTTATTATAAATAAGACTTCTTACATAATTTGTTTAGCACAATTATTTTTTTAATCACTGTAAGTTTTTTAAAAATTGATTTAGTTTTTCTTATATTGGACGTATGTTGATATTTGTTGTACGATAGTTAAATAAAAATCTAAAGCAAAAATATGTATTTTAAGATTAAATTGAGTACATTTAGAGAATCATTCATTATTAAATAAACAAATTTTCCCATGAACTACACCTTAAATATTTTGAAAATTTGTGTAAAATACATAAATTTAGTTTTTTAGTTAAAGTTTTTAAATCACAGAATATTTTTTTTTAGAAATTTTGGAAAACATCCTTAAAGTTTTTGTTTAGAATCAAACTTTGAAGTTTGATTTTTTTAAAATTTTTATAGGTGTAGTCCATAATATTAAAGCCAGCTTGACCGACCATCTTAATTATGTTAAACTTAAATAATTAAACACTACTTTTGAATATATTTCTTAATTTTGATTATAAATTAAAAGTAGTAATTTATAATTTAAATGTTATATTTAAATTGCATCATATAATTTAACGACAATAAGAAATACTCAGAATATAAACTACATTAAATATATGTATTGTAATAAAAAATTATAATGTCATACAATATTTTTTCAGTGTATTAAGTGTAGTTTTATGAATTAGTCCCAATTAGATCTACACATTAATCGACATGTGGAGATTATTAGAGTTAAACAAAAAGAAAGAAATATTTTAGAACCTGACGATTTTTTTAAGAAAATTTGTTTAATTTTTATTTAAAAAATAACAAATTTTCTTAAGTTTATTTTTCAATAGAAAAAATATAAATTCGAAAGTTTTGAGGTTTTTCCATTGGAAAAAATATTAATGCTCCGAATTTTTTACAAACATGGTTTTGATGTACACACTTGAATTGAAAATCAATGTTCAAAACCGTTGGGGCCGTTTTCAGAAGTTTTTAATGTTTTGTGATTATTGCATTCGAAAATTGAATCACAAAAAATTTTTAAAAGCTATAATCCTTAGTTTGTAAAAAATGAAGAGAAGTTCGATCAATCCAAAACATATAACTACACTTTAAGGACTGTTTTTACAATCTTTGTTGGAACTACTGGCTCAAAAAAGTTTGTCAATAGCATCTATTTTTATTACAAAAATTTTAAAACAACTGACAAATTTAATAAAAATAAATTTTAATAAAAAAAAAAGATTTTTTCTTTCGAGTTCAATAAATATATGTAATTACTTTCCTACAAACAATTTAACTGGAATTCAAGTTGAAATCAAGCACTATTTTGCCGTTTCAAGGCTTGAATACAACTTTTGTTATATTTTATTGCAAAAGGAAAACAAAAATTTAACCTTGCAATATTTTTGTTAATTAAACAAGTGCTAGAAACCTACTTTAAGCTAAATTTAAAGCACTTGAATTTTTAAAATTATAACAAACATAAACTAAACAAGAATTTTTTAAAAATTTATTTTATTTTTAAAATAACGAACAAAAATGATCTGTTTTCTGCAAAAATATTATTTTGGTAGTTGTTTATTTTAATATTGAAAATAACTGTCATATAGTAACTGACATACTTTTTTGAGTTTGCAATCGGTAGATATTTTAAATAAGAAAACAGTAAATTAATCCCTGTTCAATTACTCCGAAGTTCAGAATTGTAAAAATTACCAGGCTTGCCAGATACTTTTTTTCGTTGTCCCCAAACAATCCAAAAATATCCCCAAAGAATCCCCAACTACAAGAAATGTTGAAAAGGATAGTAAAGTTTATTTAATTTGCTTAAAATGAACATTATCCGCATAAAAACTAAAACTAAATATAAAAATAGCACTAACAATAACTGTTTTTAAAAATTCTTGGATTGCTTTTGTATAAATATGTAGAAAAATTCTCATAATTTAGGGACTTTTACGAAAAAAACTGTTAATTTTTATTAAATTATTTATTAATTAAAATTTAAAATTATTATTTAAAAAAACCAATCGAACCGAAAACATATTTTATTTTGAAATTTTCAAGAATTTAAGACATTTTTAAAGAGTTTTTATATTTGAATTTTTCAAGTTTATCTGTTTAAGGCAATAGACCTTCATCCATAATCGATATGGTGGTTTTTTGTATAAACAATATTTAAGTTTATGGGACATTAATCAGATAAAACTCTCAGGCAAAAAGGATTTATTTGTGTTAAAAAGCTTCAAATTAATATAGAAAATCCATAAAAGGGTGAATTTGCTACTTTTTTTTTTGAAATTATGCGAACAAACTTGACTGATGTTTTCTGAAAATTAATACAATCTTCAAAATTTTAAATATCCCCAAAAAATCCCCAAAAAATCCCGTGTCCCCAATACCAACAAAAAATCCCCAAATTTGGGGACAAAACCCCAAGTCTGGCCAGCCTGGTTATTTCTCCGTTTTTGAATTTAAACTGTAGTAAAATGTTAAACAAAGGTTACACACAGAAAACCAATTGATTGTGGCAATTGAATTTCTTGCCAACTGCATGATTTGGTTGCAACAAACCAACTATATGACAAATTGATGTAAATTATTTCAACCGAACTTTTTCCGTTGGTAAAAAATTCGGTTGTCACAATTTAATATGTTCTCTCTGTGGATTAAAAAAAAGGTCCATACACTGAATTTATATTTAGAATGTATAATTATAAAGTAAATAACACATAGATTATAATAACATTACATAATTTAATAAATTAATTTCCTATTTATTTTGTTTTATATTTATTGTTTTTTTGAGTATATCAATATAATATACTTAAGTATTTTGTTAGTGTGATTGTGTGTGTGTTTTCGTAATAAACATTATGGCAAAATATTTATTGAGTTTAGAGTTTTTTAATATAAAATATAAAATTTTACTCTTACAGAGCAGGTTTTCCAGTGGTAGATGAAACTTAAAACTAGTTAACATTGAATATGCGGATGGAACGCACATGGGCCATTTAACAAACCCAGGTTTTTTATGTGGAGATCGAATTGATATTCTTTTTCTAAAATACAACGGTATTATTGATGTGAAAATCATCCTTTTTGAATAAGGATGAACAGATTAAAGATGAAATTTTCAATTTTTGGGTGAAAATTTAAGCATTTATAAAACTTTTAAGTAGGTATAGATTTAGCTTCTTAAAAATTAGGTAGTTATAAAAATGCTACCAAGTCTTGAAAATTCTTGGCTTTTCTCTTTCAAATGTAAACAAAAATGACAAAAATATTTGTCATAAAAATATTTGAAATTTTAGTATTTTTATTTCATAAAATAGTAAAAACAACAAAAGCTAACAAATGAATTTTGCGTTTGTTAGTTAGTTTGTTAGTTCGCGTTCCGGCGAAGTCCTTATACGAGAAAAGCTTTCGTATAAAGGCGACCCCAAAATCTTAAATTTTATTTGTTTACAAAAAATAAAAGAAAAGTCAGGTAAATAAATACGGATAGTCGTTTTTTTACAAGTACTCAGTCAGAAATCGCCAGTGGTGCAAAAAATCAAGCACGGTGATGAAAATAAATGACTGGGAGAACATTCATTTGGGACGCTTTGCCAGCGTTTGCAAAAAGCGTTTTTCCAGTATTTGTTTTACAAAAATTTCGGTGGTTTATAAAAAAAAAACCACTGGCAGAAAATGGGCTTAGAGTGATATGCCAAGGTTTGCAACCAGTGGTTATCCATTGCTACCTAGCCAATGCTACCAGCGGTACAAAAACCAATTCACTGGTAGAGCAATGATTTTATAAAAATGCTGACGCTTCGTTAAAAAATTTTTGTAGTCAGAAGGTTCTGATTTCAAATCCGGTTGCAAGCAAAAGCATTTTTTTTGATTTTTTTAATTTAAAAATTTTTTTGTTTTATAAAATAAATTTTTTTATTTATGGGAAAGCTCCTTTAAGACCAACTTTTTTTCTTTCCCAACGTTTGCCAGTGCTAGCATTTTAGCACAGTAGTTGTCCGGCTATTATCATTCATTTATGTGTTTAGCCACCAAGTATTATATGTCTCGTTAGCTCAGTGGGTAGAGCTGTCGTCTGCCAATCTGACGGCCTGGGTTCAACCACGGTAGGACCAAAGAAAATACATATGAACTTTTTTTAAATTTTATTTTGGAAAATATATTTCCAGATCACCAAATTTTTGGTTTTGCCAGCGTTTTGCCAACGTTCAAAAATTTTGTTTCTCCAGTGCTTTGCCGGCTCTTTTTTAACAGGGGTATTGCATCACAAAAAAAAAAAAAAATAAGTTTTAACAAAATCGTTATCACTAGATGGCACTTTCCTTTTTTATTTAAATCTAAATAATAACAAACAACAAAACAAACGGATTTCTCAAATTTTATTATTTGAATATATTCCGCGTTTGGTTTTTCATTATTTCGAGCAGTTTTCAGCAGTTTTTGAGTTTTTAAATATAGGCTCAGCTCATACTGAACTGGTACTAAATAGTTGCTCAGGTAATACTAAATTTCAGCGCCCTCTATCGGTGAATAGTGTAAGTTTTGATTTGCTATCTCTATAATTAATAGTCTCTGTTTTTGAACAGCCGGTCCTTTTGTCTAATGATGTTATCATTTTGGGAATGGGAAAGCACTTTTTGCCAGTACTTGCTAAAGTGCTTTGTCATCGCTTTCCCGTTTGTATTTTTCTGACTGGGTAGCTATAGATATAGATATAAAATTCGAAAAAAACAAACCTAAAAAAATGTTAGAAAACGTAAACCAACACAAAATATTTGTGTTTGTAATATTCTATTATTGTACAATAAAAAAATATACTTCATTCGCAAAAAAATTATGTAAGTATTGAAGTGCTAAAGTAACTGTACTCATTTTCTTTTCATTTTATTTGTTGTAATATTAAGGTCAGCTATTTTAACACTAGAGTTGTTTTGATGAAAATTTTACTCTTGGTTAAGTGAACTTGGTCTTTGATACGGCGTTCATAGTACGATCCTTAAACCCATTTATGTAAAACTTAAATATATCAATTCAAATTTGAAGTGTTTAAGTTAAACATCACGAACAGCTGTCCCTTAAAAATGATAAAAAAACTAAAATTTAACAAAATTTCCCAAAAAGTTTTTTCCTTCGGTCGGCGACAATAACTAATAATTTTTGGCATTATCCAACGTTGTTATTGTTATAAAAAGTGAAATCACATTGTCCGCCCCAGTCCGAAACAAGATTTTTCAATTTCTGGTTAAGGGCTGTTTTAGATTTTTCGTTCACCGGAAGCAAAATTTAATTAATTGTTTTGTTCGTCTATCACTTTATTAAGAAAAAACACATTTTAACTGGATATTTTTTAAATTTAGTTTATTTTATTATAATTTTTTTATTTTTATTGCTCATATCTTCTTCTGCTTCTAACTTGTCATTCAACACTAACTGATATCATACTTATCGTGTTTAATAACGTGTTTAGAAATTAAACATGATAATTTAGTGTGTTTAAGGACAGAAAAATATGCTGTAAAACATCTCACTTAAACATGTTTAACGCTTAAACCGTATAACCTTAACCACGAATAAAATTGGCATTAGAATGACTCTGGATAGTCTTAAATTGAGCGTACTTTAAGATAAGTTAGACGACCTAAGGGCGAGTAACTTATTTCAAAAATAACCTAGGTTAAACGTTAACCATAGATATTTCCATAAAATTTTTGACATTCATAACTTTGGTTAAGCACTAAACTCAGTTTATTTTAAGATAAGTTAGCAGGTCTAAAAGGCACATTTAAACAGTTAATATTTTAATCTGTGCTGCAGAGTAGAGTCACTCTACAATTCACAAGTAGGAATATTCACCTTAGTATCAAGTAGAGGTACATTGTATTTTTACTGGAAATTTTTTAAGTACCAGTATTAAACGTTATAACACGTGTTCTAAGTATTCAAGTAATAGGAATGTTCTCGATACTGATAACAAACAGTTTAAAAATGTACAACATACTGAAAAGGTACTTCCTAAGTATCAATGGCACTTGTTAAGTACCTTAGCATTTATTAATTACTTCGTACTTTTTTAATACGAACGGGACATGCTAGATCCATAGTAATCGACTCGGACTCTGTCGATTGAAGTAATTTAAAACTTGATAGGAGCTTAGTACTTAAAAAGTAATTGAAAACTTAAAAATTTTCAGTACCAGTTCATAATGCTTGTACTTTTGGTAGTAATCAATACACAAGTAGTGATTACTTGCCGACTATTGTAAGTATTTCACCCCATCTGTTCCTCTCACTATTTATACCATCATTATTCGCCCGTAAATGAAATACAATTCCCACGTGTTGGCAGAGGATTCAGAGTCTATTATTGAGCTTTTGGACCATGTACAAAGTAGTGATTTGGCGTTCATCAATGACTGTATGTTATCCAGCTCTATTGACTCGTTGTGGGTTGTGTATATCGATATTACTATCGAAAGTGATCTGCTAAGATAAGAGCACTTTTCCCTAGAGCACGAGGAGCACCTCCATTTGTGTTCGATTATCTAGTGGATCAAGAGAATTCGTTTGTCAGTTTCACAAGCCATGTGTAGAATAACCTCCACAAACACTACACTCACTTCCTTCTTCCCACTGAACTGCATAAGTAAGGGCATAATAACTTGAGTGTTAGCCTAATATAACAAAAATTCATATTTCACTTAAGGATATGTGAATACCCATGCTATGAAATTATACATGAAACCCCGGTATCTCCCAGGTGTATATTTTTGTAAGGCGGACAATATCTCCGTGCCTTGTTTAATGGCCACTACAAAAACTAATTTCCGAAATCATCAAGGAATGTTGAACAACATGCCCGATCGTGGATTTAAATGAGTTCTTCTGTAGATTTAAAAAAGAGTGGATTTAAGACAGTTCTCCAGTTTGTAAAAAGTCCCTAATACCCAATATTAACTTAATTTTTAGACTAAATTTCAATCTACCAAACTGAAAAACTATACCTCTCAATAATTTTTAAATTATACACTTAAACCATATTAATGGCTCCATCTTTTTCATATGTGGTTATAGAAATAATATCGCTTGTATTATTACGACGATTTGTGTTATGTGCTAAATGTTTCTGATTAAAGGAAGCATTATTAGAATCTCTTACTAGCTGGGAATGTGTCGATTTTTTCTTGTTATATGATTGCTGTCTTTGTACAATGGATGAAGATGATACTGTTGGCAAATCATATGATACGTCTTCTTCCTCTTCGCCCGAATCTGCGTCACTTGTTTCAGAAGAATCTGAATCTGAGGTTGTTGTCGTTGTTATTGCCGTCGTGTTACCTATTGTATTGGTATTAGCTGCTGTTCTCATTTTTTGTAAGGCTTCTGGCATATCGGGATTACTTTCAAGCGTGGAATGTTGACTGGATGGTGAATGGCTATATTCTGAAGTATTTTCTTCATCAGATATTATGATTGCATTACGCTTATGCATTGACATTTTTGGTGTAATGGGAGTTTTGTAACACCGTCTTGCACGCATGCCACGTCCAATGGGTAAGCGACCGATACTAGAGAAAAAATGGAAAAATTTGTGTTTTATAACAAAAAAATAAAAAAAAACTTTGTGAAATGTACATACCTTCGTCTTCTTAAAGAATAATTATAATCTGTATCTTCACCTTCTTCATCCGACCAACTATCATCACAAAGATTCTCATTAGATTCACCATTGGCATTTAGAACATTACCCATATCACCGCCCGATCCACTAATTTGCTGCCGTAATGAATTTCTATGTAGACTAGAACATCTTGATAAACGTGGAGTATGCAACTCACAAGCATCATCTGTAGTATCACGACCCGCTAAACACTCCGAGTTACCATTTTCGGTTGTGATTGTATGATGTATAGCTGTAGTATTGGAACAAGTTTGATTTTGATTATAACCTGCCGTAGTAGCTGTGGTAGTAGCTGTCGTTGACGTTGATTGCATGGACAAACGATTCTCATTTATAAGTTCAATAACTTTACGACCTAGCCTTTCGAGATTTTCGTTATCACTGCAACAACCGGTGATGTCAAGACGTTCATTACTGTTCATAACATCATCTAATAATTGATCTGGACTAGAGCAGGCATCTTGAAATGTTAGATCGCTTGTTAATGAATTGCCATTAGGACTGGTTGGTGTTATGGTCATGGGTGAAGATGTACTATGATTTTGTAGTCGTTGTTCTACCAATTGATATATACCCTGTGTTGTTTGAGGTTCGGCTAATTGTTGTGAATTTCGTTGTATTACCTGGGCTACATCTATAGCTTGTGACGTTAAATGTTGTGGGCAGTCATCTAAAAGCATGGATATATCTAGCGATGGACAACAAGCACTTGGACTAATGTCAGTTTCACTGACATCCATGGCATCAGTTTGAGTTTCGGTATCTACTAATTTGACTTTACGATTTTCGGGTTCACTCTGGTAACGACGATCCCGACAGGGACTGTATTTTGGTGTAGCTGCAAATGTACCAGAACCTACCCTTCGATGGCGCGATTTTTTAGCTTTTTGTGGTATAACACAATATGACTTAGTTTGAGATGATGAACTATCTAATTGAGCATAAAGGGAACATTTAACAGGACTCTTTAAGATAAAAGAAAAAGACAATTTTTCAAAATTATGCTCATAATTACATAGTGAATGCTTAGAATGTATTACCTCGGGAGTGGTTTCTGGATCTGGTGTTGCAGACGACTGTTGCTGTTGCATCGGCTGTTGTGTCGATGTTGCTGCCGTTATCATCATAGTAGGACCATTAAGTCTTCGTCGATAATACTGCATTTTTCGTAAAGTGTTGTTAAAACGTCTTGAGGGTTTAAACTCTGGCAATTTTTTCTCTCGTCTAAAATAAAATGATTTAGAAAACTTAATATGCTGTTTCATAAGTAATTTGTATTAATTAACATTTTAGACAAGTTATTCCCAGCATGGTATATTATGACGATGCTAATTTCTAAAAGAATACATGCTTTGCAGATTGAGTATGATGTTTTTCATTATTGGCCATTTCTACAGCAGTGAAGAACTAAATAAAATGGATGACAATAATATTTAAAATAGGATTGGAAATTTTTATAACCAGCTTAAATATATAGATAATTTCCTTTGGTTTGGTTTGAAAGAGCAGAATAAGGGATAGCTAAACACATTTTTCGCAATGACCAGTGATTCGCTTAACATTCACGCAATTGGACTTGACACTGATAAAAAATGTTTTCATATAGAATGATGCATTTACTTAACATTACTGAAAAAATGTGATGTGGTATTGCTATGGAACAGCCTGTCTCTGTTATTAGTCTTTCGACTAATTCCACCTCTAACCTGGTTTCCCCAAAGTGAACTTATAATGATAAATTCAAGCCATAATCTCATTTTCGGATAGATTCATTCTTTGCCATGTATTTTTTTTCTGCCGGTTTGCTCAAAATCAGTTAAAAAATTTATTAAAATCAATAATTTTAGTACAATTAAATTAGCATAAATAATTAGTTGCCGCTACAAAATTTCAGTAAATTGTTGTAAACTGTAATTTAAAATCAATCTGCTGAAATTAGCAAAAAATTGTACTAAAAAATAAATAAACTGTAAAATCTAAAAAAAATTATAAAAAACATTTTTTTCTTTCGATTGTAAAAAAGTACAATTACTTCATCGTACTTGAAATTTGGAATCAAATTGCAAACGGTTCTCCAATTATTACCTTTTTATGCATTGGAGATACAATAAAATTTTCTGAGTGTTATTTCCAAACTACGAATATATCAATAGTAACAAATATAAACTAAACAAGAATTGTAAAAAATCAACTAATTCTTGTATATAAAATTTTGTTAAATTAGTGTATTTTTCTGCTAAGTTTAGCACTCGGTTTTGAAAAATTAGTAAAATGTTTTGCTGAAATCAGCAGCGAAAATTAGTAAAAAAAAAACCAGAAATTTGTAATAAGAGAATAGCAAACATGATTACTAAAAAAAATTGTACTAAAAATCAGTATAAAAACAGTAAAGTGCGATTGGAAACTGTTTGCTAATAGTTAACATCGATAACAACGTATCGATGATTGTGAAAGCTTTTTAGGCGAGATAAAAAGGACTTTTTGCATCGGTATGTAAAAATGAACTAACCTTGGATCTGCCACTTCACTGCAGAGTCGAATCGGCAGTCAGCTGAGTGTACAGAAGAAGCCAATGACGCAACAGTGAGCTGCTAAAGTTATGGCATCAGTATTTTGGGATGCGGCTGAAATTTTGTACATTGATTACCTTGAAAAAGCCCAGACCATCAATAGCGATGGTCGCAAAAAAACGCCACCATATGAAGAAGAAAAAGTGCTCTTTCACCAAGACAATGCGCCGTGTGACAATTCGGAGGCTACCATGGCCAAATTGCACGAATTACACTTTCAATTGCTCCCGCACCCACCGTATTCACCAGATTTGGCTCCCAGCGATTTTTATCTGTTTTCAGACTTCAAAAAGAATGCTCGCTGGAAAGAGAATTAGTTCGAATGAATAGGTGATTGCCGAAACAGAGGCCTATTAGAAAGGCATTGGAGTGATTGTATCTTCCTTAAAGGAGACTATGTTGATGAATAATGTCGAATTTTGCCATTTTATGTTTTATTGGTTATCCTACGGACTCTTCAGCCGATGTGTTATATCCCACCAAAGGCGAAATATAACTTCCATGTATTGGCGAGAGATTAGATGGAAGGTGTTCCAAGTCTACTCGCTCACTGTTACACCCTGTGAATATGGGTTGTGTAAAGCATGATTCGTATCTCCAATACTGGGTAACAGTAGAAAGGGGTAGTCGACGTGTAAATGGGAGGGTTTTACTAAGAAAAGTGAATGTAACTCCAAAGCCCAAGTTTTCGCTCATGTAAGCGTCTATCTAGTATATCACATCCCTTTGTCGTCAATTGTTTTGTGGATGACACAGCGTAGTTATTATGGGAAAAATTCGTTTGCTCCTGCAGAGGCCTTCCCTGGTATTACAATATGGTCAAAATCAAATAAAATATCCATAAACACTACTCTCTCTTTTCTTCTCATAACCAATTTTCCTGATATCAAATCAATGCGATGTATTTATAGTGGTTTTATGCAAAGAAAAATAACTCATCAAAATCCTACAAAGCTTAATCTAGTGCATCTCTGGACCTATCCATGATATATTTTACACGTCCTTGAGCTTGTTGAGGAGGCAAACAACAATTTCAACAGTATTTTAATCTTTGCTTAAAAGTACTATTCAGAGACGTTCAGGTGACTGCAGAAAGCAATCCCACTTTGGATGCTTAGAATACTAAAAAAACATTATATATCTTAAAAAGCATGTCACAGGACATAGGAAGAGAAGATGGTAGCAGTTTAAAGTTATTATATTTGGTATTTGTTTTCTTATGTAGTGACATGTTCAGGATTAGTTCTGTGAAATGTCTTTGGACAAATCAACAAAATGTATTTTTTTTTAGAAAAGTCAGTGGCCTATCTTTGATTAGCTGTGTGACTTATAAAAAAGTGTCAAGTTCTCTTTTTTCCGTACAGAGGAGATAAATAGAGAAAAAAAAAACAGTTCTGAATATTTGTAATGATGGATAACCAAGTTATTTTCAGCTCTAAATCTAGTAATTTTTTTAAGAAATTCAAGAATAAAGCTTGACAGAACTGCCACCGTTCACTCGCTTTTTCACCATTTGGTTTGGGCTTTAAAATTAAAAACTAAAGTTTCACTTACTCTGCAATTTCTTTTTCCTTTTCCTGCAACTGTGACATACACTCGCTTAATTCCAAATATAAACGATTTGTTTTCTCCAATTTATCTTCATATACCATGCGTATATCCTGCGCATGACGCCATTCAGCCGTGCGACGTCTTATCAAATCCTGTTCAAATTTATGAATACTGGTACCATTTTGGGTCATCTCTTTCATATGTGAACGAACTTCTTCCTTCCATGAACGTTGCGTTTCAAAATATTGTTTTTTTGTTTTGCGTAAAAGTTCAGGACCAGCAATTTCTAAATGAGATAAAATTTGTCTAAAAGAAGGACGGTTACGAGGTTTGGTATTCCAACAGAGTTTTACTAATAGCTTAAAGCCATCTGGACAGCTTGAGGGTATGGGTAATTTTAATGAGTTATTACCAACACCCCAAATAATGGCAGATGAATCGACGTCTTTGTAAGGTATTTCGCAGGTTAACATTTCCCACAGAACAACGCCATATGACCAAATGTCTACTTTCTCCGAACACGGCTCGTTGCGTATCACTTCGGGAGCCATCCAAGCTACAGTACCGGCAAAACTCATTTTGGTACTAATCTCATTCCATTCACGGCTAGTGCCAAAATCGCTAATTTTAACAATTTCATTTGTACTTATAAGAATACTGAAACAAGGAATTAAATTAATAGTTAAGCCGATGTCTAAAATTTACAGTATTGTATAAATTATTTACTTTGGGCTTTTTAAATCTCGATGTATAATTTTATGAGAATGAAGATATTGCATACCCAATGCAATTTGTTTTGACCAGGAAACTAGGCGGGACGGTAACATAACTTCTTCGTCCTTGAGTATATTTTGTAATGGACCATAAGGACAAAATTCCATAATAATACAAAATACTGGCGATTGTGTACAAACTCCTCTGCAAGTTGGAATAATTAATAGCGATTCAAATTGAAGTGAATACTCAACTACTTACTTAAATTTAATTATATTCTCATGATCTAATTTTCTTAAATGCTTGATGTCCGTTTCTTTGACATCTTTGACTTTTTTTACTGCTACTATTTCGTTTTTTAATTTACCACTAAATACTGCTCCCTGAGCTCCACTCCCCAACCATTCCAAGTCTGAGATGGCTTCAAATGGTATTTCCCAGTCTTCCGGTTTTTGAGGCTTAATTTCTATAACTCCCGCTTTGCCTATAAATGAAAATACCGGTTTCATACACCCCAGTAGACCATTTACCCAACTAATGGGTTTATCGGGATGGGCAAAAACTCCATTGGGAGGCCATCCATGTTGGCAGGTATTTTCAGCACTGCTATCACTACAATCGACTAAAATATTTGGGTGTGGCTGGTGTTGATGCTGATGTGTGATTTCAGGTTTATATGGCAGATCCGTAGGACCTCCTAGACCTAAGTGACCGAGCTCATCCTGTATACAGGCAATACTGAAATAAAAGAGAAGAAATTAGTAATGGATTACTTTGGAATTTGAGACTAAGGTGCAGTTTTATAGTCGATTTTTTAATTTAAATTTTCTTTTGAAAATTTCTTATTTAAGAAATATTAAAGAAAAAATCGAGCCTAAGATATGACAATTTAAATATTGTAAAAGTTGTGTATAAATAAGATTAATTTCTCGAATTTAAAAAAGATACATCTGTCGAATTGAAGTAAATATTTCTTTGTATACAAACTAATTAATAAACCTATAGCTTCTTAAAACATCAGTTTAAATCCTTTGGATGACTTTAAAAAAAATTATAAATAAACTACACTCTCAGAAAAATTCCGTTGTGGAAACCGAATTTTTTGCCAAGCGAATTGAAATCGAATTCAACCGAATTATCAGCTGTCACAACTGAATTCGGTTAGGGCAACCGCATTACGAGGTTGCTGCAACCGAACCAATTCGGTTGGAAAAAATTCAGTTACCACAACGGAATTGTTTTGAGAGTGTAGTTTAAAGGTTCTACTAAATTGGAAATTCGAAATCAGAACTCACAGATTTTTACAGATCTCTCGTTTTTGGCTTAAAGTAGTTTAACAGATCTTTCTGAGAAAGATATATTTGAAATTGGAAGCCCAGCAAAAAAATTAGTTTAATTTTGATTGTGGATTAGGAAAATTTCTGGGAATTGAAAATTTGACATAATTTAACTATATTATTTTAGGCCCGATTAGTGAATGTGCGGTTAAAATTTTGCTTACGGTTAATTTAAAATTAGAGCTTGTATCTCTGCTCACACGCATCTTTAGAAGAATTTCCGTTTAGATGCGGCCTAGAATCTAAAGAATTACGTCCATAGAGAAAAATCCCATCTGATAAAACATTTGTAAAGAGTAAAATTGCGTACCCGCGGTAACGTACGTGGAACAGAGCTAATGTGACACAGATAAATGTAATTGGTGCTGAAACAGGTATCCATTCTTAGAAGCTAGGTGTTGCCAGGTAATTTTTTAGATTTCCCCTAAACTATCTAAAAAACGTTCCTAGATGTAGGTGCTGAAGCTTTATTAACAATGCTGGAGATGTAAGACCGAAAAATAAAGGGAAAAAAAAATCTACCCTGCAGACGTAGATTTTTTTAAAAGGTAGATTTTTTTAAAGGAAATTTCCGTAACATGTTTCTGTTAGAAAAATTAATAATAAAAATAAACTCTCTTAAAAACAAGTTTACATTTCGATAATTTAGCCTCATTTAGCCTAACTGGAATTCTAAATTAACATTTGTTGTTTCCAGCAGCGTTTACCCCAACTTTTATTCTAGGGACACCTAAAGATATTTTTACCCCAATGTTCTTACCAAAAAATAAATCCAAATCGATTATTTTAAGAAAAAAGTTGTAAAAATATAAAGAAATATGTTTTTATTTCAGAAAAATTAACAGAATTTAAGATATTTAGCAGGGAGAAAAACTGCAAGAAACTTTTTTGGGGGTTCCAATCAAAGCTAAGATTTTAAGTGTTTTCCTATAAAAAGCTTGTGAGAATTTTAGATTTTTGTATAGCAAAAGATTAATTCTACACCTTTTGCAATTGTAGTTCAGAAAACATCGATTGGAAGTCAGAAAATATCAACTGAAATTCAGAATTTCCATTTAAAATTGAGAAAACATCAATTAAAATTTAGATTTACCATTTTATATACAGAAAATATCATTTGAAGTTAAGAATATATCATTTGAAGTTCAGAATATATCAATGAAATTCAGAAAAACATCAACTGTACTTCAGAAAATATCAATTGAAATTTAGAAATCGTCAATTAAAATTAAGAAAATATCAACTGAAATTGAGAAATCATCAACTGAACTTAAAAAAAATGTAAACACATGAAATATTAACTGAAATTAGGAAACATTATTTGAAATTCAGAAAATACCAATTGTAACTCAGAAAACACCAGTTGAAATTCAGAATATATCAAATAAATTTCAGAAAACTTCAATTGAGTTAAGAAAACATCAATTAAAAATCAGAAAAATCCACAGAAATTTGATTTAATATTTTCTTATCATCAATGGACTTTTCTGAATTCAAATTGATATTTTCTGAATTACAATTGATATTTTCTAAATTTGTTTTTTATTTTAAGTTACAATTTATATATTCTGAATGATGTCTTCCAAATTTCAATTAGTATTTAAGTTGTTAACATTTCTTCTCTTATGTTTTCTGACTTCCAATAGATTTTTTCTGAATTGGGTGTTATACATACATACTTTGACTCTGATAGTTTTCCAAAAATTTAATAAAATTATAATCTTAGAATCAATGGAGTTTATGGAAATATACATACTTATAATGTTTTCTATAGGAGCAATCAAAACAAGAATGTTTACTTTTTTTTTTTAATTTTTTATTTATTTAGTTTTAATAACATAAAACTTCATTCTTAATGTTAAAAACTGCTAAGCCTACTGAATCTATTTAGTTAGAATATTGTTCTACCTCAATTCCAAATTCTAATATGATATTGTCATTAGATTTTATTTGTTGTTTCAAAAAGGTTGACCATTTTCATAATAGACAATACAAATTTTCATCGGCATCGCCCCAACTCATCAGTTGTCCGCAATAAGAAAATGATGATAGGAACACACAAACCGAGAGGTAAAAAAATTCAACGGTACGAGAATTTTGTACTTTTATATATGAATCTCTGATTTGACCAGTCATAAATCAACACTTTTTGAAAAAGCAACATTTTACATAAAAGTACAGTTATAATCAAAAATTAAAATAAATGTTTACTTAATTTTACGAAAAATATCGCTGGAGCCTGAAAAGCTCTCAAAATATAATAGACATATTTACAAGAATTTAAATCAGAGTTTATCTTTTAAGCCACATTCACAATGATACTCGATCATTGTGAATAATACTCCATCATTGTGAATGTGGCTTAAAAGATAAACTCTGCAGAGTGGAGTGTACTAAAATAGAGATGGCATGATACAAAAGATATGTAAGTGCGAAAAAGAAAGGAACAAAATCCACTTTGTAGAGTGGAGTACTCCAGTATTGTGAATCTGGCTTTAACTACAAAATGTTTTAATTTCAAGGAAAAGTTTTTCAACTCACTCGATTTTCATTATTTTTTTAAAAAATATTTTCGTTTTTTTTTGAAATAATGATAGGAAGCTGATTTTTTATATTTCAGTTATAAATTTTAATAGGAAACTTCTTATTATTAAAAATTTCTTATTTTCGAGGATATAGGTACGGACCTTAATATTTGGTTTACAACAGCGACAAAATTTCCCGCTATGTTTGTAGTCCAACCACTGCAATAAAAACTTTAAAACTCATAAATTTTCCATAGTCATTAGGCACATTTACACGCACATTTACACGCTGGAGGTAGAGCAAAAAACACATTAGCTTTCCCTTAAAAATTCCCCTAAACCCCATTAGCGAAAAATACCTAAATATAGAATAAAATGACAACACTGGTATTTTAGTTGTCAACTTCATTTGCTGTGTTGTTTGAATCTGTGGAAGAAAGGTTTTTTTGCAAGGGAAGTGTGGTTGAATGCTTTATGTTAAAGATAAGATATATTTATTTTGTTCTATTGGCTTGATGTTTAACGTGCCAGGTGAAATGCAAAATCACTTGAGGGTATAAAAAACATCCCAGCAAAACCTTCTATTACCCGGTATTGTGTTTTTCTAGAAGAACTAAAGATAGGTAACCTCTTACTTTTCTATTAGAAAACCTATTATTTTAAGAAGAGCGATGGACACGCTCTTCTTAAAATACTTCTTACGTAGTAACATATTCTTAAATTACGTGTTACTCTTATTACCTCAAAGTAAAAAGTTACCTTAAAGTAATGAGTTTTTTTTTTTAATTTTAATTTGTTTTATATTGAGGCCCTGTGAAATTTTTGAAATTCCTATCGGGCGGGGAAATAAGGGGAAAAGTCTTCTCCTTGACGGCCTGCCCAATCCCTTTTGGCCAACCTAAAATTTTAAATATGTATTCCTTGGAGTAGGTCTAACTCACCTGCAACGTAATTTTTCTATTTTGGAACAGGAACATAGTAAAAATGGTGGTTGAAAGGGAAAAATGTCCCCAATAACGGCCTGCCCAAACCGCTGAGGCAATGAAGTTGAAATTTGGTATGAACGTTCCTCATCCATCGCAGATAAATGGAGGGGCAAAAAGAAGAAAAGCTTCCCCTTGGTGGCCTGGAAAAACCCCTTCGGCTAGAAACCTGAAATTTAAAATGTGGGTCCCTGGAGTAAGGGCTAACTTATTAGAAAGATACTTTTTTAATTTTGGACAGGGTCGTTATAAAATGGGGGCTCAAAAAGGGAAAGTGGATCCTTAACGACCTGTCCAACCGCTGGAACTAGGAAGCTGAAATTCAGTACTTATTTTTCTAAATTGGGTTAGGTTCCTCTTCCAGCCTAATTCCAACCGGGAGGGACAGAAAAAGAAAAAGTGTCCCCCTTGACAGCCTGGAACTAGGAAGCTGAAATTCCCTGTCGAAGGATTTTCGAAAATTCCGAGAGGGGCACAAATAGTAAAAGTTGGCTAGAAACCTGAAATGTAAAACATATGTTCCTTGGAGTATGGGCTCACTTATCGGGAAGGTGCTTTTTGGAATTTTGGACAGGGACATTGCAAAAATGGGGATTAATGAAGCGAAAAGTGGTGCGTAACCACTCTACTGCGTAGTCAAGTCTAAAAAACTTCGCTTGCTCCGTCGAAATTGTGCTGATAAACATATTTATAGTGCGGAAAACGAAAAGTTAGAAACTATGTAGATATTTCAGGTTGTCTAGATATAGTACGGACAAACAAAATGATACTAAAAGCACAACTCTTCTAAGAAATATAAAAAATACAACCGTTGCACTTATATTAGCAGGACGTATATATACGTCTTACGCAGAAGAGAGGTTAAAGGCCTGCCCAAACCGCTGGAGGTAGGCAGTTGAAATTTGGTATTAAAGTTCCTCCTCTATTGTTGACATCCGCTAAGATGAGATTTTTGGAAATTTCCACAGGTAGGGTCAAAAACAGGAAAAGTCTCCCCCTAACCGGCCTGGCCAAACTGCTGGAACTAGGGAACTTAAATTCGGTATTTCGGTTCCTTCTCCAACGTAGACGTCCCCTAAGACGGTATTTTTGGAAATTCATACCAGGGGGGGTATAAAAGGAAAAAACTTCCCCGTTGTCGGGCTGGCCAAACTGCTGGATAAAGAGACCTAAACTTATGTATGTAGTAGGTTCCTCCTCCAACGCAGACGTCCTCTAAGACGGAATTTTTGGAAATTCCTACCGGGAGGGGTAAAAACGGAATAATTCTCCCCCTTGATGGCCTAACCGAACACTTCGGCTGGAAACCTGTAATCTATAATATGTTTTCCTTGGAGTATGGGCTAACTTATCGATAAAGGGCGGATTATGGGACCGTAAACGTAAATGTGATGTAACTGTACCGTGCCGTAGCTAAAAAGTACACTTATAGATTACCGTAAACGACATTACTATTTAGCATCTATTTCATGTGGTTTTATATTTTATTCTAAATTTTTCCATTTATTTGCTTATTTTTTGTTTAAATCAATTTTCTTTATTCATTTCATATTTTTTCCGACTAAATCGTTCAGCTGTTTCGATGCCGGATAGAAAATTCTGATTTCAACAGAATGATCCGGCAAGTACGTTTACATTTACGTGTTAGTAACCATTCGTATACATTTCTTCTTGTGGTTTCGAAACAGCTGATTCGTTACAGATACGTTTACGGTTGGGTAACTCAGCCTTAAGGTATTTTTAGGACTTTGGAGAGGAATGTGGTAAAAATGATGGTTCAAAAGGGGAAAATTGCACCCCCCCCCTGTAGCTAAATAAATTCTAAACTAAATAGAAATTGACAAATGGGTTCAAAATTTCTTTTAAAATTTTTTGAAAACTATTTCAAATTTCATAGAAATTTGGAAACCTGAATTTAACTTAGATTTTATTTAGCCAGTTCGCATCCACCCTATATCTTTAACAAAAAATTTTTGCAAATGAAATCTTTTATAAGTCTTGGTTATAAAAATTAGTGTTTTGTAATGAAGGTGATACGTTGTTACTCTTCTATTACAAAACCTATTATTTTAACAAGCGCATTTCCATCGTTTTAACTCCTTAACTAGTAACATGTTATTCTTTACTTACAGGTAAGGGGTTTTCAAAAACATTTTATTTTTTTAAACCGAAGATAAATTTGAACTTCACAAATTTTTAATAAAAAAATTTGAAGTTATAAAATTTTATAGAAAAACGAATTGTATATAGGTAACAATAAAACATCTAAACGTCTGAATTTGGTATCCGAAGTATTGCAAGGGTAAGGTGTAAAGTTCCGAAGTAATGCATATTACCAAGGCTTTGCTGGGATGTTCAATTTATGGTTCAATTTGCTTTGTATGTTTTTTTTATATTTTTTGCTTGTGATTTTTCAGGTTGAATGATTTTTAAAATGAACTTCATTCACATAATTTTTTGTTGTTTTATTTCAACACTGGTCATTGTCTGGTGTTGATAATATCCCCAGTGGAAAAGGGGACTTCTGATACTGTAGACCACAGCACACTCACACAAGACGTGGTTTGTGGTATCATACTCCTTCAGAGACAGTCGACATACAGGTTACTCGACCTGCTCGGGTATCCACAGGTGGTACCTCAACCTAAAATATCCCTTTAGGAATCTTACAAAAAGACTAATATCATTCCACCACTCCCCATGAATCGCAATTTAGTACCTATGGGTTCCGTAGGCATACTAAATAAATCGCAATTCGTCGCAAAGCCGAATATACTAGTTAAGGATAACTAACCCGACATCCCTGGATTTCCGATTTTATTAATGGGCATACACATAGAAAAATTAAGTGCCAACCATATTCGAAGGTGATTGCTAAACATTTCAGGTGTTACAACTTAAATTTTGTTACACTAACCGAATTGTAAACACCAATATTTAGTTGTTCCAACCTAATTCAGTCCAAGTAACCGAATTTCAGTTGGAAATTGACAAAATTTTTTGTTGTGTGTATTTTATCAGTTTTTGAATTTATTTTTCTGATTTGACCCAAATCACATAATCTAAGTCTATTATTAAATGCTATTAAAAACTAATTTAACCCATTCATTCATAAAGGCAGTAAAGGTTTAATTCAAATAGATTAAAATAGATTACAAAATGAATAGATCTAAATAAAAATCTCAATATTTTGAAAACTTTTATTTAGCTTTGAAAAATTGAGAAATCACTGCTTAGCGTTATCAAATCCTATAAGAGACATGTTTTTATTCATTTTATTGCTGATTTGCTGAAATCGTAATTTCATGCAAAATAATTTTCCCGAATAATATTAGACTAAAAATAGCTAAAAGATTTTTTAAAGTATTTAGTAAAATTTTAATTAAATGCAAATAACAATATACTTTTCTGAAATCATCATGAAATCATGGTAGACCTAAAAAACTAATATAATCACTAAATATTGGCGATGATTTCAGCAGATTAGTTTGTTATTTGCATTCAATTAATTTTGGTCAAATATAACAAACATTTTTTAGATATGGAGTCTAAATTTTTCATGATTTCAGAGGAAAATTGTAATTTGAAATTTACTTAAATTTAACTCATAAGTATATTATTCATACCCCTAAATTCATAAACGCTTTATAAAATTATAGGAGGTTTATTGAACAAATTTTGTGTGAAAATGACGTTTTGTAAACCTATTATAACTTTACAAAGCATTTATGAATTGAGGGGTTAATATTTTGAAAATTTATCTATTACACTATGCGACAGTCAAAATCGGGATGGGATGAAACCAACGGGAAATGTTATATCGGTCAAAAACAAGTTATACGTGTCCCGGCGTTTCGCTGGGTCACCCCTAGGAATCGAGATATATCTTTTTTTGACATAACTCGAGAACCACTAGTCCGATTTTGCTCAAACAATTTTAAAAAAATTAAAAATTACAATTCCTTTAATCTGTTCATATAACGTTTTTTTATATACTCAACAGTTTTGCCGGTAAAAATAAATGTTTGTTACCGCTAGCATAAAAATCAATAACCTTTTGTTTATTACTTTTTTTTAATATTTTAGGCAAAAAATATTTTTTTCTTCATACATCGTCAAAGGTCAAATCGATATATCTCGATTCCTAGGGGTGACCCAGCGAAACGCCGGGACACGTATAACTTCTTTTTTACCGATAACTTTCCCCGGTAGTTTGAACCCTTCCCGATCACTGACCCCTACCATTTGTCTCACAGTGTTATTTAGCAAACAAATTCGGCTCATTTCAGTACTTTTTATCCCAGAACCTTTCTAACTTTTCAACTAATTGTTAGTAGCTTTTGCTGCTAAATATTTTTCAAACTTATTTCTATGACTGTATTTTTTGTTTTATTTCCCAGCCAGCAATTCCGGAGCACTCATAAATATGATTTTTAAATAGCTCATAGCAATGATTATTGTTTTTTTGAAAACACTCTTTTTTTGGTAGAAAATATGAACACTCAGAAAGCAATCCAAAAAGTTGTCTCTACAATTTAAAAAGCTGTCTCAAAATGAGGGTTCATTTTTCGGACTCAAAGAAGATTCCAAAATTATTTAAATTTATTAGGAAAATTTCAATTTTATACGTTCTTTTTTCTGAGTCATTTCTGAGTACACAGGGGGCTTTTTGGACGGACCACTTTCATAGGAAAAAGTGGAAAAATGTTTATGTTTTTGGAGCTCATTTCTGAGTCATTAATGATCATCTTTGTTTGCTGGGTTGTTTATTTTTCATACTACACTCAAAAAAATAAGTTAGTAGAAAAATTAGTAAAACGTCTTGTATATCAAGTATACTAATTTTCAGCAACTTTTTTGCTGAAACTGTGTTTTCAGGAAAAGTTTGAGTTATATTCGTTTAGCAATAAACTATTTTTGAACCAATATTTTACTAATTTATTTTTTTACCAAAATTGTGCTGATAAATACATTTATAGTGCGGACAACAACCAGAAAAACAAGATGTAGATGTCCGCACTTGTAGTGCAAATGATACCAAAACACAATTCTTTTGAGACATATAAAAAATACAACCGTGTTCTTTCATACACAGAACACTCGAAAGCTTGCCAGGTATATTATGACAGTTGTTTGTGTTTTTAACTGTACATAGAGTTGTTTAAAAAAAAAATATATATATGTATATATAAAACAACTATTATCACAGTTATTAAAAAAAAAGTAATAGGAAAAGTAATTTTATTTCGTAATGGTTAGTAAACCGTCAGTCATACTCATATTACGGTAGTCATAATCATTTGAGATAAATTTTAGTTAATTGAAAACGACAAATTATACAGTAAAATCTGCAGAAAATTTTGCTAAATATTAGTAGACTAAAAATAGCAAAAACAGAAGGGTAGACTTTTATTCGCATTAAAAAAAAATCGAAAAAGAACTTTGAAAATTTAAAATTTTTTTGTGAATTTTTAGTCTACTAAATTAGTGCTGGTAAAAATATGAGTAGGGCGTATCGATTATTTATCTTTTTGTTTGGGTACTCGATACTCAAAACTACTACTCGATATTTTCAGAGTTGTATTTTGGACAGACAAAATATATAAAAATGTGACTCAGCTAAAATATTTACCACAAAAATGTGACTCCGCTAAAATATTTATCACAAAACTACAACTCTGCTAAAAGAAAAAATCAGAAGTAAAATATTTAAAAATATATGTTAAAAAAACTATGAAAAATGCAATGAATAGTTGTTGAAAAAGTTTAAAAATATGTTTATAAATTTAAGTACTGAATTAACGTAAATATTTTCAAAGGATTTTACTAAAAATTTTTTAAAAATTTCAAATTTAAAAACCGTTAAAAGTATCGAGTAGTATCGAGCATCCAAATCAAAAATATCGAGTAGTATCCAGTATTCAAAAGTAATCGAATTTACCAGCACTACTACTAGTTATCCATAAATTTTTTTTTTCTGGTTTTAGTAGCAACATTTTTTATTTTCTCTTAGCTAAAAATTAACTTAAATATAACTAAGATCTTGTATACTTAACAGATTTATTTTGCTGTTCTTATCTTATTAATATTTAGCAAAAATATTCTGCTCATTTCAGAAGTTTTTCTTCAAGATAATTATACCCTACACCACTACGCGGACAGGGTATAAAAAGTTTGTGCTGATGTTTTTAAAGATTTAACAATGCCCATCCGTCCGTCTGTCTGTCTGTATTCATCTGCGCACGCTACCGTTCGAAAATATTTAGTTAAATATTTTTATGAAATTTCGTACACTAGGCACAAGGACGAAGCGTATTGATTTTGGTCAAAATCGGTCCATCCCAGCAAAACCTTGGTAATGACCGGTCATTACTACATGCATTACTTAGATCTCATATCTCATTACCCTTTGAATTACTTTTAAACTGAATGTAATGAGTTACCGATAATTATACCCCACACATTACTATTTCACAATAGCTGAAACCAATAATATATGTTCTAAATCATTAAAAACCATAACTATGGCGTAACCTAGTGGTTATCGTTTTTGCCTGACAGACATGAGGATCGCTGCTCAACTCGTGTTGGCTTCCATTGTTGTTTTTTTTTTTTGTAATTTATATTAAACATCTATTTATAGAAATGTTGATGTTCATTAAGCAGTATTTAATAACAACAAGTTTTGTGAAAAATAGACATGTAAAACAGTTGCCACAATAAATGTGTACATAAGTTAAAGCAATAAAAATCATAGTGATGTCGTGTTCTAATGGTTAGAATGTTTGCCTGACAATCGTGGGGTACGCTGATCAATACGTGTCAGCTCCTATTGGTTTTTAAATTTTTATATTTTTTTAAATCTATATTCAACATCTATTTATAGAACAGCTGATAAACTACTTACAGGTAACAATGACATCACCATGTTAAAATAAGTAGTTTAGTAATTAAAAGGTAACTAGTGAACACTTAAGATTTCAATACCTAAAACTCATTACATGGTAATGAAAGGTTTTGCTGGGATGTTTTGCTAATGCTAATTAAAATGCCGACTTATATGGGATCGAGGACAAAAACTATTGATTTTTGTTAGAATCGGTCCATGTTAAGACCTAGTGCTCATATAAAGGTCCCCCCAAAATTGGTTTGTTCGCACGCTACAGGTCGCTAATACAAATACATTTTGATGAAATTTGGTGCACTAACTTATATCGGCCCAAGGACAAAGCCAATTTCCTTGTGATAGAATTTATCCATTTATGCACCTATGACTATATTTCCGATTTTCACTTAATACACCTATTATTAGGTAAAACCTAAATTTACATATTTTCTAATTTTTTACTTATTTATAGACGCATTTTAACGCAAGTCCATTTGAATTTCGGATCCAAATATTAGCTGACTTTCAAACAGACTGGTGTAGGGTATCATATATTTTTTTTATTTAAAGAGAAGGAACACTTGAGAAAGTCTTCATATTAATTAACGTGTTGCTTTCCATTGAAAAGAGATAGGAAATAAGTGAAAGTTGGTGAAAGATGAAGGGCTTCAAAGATGTCAGCATGCCCGACTTTGTTACTCTTTTTTTAACAATTTTTTTTAAATAGTTTTAAATAAAATTTTTACAAACTCTTTTCTATTAGTGTAATTATAACCTGTATACCATAGATTACATAGAGCTCTTCCTCTTTGACATTCGCTGTCAGTGCACGTATCTCATGAGAATGTATTGGACATACGTCCTAGGCCCATTAACTTTTCTCGAGAAGTTAACTTTACCTTAACCATGGGTAACTAACCAATACTAAATAGTTATCCCTATGAAAATTTAACCATAATAACTTATCAATATTTTAACTCTGGGTAGTTAACCTTAGTATGAAATGTCAGAATTAAAACAAAAAGAAAAACAAAAATTAATAACAAAAAATTTTTTTTTCAATATGGGAAAATTAAAAGTTTTTCTCGCGGTTTTTTGTGTGTTTCTGGTCGTAAAAAAAATAATACAAGTGACCACGTCGTTTTTTTTAAGATCCGCGGTCGCTAAATGCTATAAAATGATTGTGTCTTTTTGCATACTACGAGAGATGATTTAATTAAATCCATTGGGTAAGTCTATAAAATAAAAGTGGATTATTGGAACTATTAATAAGTATTTCGTGCTAATCGAGACAACCGCGCAAAGATTCGTGGAAATTTTGTGATAGATTATTAAAGTAAGGCAATTTATGTGATCAGCACATCAAAGTGAGTAGAAAAATAATCGCTGTGCATGATTTTGTATCTTTTTGTAATTGCGAGTCAAAACTGTGGGTTGTTCAGGGGTTCCTCACATACTTTTAAAATATTTAAAACATGATTGGTTCACATTTCATAAATTCGAGAGTGATTTCTATGTGCTTTTTTATATTTAAGAATTAAATTCAATAGTCTTGTACTTCATTCAGTAGTCTTAAGCGAATTTGATACGCTGATTCCAAATTCTTAAATGTAAGTTACCCAAAATTGATGGAACAATTGTTTTTCTGAGAGTGGTTTTCAAAAGAATTTTTTCCTATAACGGTACACAAATTAAGAAAATGTTGTCCTATGTATTTTAGAGAACAAAATTCATTCTTTACTACCATCGTAACAAAAAGTCTTAAGGCTGAGTTACCCAGCCGTAAACGTATCTGTAACGAATCAGCTGTTCCGATACCACAAGAAGAAATGTATACGAATGGTTACTAACACGCAAATGTAAACGAACTTGCCGGATCATTCTGTTGAAATCAGAATTTTCTATCCGGCATCGAAACAGCTGAATGATTTTAGTCGGAAAAAATATGAAATGAATAAAGAAAATTGATTCAAAGAACAAATAAGGAATAAAAATTAACAAATAAATGGAAAAATTTAGAATAAAATATAAAACCACATGAAATAGATGCTAAATAGTAATGTCGTTTACGATAATCTATAAGTGTACTTTTTAGCTACGGCACGGTACAGTTACATCACATTTACGGTCCCATAATCCGCCCTTTAAGCTATTTGAATGCGTTTTGTATAGTATTTTAAAATTCGTAGAAAGCTATTTTTCCCGTGTTTAATCACGATTTTCTCAAAATTGAGAGGTGATAGAGAATTCGGAATAGAGATTTGGAATCAGCAAGTAAAATACTAAAATTATGTATCAAGGTAAAGTGGGGTAAATGCACATCGAAAATACTTACATGTGTCATAGACGATTCTTAGTCAAAGTTTGATTAAAGCTGCGCTTTAAATTTTTTTAATAGTCATCATTACAAGTCTAATGTATTAAAATATCTTATGTAGGGTGAATTGTTCTAAAATAGCCTTGGTTAAGTTTCTTAACCACAGAAATTTCTATGGTTAAATTTTAGCATTGGTTAGAAGAAATGCTTGGTTAAAATTTAGATAAGTTATTCAAAAAATATGTTTACCAGTGGTTAAGGCTAGTAGAGGTCTTAACCAGGGTATAAATTGAGATAAGTTAACGGGCCCTAGACATATACAAAAAATATTTGAATGTTTGTGAAAAATATGTTTGTTGACAAAAGAAGAAGAAGAGTAAGTTATCTGTAATCAATACTGTATACTAGAGTGGTCAAAAAAAAAAAAGTTGTAATTTTCACGCTCCACAACCCTACAAATATGCCACTTTGAAAAAAAATGTGGTCTGATCAAAAAAATCACCAAAAAAGTTTTGTTTAGAGGTAGCACATTGCAATTGAAGTTTCCAGGTTGTACTTTTTATATTATTTTTAATTAATTAAAAATAATGGAAAAAATGAGAAAAATTAAATATAAATATTACGATCGCGACATATCAAATCTAATACCTTTTTAGGTGTACATTACGAATTTGAAATCAAAATTGAAATCGTAGTCGCGGATTTCGCGAAATTTGAAAATTACATACAAAAAATTATCAACTTCGATCAGGTTGTTTTCTTATATTTACCAATATGAAATTTTCGTTTTTGCATTAATATATATCTGTGGAATGTCCTATTATGAGAGATATGGTTTTTGGTAGCAATAAAATTATAGCAATCTAAATAATAGCGAAATATTAAAAAATTTCAAATTTTAAGTTAATTTGCAAGGATATCTGTTATCCTTTTTAAAATTAATATCAGTGTTATATATAATGAAGGCCCTTGGTAAGTGAATTGCAAAAGTATAACTAATACCATTTTTCGATAACACCGTTTAAAGGTAATTAGGAAAATATCTCAAAAAACTTGAGTTTTTTGAATTTTCAAAAACCGCGAATAATTCATAAACCACAAATTTTTTTAAAGTTTCGATTGCTGATTCATAATCTTCATTAAAATAAAGATCAGATTTGAGAAATTTGCGCATTCAAGTCAAAAACAAGTTGAATTTTTAATTACATCTTTTCGGAAAATTTCAAAAATTTGACTAAAATATATATTTTTTTGTATAAATTTAAAAAAAACCGCGATTTACTTAAAAGTTACTTAATTTTTTTAAGTTTTGATTTTAAATTCCTTATATTCACATTAATTAAGACCAGATTTAAAAAAAATTGTTAAATAATAGCGTACAGGTTAAGAAATAATTAAATTTAAAGTCAACCCTTCTTTTTGTATAAATTACTCTAGAGATAAATTACTAATTCTTAAAAGACAACTTTTTGTGCTACCGCTAAATAAAAGCGGATTTAGCTGAAACTTGGCACAGAGAGTTTTTAGACATTAAGGAATAGGGGCGACATTGTGGAGATCGCGAATTCCAACTTTCATGTTTTTTTGGACCACTCTACTGTATACCTTTCATTGGTGTTTTAAATTATTCGAGAATGAATTGGAAAGTGATCTGAATTCCGTGAATTATCAAATATTAAAATATGATAAATAGTACAAAAATGAAATTGTCAACTATTTGTTTTCGTTAAAGTCGGAGCACTTCTAATTCTTTATTAACTCGGGTTAAGATTAGACCATATTATTGCTTGCATAAATTAAACCGCAAAATTTTTGTTTAAGATGGGTATACCACAGAAAAAGGCACATTCCGGTGTGGTGTACAAAAATTCCGTAGGATGACACATAGGTGGCGCCACTAATGAAAAATCCATATGATTTTTTGGAACTACTAACCTTCGGATGACATCTGTCAAAATTCAATGACAACGTATGGCTAACGAGGCTTTAATACAAACTAGCTCAAAAGCGTCGCCGTAATCAAAACTGTACATAAATTGTAGTTTGGCCAGATTTTAGTTCTGGCGGCAGCGTACGGGAACTCACCTTTTATTGTAGATTAAATTAACATTTTTAGATGCATGATAACTAATTTGTGTCATAAAATCATAAAATATATTATGATTTTATTTTTTTATTGTAATTAAAATTAGTTAATTTTAAAATGTTGCTCATTTTATGAAAAATATGTGAAAAATAATAAAGATAACTTTATTGTTTGTTTTTTTTTTTCAAAATTCAACGCGTGTACCATAACACGACTGGTACGAAATTAAGAAAGTAGTATAAAAAATATTGATAATATTAAAATTCAGCGATGTACAATATATAGCACCACTTACTAGAATTCTAATTTAAGGATTAAAATAAAAAGTTATATTTAAATAAAAATACCACCATTCATATTAGATCTGTTTCACTTCGTTACCGCGGATATGGAATTAAAAAAAGGCAAAAAAATTAATAAAAACTTTTTTTGGCCGGAATATTACAACATAGGATTGCCCCTGTTTCAGATCAAAAGTCCAATTTTAGGAAATTTAAGTTTTTTTGAAACATTAATCTAACAGATATTTCTGAGCGTATATTGATGAAATTAATTCACTCAAAATAGTTTGTAGTTTAAATTAACTGAAAATGTAATTTAAAATAAATAAAAACCACTTGAAAACCGGTCTACTAACTTTTCATTTAATTCAAAAGAACTTTTCATTTATTTTTAAATGTTAATAAACTAATCAAAAAATCCTTAAAAAATAATGATTTTTCATTTATTTCGTTTTTTTAACTTTCATAAACTAAACTACAAAGTCCGTAGGAATAAATTATATTTAGTTTATTTTGTTTTTTTTAATGACCTAGAAATCTAAATGGGTTTCTTTTTTTAAAAAAATATTTTAAAAGAAAATACGTATTTTTATGTAATTTATTTTTTAAATAAACGACAAAAAAGTTAAAAAGTATATTTCTTTCAGAACACTAATCTTAAGTGCTGTTGGGTCTATATGACCCCACGGAGAAAATATTGGTATTATTATTATCACATAAATTAGTTAAAATTTAGTCACTAGGTAGCTGATTCAAAAATGGATCCCTCTGGGAACTACCTTATCTGAATAATAGGAGCGTATTCAGGCCAAGCTTGCAAACATTTTGTCAGTTTTGCACTACCTCGCTTAGTTTTCGAAATACAGGTCATTTTGTAAAATGGCGATTTTTAAAATGGTAATTTTCTCGAAAACTAAGCGAGATAGCGCAAAACGGACAAAATAGTTGTTCCTTTGGAGTGTTCAAACGACAGAACATACATAGAAGCTTAACTTCCCTATATTTGTTGTTTTTCCCAATATGGAAACTGTAGTGCAAACACTCCGTTACCGTGTTGCCAATTTCGCGCTTTTATGGCTAGATTTAGATATTTCTGAACTCGCTTAGCTAGAAAAATTTTGATTTAGCCACAAGTTTAGCCATTTTTAGAAACTGTTTAGCTATTTTTGCGTTTTTCAGAAAAATATAATTTTTGAGCCTAAAATTTTAACAATGGTTACCGCGTTGGACTGTTACACGTGAGGTTGTGGGTTCGAGCCCCAACCAAGGCATCCAACCAATCGCAGCGGGGGTCAAGGGAAATTATTTCCAAATGCCAACCTCACCCACAGTCCACCTTGGACATGGTGTCCCCTGTTAACGCTGACTGGGCTCTGACGACCGAGTATGGGCGGTATAACCTGGTTCCCACGGCAATCGGACTATGTGCCGGAACGATTCGGATGTATTCTAATTTTTTAATATATCCGAGCAAGGATTGCCACTCCGGCATTAAATGAGAATTATTAACTACAAATTCTCTTTTTAAAGCCGTTACAACAACAACAACCAATCGCAGCGTCCAACTTCGGTGTTCCCATAGCACTTAACCCCACCGAAGTAAAATAATATAACAGGGCTATGAACTAAAAAGCTTCAACAAAGTTCGCCAACTCACTGTCAGATGGCGCACAACAACTGTTTAAAAATTCAACATCTCGCACAATTACAGTGTTGCCATATTTGAAGCCCTTCATCTTTCACCACCTTTCACTTCTTCTCTATCCCCTTTCCAAAGGAAGCAACACGTTAATTAATAGGAAAAATTTCCTGAGTGTTGCTTTTCTTTATAAAAAAAAAAAAAACATAGAGTTGCTTTTAATACTTAAGGTTGGTAGGTACACTAATGGGAAAAAAGTCTTTAAAAAAAATTAATTAAAATTACTAAGAATTAGTTAAAAATGATGCTGCAGAAAAAAACTGCTGAATTAGCAGATTATTTTTGATATATATTAGTAAGATAGGAACAGAAAAAATAAAACTGTTAAATATACAGAATTTTAGTTACATTTGAGTTAAATTTTTGTTAATAGAAAATAACAAATTAACCTGCTGAAATCAGCAAAAAATTTTGCTAAATAATTAGTAGCCTAAAAAATCACGACAAAATTTTAAATTTTCGAAGTGTTTTTGATTTTTATTTTAAATGCAAATAAAAATCGAGCCTTTTGAAAACAGCAGTTTACAATTTTTTTAGCAAATATTTCTGTTAATTTAGCAGGATAGACTGCTAAATGCATTTAACTAAATTTAGCTTAAAAATAACAAAATTTTTTTGCTATTTTTAGTATATTAATATTTAGGAAATATTTCTGTAGATTTTACAGTAGAATTTGTCATTTTCAACTAACTAAAAGTTAACTTAAATATAACTAAAATTAAGTAAATTTAACATTTTTTTGCTGCTCTTATTTTACTAGTATTTAGCAAACTAAATCTGCTAATTTAAGAATTTTTTCTGTAACATCATTATACCCTACACCACTACGTGGACAGCGTATAATAAGTTTGTGCTGATGTTTGTAACACCAAAAAATATTGGACCTAGACCCACCTTTTAGTATACCGATCGACTCAGAATCACTTTTTGTTACGATTTAACGATGTCCGTCTATCTGTCCATGCATTCTTGTGCGCACTCTACAGGTCGCAAATATTAAGATATTTTGATGACATTTGTCGGCCCAAGGACGAAGCCTACTGATTTTGGTTAAAATCGGTCCATGTTTGGACCTAGTTCCCATAAAGGGTCCCCCCAAAATTGGCTTGTTTACACGCTGCAGGTCGCAAGTACGAAGATATTTCAACGAAATTTGGTTCGCTGATTCACATGGTCCCAAGGACAAAGCCTATTGATTCTACATAGGATCGGTCCATATTTGGACTTATCGCCCATATGGGCTATATTTCCGATTTTCTCTTATTTTATGATTTTATAGAAAATTTTTACACAAGTCCCATTCGAATTTCGAATCCAAACATTAGTTGGCTTTTTACCAGACTGGTGTAGGGTATTATATAGTCGGCATGCCCGACTTTAACTTTTTTACTCGTTTTTAACTAATTTTTGGTTGCTTTTCTGCTATTTTTACAGATTTATTTCTATGAGTGTAGATTTCACTGTATTTAGTAATTTTTTAACAAAATCGCGTGATTTTTCTTATAAAATACTTCATCCAATTTTTAGCTTTATTTTAGTAATTTTTTTACACAATTGGTTGATAATTTTTGCTATTTTAGAAAATCTTGTAAGGCGATTTTAACTCAAGTATTGTGATCGACACTACACGCAGAAAAAAACTGGGGGAATATTACCTATGTGCTATGTAATTATACAACTACATACTTTTCGAGTTAGTTTTACAAAGTTCTAGTAAATTATGCACATCTTTTTGTAAAATATATACAATCCTTGCAAAATATATACATGTGTAGTGGAAAATATCCGAAAAAATACATATATTTTGCTAGAAAATTGTAAAACTTACTTCGAACTTATGTAGTTGTATAACTACATAGCACTTAGATAAAGTTCCCCCTGTTTTTTTCTGCGTGTAGAGAGATACATGTACACTTACAAAAAAAAGTTAGTACAAAAGTCTGTTAAACGCGTTCTGATTTAATTGAATTAATTTTTATATTATTTTGTCTTAAAATTTAGGATTGAACTAATATTTTTTGTAAATCCAATTTAGCTTAACGATTAATTTCATCCGTATTTGAACTAACTTTGCATGCTAATTTTTAGTAATTTGTGTTTCTTAATTTTACAAATTTTTCTGTCCCTGCTATCAATATCATATAGAGTTGGTACTATATTTTCTTATTTTTTTTTTGTATCATTATAAAATGGATTATATCTCGGAAACTAAGCGAGATAGAGCAAAATATCATTATAAAATGGATTATATCTCGGAAACTAAGCGAGATAGAGCAAAATAAAAAAAAAAAAATCTTTACTCTGTACTTATTAATCCTTATCAGCCACCTATACTCCCAATAATAAATATGAGCCTGTTTCGGGACAGATCGGGAGAGTTCAGAAACCCAGATTGTAAGCGACATTTTAGTAGAAACTTTCAGTTAAATCAAGTAAAGTTTTCTTAGCTAAGTTAACTAAAATTGTCTGTGTATTTAGCAGTAAGTAAAATTTAGCTTAACTAAATTTGGCAGACCATAATTCTCAACTTCGTTGAAAATTCTGCTGGCGCAAATACAGGTACTATTTCCCGTTATCTTAGCAGAATTTTGAACCATTTGTACGGACTTTTTTTATGGGTGTAATTTTGTTAGGATATCTACTACTTGTAGCCTGGTAGTCTCAGAGCATTACAAGGTCAGCTCAAAATCGAAAATTAAAATTTTTTTTTTAGTTTTTTGTTTTTAGTTTTTTTAATTTTAAAAATTCAATTTGAAATACACACACAATTTTTTATTATTTTTGGATTATGCATAGTTTAAAGAAAATTAGAAAATTAAATTTTTTTAAAAATGTTAACCTATTGAGGAGCTGTGAGCCATCAACATTATATCTTTAGTTCCATATTTCTCCAATACGGGGTATAGTAACGCGCCAAAAATACCATAACAATAATTCTCAGCCATAAGTCCACGTCTTCCAGTGTTGCCAGTTTTTTTTTCAGACTTTATCCCCAATTTTCAAATTGTTATCCCCAAAAATCCCCAATTTTCAATTTATTATCCCCAAAAATCCCCAATTTTTATTTTCTGGAAAAATTCGTATTCGTTCACTTTTTTTTTTTTAAATTAATGTAAAAATACCATATTTATTTAATTTTTTTCGATACCTTATACACTCAAAGTCAATAAATTGTGTAATTCTAACAAATTATAAAAAAGAACAAATAAATTTAAATAACAGCATAAAAATATGTCAGCCAAATTTTTTCGTTTTAAATATTTCAGAATCAAAATATTCCGATTCATCAGCTTCAGACATTTGGTTGCGTATAGTACTGTATAAAAAAGTTTTAATATTTCAGCAGATGGATTGAATTTTTGACAATTGAATAACATGTAAAGTATATATTTAATTTAAGAAGAGCTTCTTATAACTCATATTACGTCCGAATAACATTAAATATTTTGGAACCAAAAGGAATTCAAATTTTCACCAAAAGTAATTAAGGTTTGTACGCACATTAACTTTCCAGACACAAATTTGTGTAGCCTAAAATCATGCATTATTATCATCTTACTTAAAAGAAATACATACATATATAAATATTTAGAATTATCAGGGTTAAATTCATAAAAATATAATGTTATCCCCAAAAAATCCCCTAAAATTTCGTGTCATCCCCAATAAATCCCCGGATCCCCAAACGGAAACTTTTATCCCCATTGACGAAAAAATCCCCAATTTGGGGATAAATCCCCTAAACTGACAACACTGACGTCTTCAAAAATTTCGTTAGAAAATCTGCAGCGGTTCATGTTTGGTTTTAAAGGGTTAACCATGATTTTGCGTTGGTCGCATAAAAAATTAAGAGAAATCGAACAAAACATCGCGTGCCATAGTTTTGCCAGCCCTGCCCTATATTATATGGTACGATATATTTAATATTCAGTTTGCGCTGATGTTTCTTTATACTAAAAATACTAGAACGAGAGCCACATTTTTTATTAAACCTAATATACCAGGGGTGGCAAGACTTTTTTCGCTGCGTGCCATAAACGGACATATTTTTTTTGTAAAAATTTCTCGCGTGCCACCTTAATTTAAGTTGTCTTTTGAAAGTCCTTTTTTAAAAATTTTTAAAATTTAGAAAATTTCTCTTAAAAATATCGCAGATGTACATATTTATCAGCGCTACGGATAACCCCCATGAAATAATCCCCAAAGGGAAAAATTAAATAACATCCAAGAAATGAGGTAAAAATTTTTGACGGTTATTTAATTTTTGGGGTTTTATTTAATCTTTAAATATTGAGATTATTTCAATATAAAAAAATCCCCAATGAAATAAAATTAAAACAGTTTGAACATTATTGCATTTTAATTTTTTGGGGGGTTATTACATTTTTAGTGGTTATTTCGTTTTGTTAAAAAAGTTAAATTATTGGGCGCCATCAATTATTTAAGTACGTAAGAAACTAGTTGAAAAATACTTCGGGCAAAAATTTGATTTTCTTAAAATAAATCGCGCGGTTTTTATCATCATAATAATGCATGAAAAGCGAATATTATGAATTTAAACAGATAAATTTCTATTTCAGATGAAATGGCTCTGCGAAACACGATCAAAACTCAATTTCAAATTCCAACAAAGGGGGTTATATCATTATGAAACTTATTTTCAGCCTTTTATTTCATAACACCTATTTTTCCTCTTTAAAAAAAACTAAATTTTTTAGATCCAATTTTATTACAAGTTGTTTTCCATTTTTGTGCAATTTTTTGGTACTTTTTACTTCTCGCGTGCCACCTAAAATCCACTCGCGTGCCACTACTGACTCGCGGGTCATAGTTTTGCCAGCCCTGTAATATACATATTTCACTATATCTTATGTACCGTTAATTGAAATTTCCTTCCCAAAATATGACCCAAACCTTACTGTGGTGTGAGTGGTAAAGTCGGCATGCCCGACTTAAGTTTTTTTGCTTGTTTTTTTTCATTTGTACCTATTTACCTTTTCTCTGTATTCAAAATTTTATCCGGTGGTTCGATATTTCTACCAAAAAACGAAATATAGAAAACCATGATGAAATTGTATATAGTTCCAGTGTATAGACAGTGTTTATAGACAAATTAGTTGTGATAGTAGTGACATTGGTCGTAAGATCCAAATCAAATATTTGAACACGAACATAAAATACGTTTTAATTTTATTCTGGTACGATAAGAGGTAGATGACTGTTGTTTAATAGGTGATGGAAATTGTTACAGTAACTTGTTGGTTGTTTTCAAACTTTGTGGTTGTAGTAGTAAAGATGTTTGTTAAAAAACAAAATATTGAAATTAATATTTTATTTCTTTTGCAATTTTTTTTAAAACAATTCTATGATTTGTTTAATTTATTTTTATAATTTTATACGCACAAAGCAAACAGTTTTGATAGCGGTTTTTTTGATTTATTTTTAAAATGCGTAAATTATTTTATTTTAATTTTATTTTTAGCTTAGAAGTAAATTTTTTTGCTTAAGTACAATCACGGGTTTATAATAGCTATAGAAATTACAAATACAAAAAAATTTATTAGTTTTATTTTTTTTTTCACTTATTGTAATTATTTTTTACACTTAAGGTAGTTTTTCTTGTATTAAGAGTTTTGTGTTTCATTGTTGTTGTTGTCGTTATTGTTAGTAATTTTATTAAAAAAAATTAAATATGCACGTAATTATTTTTTATTGTTGTATTTTTTATAAAGGCTCGAAGCAATGCACGTATTTACATTCAACCGCAAACACATTTTTACCAAAAATGTTGGGGAGCATAAGGTAAAATTGAAAATGGGGTAATGTGGGAAATCACAATTTTTGAACATGTTTGTGCACCTTTGAAATCAAATGCATACATTTTTATTTATTTTTGAGGACAAATAAACATATTATATCGTGATTGCTGCCAAGAAGTGTAAATTGATGGTGTTTTTAATTAGAACAATTGACTGAAAGCGATTATTTGTTGAAAATCTTAAAATAGGGGGATATGAGAGAAATCATGAAACCTTTACCAATAACCAAATAAATTGCTAGTACAATCTTACTTCATAATTATTAATAGCTAAAATGTACATATAATACCTACAATAATAAAATTTATCAAAATTAATGAATGTTTTCCGTTCGATTTGAGATCATATACAGTGGTGTGCAATAAAATAGAGCCATTCAAGTTTTTTTCTAATTTTATTCTCGTTGCCTTTATTTTTAAAGATCAAGATAGTGGATAGATTCGCCCAAAAATGCGAGGAGATAGTTTAGAAAATTATGTTTTTTTATTTTGTTACTTGTTTTAAGTAGGCGTGGCTTTTAATGAAAAATAAGCGGTATCGACCTTCTATCAAATTACATAGTAAAATTTTGCGAGTACTGATCAGTTCTGAAAAAACTGTATATTTTTGGAATTCCTATAAAATTTCCTTAATTCTTGCATTATTTTCTTCTACAAATGGTCGCCAGACTTAAAATGGCAGTGCCTTAAACATGACCAGATTTTTCATTGTTTTTTTAGCAATTTTAGAATAAATTTAACACAGTTAAAATTTTATATGGGAAACAATAAAAAATGTAACAGTTAAAGCCAAATCTAAACATTTCCGATTTTATCCCAATGCTATTTTCATCCTTTGTTAAAATGAAAATCGTATATGGCAAACAACAACAAATGTAACAGTTAAAGCCAAATCTGAACATTTTCCATTTTACCCCATATTACCTTATAAGATTTACAACCACATGCATACTATTATTAAACTTTGACGTACATATTTAATGTCACTTGGACATTGAGTGATTTAAGGAAACAATTTTTTAATGGGGGAAGTACACCCACAAATTCAAAAGCATGTGATTTTTAGGACTGAAAGTGAGTTGCCAAAATTTTATATCCGTATTATTGCCCCTCCATGTAAAAACTTCAAAAATCCCCGTCTTAGTGAACGTCTACGACAGAGGAGGAACCTTCATATCAAATCTCAATTTCAGGGGAGTACTTTTCCACTTTTGAACCTCCATTTTTACCACATTCCTGTCCAAAATTCGAAAAATTTCCTTATCGAAAAGTTAGCCCAACTCCAAGGAACGTAGTTTTTAAATTAAGGTTTCTAGCCAAAGTGGTTGGCAGGCCGTCAAGGGGGGCTGCCCCTTTTTGCTACTCCTGGTATGAATTTCCAAAAATCTTGTCTTAGGGGTGTTCTACGCTTAAGGAGGAACCAACATATCAAATTCAACTTCCTAGTTGCAGCTGTTTGCATTGGCATAACATTTTTCTCCTTTCGGCAGGAAATTATAAAAATCCCATTGTCCCATCGTCTACACGGAGGAGGAACCTACATACCAGATTTCAACTTCCTATTTCCAGCAGTTTGGGCAGGCCTTCAAGAGGGAGACTATCAACAAGAACTTTTAATTTTGCTTTTATTGTGTTATTTTCTATTGAAATTCATATTTTGAATGAGGGGTATGTATAGTTGATCTTTTATTTGGTAAATGAGTGAGTTTGTTCGATTTTAGATCATATATATTAATATCTCTTTCCTGCTGGCCTTATCGAATTCTTTCAAATTTTTTATTCTTTGTAATTTACTTGTAAACATTGTATCATCTTTCTTTAATTTAAGAAAAAAAATTAAATTTAATATTTATTATTTTATTTTAATAATTTGTTCTTTAAAATACTAAGGTCATTCATAAGGGGTGTGCTATTTGTTGTATCGTCCGAACAAAGAACAGGGTTTCAAATTTTAAATTGAAAAAATACAACTTTTCAGAATAGAAATAATTTTAAAAATTCTTACAACTAATACTATAATTTTTTGTTTAACAAATGATGAAATTAAACACATTTTTTGCGAATCGTTATAAAATTAATCAACTTTAAGTCCTTTTTATACCAACACGTTTTGTTTTATACTACCCTGCAGAGAAAGAGCATCCTCTTTTTTAAGCATACAATTTTTATCTACATTAAAAATAAGAGAGTGCAAAAATTAAATACTACAAATACAACAACACATAGAAATTTCACGCACAGGCATATTTTTATACTGTAAATTTTTTAAATTTATAAAGGTATTGGTTATTTCCAATGACACGCACATATTAATTCATTGATTTAAATGCTAAATTTTGAACTACTACCAGTTCCAGAAAAAATACAACTCAAAAATAAGAGTAGTTCAAATTTGGCATTTCCATTAATGAACTGAACAGGTGCATGTCATAACAAAGAACCGATGCTGTTGTAAAATTAAGAAATTTTAGTGCAAAGCTATGCTTGCGGGCAGGCTGACCAGACTTGGGGTTTTGTCCCCAAATTTGGGGATATATCTTGGGGACAAAAAATTTCATTTGGGGACATGGGATTTTTTTGGGGATTTAAAAATGTTTTTGGGGATATTTACAATCTTTCGTAAATTTTGGAGATTATGTTAATTTTGAATAATTAATTAATTAATTATTAAGAAATCATTAGTCAAGTTTTTTCATGTAATTTCTGCGGAAAGTACAAATTTACCCTTTTATACATTTTCCGTAACAATTCAATGCTTTCTAACAAGAATAAATATTTTATGCCTGAGATTTGAAAAAGATAATTTTTTTTGAATAAGCTGGCATTACAATTTATTCAATTTATGAATTAGTTAATTAATTATCACTTAAATTAAATTAAATTAAATTAAATTAATGATTTAAATTGAATAAAGTTAGGATGAGATTTATTCAAATTTGAATTTAATAAATTTTGATTCGATTAAATTTTTCGTCTTATTATATGATTCGCGAAGTATAAATCAAGGCACACATTTTTGGTTAAATTGATTTGTTAAAATTTAACCAATTAGCTTGACTCTATGAAAAGAATCAACAAGAATTAAAATGTTCCTTTGAATAAGATATTGACTAATTGAAGTAGGAAATAATTCAATAAATAAAATGAGTTTTGCGAATCGATTTGTTAAAAATTGATTCAGATTTAAAAGTCAAATTAAAGAATTGCAATATATTTTTAAAGGCCTGATTGTGGAGACAAACTTGAAAAATTTAAATGTACGAATTCTTTAAAAAATTAGTTCAAAATCTTGAAAATTTTAGCAAATTGAATAAACCTCGGTACCTTTTTTAACATTTTTTTTTAGTTGGGGATATACTAAGAAAACGAAAAAAAGTATCTGGCAAGCCTGCTTGTGGGGCATGTCTCTAGGAGTTGTTGTATTTGTATTATTTTATTTTTGCAGATTACTTTATTGGATGTAAATAAAATAGTCAGGCTTTTTGAAGTAGTGCTTAATATTTTTGTTGGGTACATTTACACTAACCAAAAAATAGAAGTTTTTGAAAACTTCTTATATTTAACTATCAAATTCATACAAATTTTGAATCAAAGGCTGCATTCATACCTAATTCCTAAACACGTGTTTAGCTAAAACACGTATTTTATCTCTTTATTCTACTACAACAGTTCTTTATTCTTTTACATTCGTTTTAGCTAAACCCGTGTTTAAGATTTAGGTGTGAATGCCGTTGAATTCACAGTTTAAGTGGTAAAATAACATGATTTTTAAGGTTTAGCCCATAAAAAGTGAACGAAGGTCGGATAGAAAAATTCAGTTAAAATAGGTGGAAACTAACTCCATCTATTGAGCACTTTGAGAACTAAATTTTGGATATATTAAAACCAAGTGATTAAAAAATCCGGCTACTATTAATTCCTTAATGTGATATATAAGAGAATAGAATAATGTATTTAGCCTTAATTCGCAGCATTACGACAATGTTCAACTGGGAATGAAATTTTAGTCTAGCGTTAGTTACGCAAATGGGTATAGTCTTGCAAAAAACATATTTACAACAATCTAAGAAGAGGTTCAGCAGGAAAGTGAAGCGAATATAAATGATTCATTTTCAATGATAGCCAATCCTTTTCGAATGTCAACCTAACCAATTGCCCAGTTTGAATTGGGTGTACCCTGTTAATGCGTCGACTTGGTTCTGTCCACCGTGTAATTGCAAACGGACGGATGCGTCGAAACGATTATCAGATTATCAAACCGAGGTTTGTCAACTTAAAAGTCTATTCAGAACGTGAGAGTATACCGTACTTTAGAGTGGACTGTACCAAAACAAGAAAGAAAGAATGATATGAAAAACTTTTAGTGTGAAGGAGAAACCAACAAAATCCACTTTGTAGCACAACCCATGAACTCATGAATTTCACTTCACACAGTGTGATGTCACTAATATATAGAAATGCCAAAGGCAACTCTGTGGACTTGGCTCTAAATTTTGGATTGTAAATGTAACCATAGCAATTATATTCTTTATGTGGTTTTTAATTTTCACAACGGTAAATTTTTTAAACCACATAAGAGATCAAATACATAATGATTTATTGATAAAATTTTTTTATTGACATATCAATCAATGAAAAGTACATATTATCCATAGATGAATGTATACATTAGCCTCGGTCAAAATTGTATACATACTTGTGAGGGTGGTACATTTTTGAAATTTTTATTTAATGTCTGTGGTAACTAACATATTGCGGTTTTAAGTGATTTTATAATTTCGTTTTATACTACGAAATCACGAAACATTAAAACAGAGTGAGAGAAAATACAACCAACGCTTCAAACACTTAACAAAAACAACTACACTCAAAAAAGTTTGTCGGTAGAATCTACTGAAAAAGACAGTTAAAACAGAGGTATATGTAGTTAAGAAGACGAAATTTATTATTGTTATTTTTAACTGTTGAAAAATAACTAACAATTTCGTAAAATTAACGACAGACAAAATGGCTAAAAAGTAGTTTTTTAATTCATTTGGTATTATAAAAGTATATTTTAATACAAAACAAAAGTTCTTTCCATTACAAAAATTTGTGTAATTCCTTCAGCCTATTTAAAATTTAATGTAAAAATTTCGAACGGTTCTCCAGGTTCTCCAAGTTTCTGATTCTTATTTGCAAATTAGGAATATATCAATAATAACAAATATAAACTAAACAAGAATTTCTAAAATTCAACGAAATTTTTTATTTTTTAAATAACTAACAAAAGCAACTGTTTACTATAAAATTACTGGTTTGATATTTATTGTTTATTATGATATTTATTGTTTATTATGATATTAAAAATAACTGCTCTAAACAACTGTTACGAAATTACATTACTTTTAGTTCCTATAACTGGCATAACAGTTGTTTTGCAGTTTTTCATAGAAAAAACTGTAATTATAGTTAAAAACAACAACTACTGATTACTACACGTTTGTGTACTACAGCTGTCATGTAGTAACTGTCGAACTTTTTTGACTGTATGTTACCTCTGAAAGAATACAAACTTAACACAACGACAAAACATTAGAAATGAGGTACAAAACAAAATAAAATTTACACCAAAATAACGATGTTGAAATAAAATTAATATCACATAGAGTACAGAGATGCCAAATAAAAAATTTATTCAAAATATAAAGATAAAATCGTACAACTAGTTTTTCTAAAATTTTAATGTACTGGTGGATAAAATGGGAAATTTATGTGGCTCCACAATTGAACCAATATTTGTTTAGCTTCTTTTCAATGATCCATTCCTATTCGCTAACTTTCTGCTTTACAGTATTTTTTATGCTTTTTCCTCATTACTACACTCATAGAAATAAATCTGTAAAAATAGCTGGAAAAGTTACCAAAAGTTAGTTAAAAATAATGCTGCAGAAAAAACTGCTAAATTTAGCAGATTATTTTTGCTATATATTAGTAATATAGGAACAGCAAAAATAAAACTGTTAAATATTCAGAATTTTAGTTATATTTGAGTTAAATTTTTGTTAATGGAAAATATCAAATTAATCTGCTAAAATCAGCAAAAAATGTTGCTAAATAATTAGTAGCTAAATAATTGTGGGCGCTGTGGTGTAATGGTTAGCACATTGGACTGTTACACGTGAGGTTGCGGGTTCGTTCCCCAACCAAGGCAACATCAATTTATGAAAAATAATATGTATGAGTTTTTTCTATCCCTCATACATATCGCAGCGTCCTCCTTTTGTGTTTCCATAGCACTTAACCCCACCGAAGTAAAATAATATAACAGTGCTATGAACTAAAAAGCTTCAACAAAGTTCGCCAACTCACCATCAGGTGGCGCGCAACAACTGTTCTAAAAATTCAACATCTCACACAATTACAGTGTTGCCATATTTGAAGCCCTTCATATTTCACAAGATAATTAATGTGTTCGTTAATAGCAGAGCTTTGAAGAATTAATTGTTTAATTAAGTTGTTGAATTCTGAATTAAAAATTCATTGAATTCATTCACAAAAATTTTCTTTTCAGTTTAATCAAATGTCTTCTGATTATTGTAATGTATTTTGTGTGGTTCCTCAAGGATCGATTTGGGTTCCCCATCTCTATAACATTTTTATGTATGACTTTTCTCATATTGGCTCGAATTCCATCAGTTTGTTATATGCTGATGATTCTCTGGTTTACTCCCATAATGAATCTCCACGTTTGGCATTATATCAAGTTTCTGAACACTTGGAAACTGTGAGGAATTTTTATGACGAAAGGGGTGTGAGGATAAACTTCTCAAAATGTGAAGCTATCTGCTTACGTAATGCTTCAGGCAAATGTAGGGCATTTGTTGTACCGGAGAGTAAACAATTGAGGCTCTGCATCAACAACATTGAAATTCCGTTTAAGTCGACATTAAATACCTTGGAAATTTAACAAACATGCCCGAATAGTTATGGAAAAATCAAATAGAATACTGGGTTCCTTTTCAAGAATTCTCTGTAATAAAAATTTACCTACAAGAACTAAACTTTTATTATATAAAACCAGTAGTTCTATATGGTTTTCCAATTTGGTTTAATGTCTCACCGATTGTTATAAAGGAAATCGAAATTTTTGAAAGAAAAATATTGCGAAACTGTATAGGGAAACACTTTGAATCCTTTTGTAGGAGATATTCAAATATTTTTATATATAATGAGTCTAAAGTAACACCCATTGGACTTTATGTTTGTGACATTCTTAGGAGATTTATAACAAGAACTTCCTTTCATGAAAATAAAGTTATCTCAGATATTTGCGAACATCAGAAGCATTTAAGTTGGACAAATGTTAATTATTTATCCCCCATTGGTTATTTGAATGAAACTGCACCATCTTTCGATTTGTCCACTTCTCTGAGACACAATTTTTTTTTCAAAAAGTGTACAAGGCACACATAGAGGTTAATTCGGCTTAACCGAGCATTTTTTATTAATTTTATTGTACCGTTATTTTTACTTCTTTATTTCTTTGTTTGTGTTGTTTTATTAAGTTAGTTTTAAGCATACTTTAGGTTAGGAAATTTACTCTCAAATCATGCTAAGCCTCTTGAGCAAGGGCGTAATCGTGCATTTTTTTCTGTTAATTATTTAATTAAATTTAACAAATCATTTAGGTTGTTCATAAGGGGTGTGCTATCTGTTGTATCGTTGTATCGTCCTAACAAAAAACAGAGTTGTTAAAATTTTTATTTGTGTTTAACAACGATTTTCTATTCAGTTTTCTATTTGTTAGCACACTCAAACATAGGACACTAAACATACGTAAAAATGTTGTATCGTGCTATTTTCAAATGTTGTATTTTTTCAATTTAATTTTTAACAACTCTGTGTTTTGTTAGGACGATACAACAATACAACAAATAGTACACCCCTTGTGAAAACCCTAATTGTTAGTCCGATACTATTTGAACACATTTTAATTAGGATATTACATTTTAGTCCTAAGTTTTAATTTTTTTAAATGTAATTGTTCTATTCGTTACTAATTGTCATGTTTTCCACAAAGGCTCAATAAAATAAATCTTAAACCTTGAATGGAGTTAATTCATATCTGCTTTCGTTGGATTTATTTTGTTATGAATTAATTCAATTGATATAATTCTTTGGAAAACTTGTACAGTCTTATAAATCGAATGCCGATAGCCGTTACTGAATATGTAACTTTTCAGTTGGAAATTTTTTTCTGAATCTTTGGATCCTCGAAGTAATTTCTCGTTTACTGTCATGGTAATACATTTTTGAACCAGATTCAAATTCAAGGCCCCAAATGTTGAGATGGCTTTTGTCATTTTGGGTATATTAATTTTAAAAACCGGGATCGTATAAACATTAATTTGGCAACCCCTAAAATACGATGTTAATTTCAAGTTGTTATTTGAGCACATATTTATAGAGCACTATGCATGATTTTTGTTTTTTTTTGTGATTGTCAGCATAGTAAAGACGAAAATGGCTTAAATGTGATTTCGGCTTTTTATACCAAATCAATTAATACAAACCAACATAAAACCGAGCGATTATAGAAAAAACTTAAAAGGTGGTAATAAAATAATTTTTTTTTATTTATAAAATATGGGAATATGAATAAAATGACGTCAAGGTAAATAATAACTAGTAGTATAACAACAAGTTAATACTCGTAGTAACGTCAATCTACTTAAAGATTTTTTAAATTCAGTAAACGATGCTCTATATATTTTTTTAAACACGCGTATTTTTGTTTGATTTTTTTTTACTTTGAAAATACACTTTTATCTTGTCACTTTTTTCAATATTTTGCAAATTATAAGGAAAAATGGTTATAAAAATATTTTAAGATAACATTTTGTTGTTGCTTCAATGGATTTTTTTCATACTACACGAATAACAATAAAAACAAGCACAAAAATATCAATGCAAAATTAATTATTTGCAATAACAACAACAACTTTGGTTATTTTATAATTGATAATGAAATTGTTGTTTTTTATTTAATTTTTTTGTCGTTAAAGAAATAACAGTCGTATTGACTTTTTCCGATTTTATTCTCCAATCGTTTTATACCGTAGTTAGCAAATCCCGTACCAACAATACCGATCTGCTGAGAATTTGCACGTATACTAAATTATGCTTCTCACAGATTGGCAGTTTGGAGGTGTTTGTGACTCCTAACATTTTGAATTCTATACAGTCAACAAAATTATGAATTGAGATGAGAGTTTTCAAATCGTATGAATAGTTGGTATGTTTTGGAGTCGGAATTTTTGTTTAACTATGTGTGAGGGTTTTAAAAATAAGGGTTACCAAAGGTGCCTAGAAATTTTTATCGTCACAGGGACACTGCCATGGGCATTATGACCAATTGTTGTTGGTTTAATGACCAAAGTTTTTGGCATAGTCGTTGTTGGAAATACCCCAAGTAGAAAATCTCTGATCCAGGCTGAAATCTGGCTCCATAAAACTGCTTTTTAAAACAAATAGCACATCAATAAAAAAGTCCATAGTGACAAAATAAATGTTGTTATCACAACTGGATTACTGTTGTGTAAACTGATTTTCTGTTTCCAGACCGGAAACTTTGCTTACCACAACCGCAAACATCGATTGGCAACAATGAAATCTTAATTATTTATCCATATCTTTCACGAAAATTCGTGAAAGCTCGTACAAAATTGTTTCAAACAAAATGCGGAAAAAAACATTAACGGTGGGTCTCATACTGCAGGTTTAAACTTAGGTTAATAGTTAACCCAAAAATTTGTTGTTGCTTTGTATAAATTTTTTTGACATTTTATTTTGTTTTTAGTTAGGTTAAAGTTAAACCTACAGTATGAGACCCACCGTAAAAGATAAGTCTTAATTAAATAGGTTGTTCACAGGGGGTGTGCTATCTGTTGTATCGTCCTAACAAAAAACAGAGTTGCTAAGAATTTGTATTTAACTTTAATAACGATTTCTTATTGTGTTTTCTATATGTTAGCCATAGATTACATAGATATCTCACTCTTCTTCTTCTTCTTTTGTCAACAAACAAATTTTTACATATACATTGAAATGTTTTTTGTATAGGTATACCACGTATGTCTAACACATTCTCATGAGATACGTGCACTGACAGCGAATGTCAAAGAGTAAGATATCTATGTAATCTATGCTGTTAGCACACTCAAACATAGGACACTAAACATACGTAAAATGTTGTATCGTGCTATTCTCAAATGTTGCATTTTTCCAATTTAAATTTTAACAGCTCTGTTTTTTGTTAGGACGATACAACAAATAGCACACCCCTTGTGAACACCCTTAATAAAAATTATTAAACTTTTTGTTTTATAAAAGGATATCCATTAGAGCGTACCACCTTACAGACAAAAAAAAAAGTGCGCCGTACACCCTCCAATATGAAGTATTTTTGCAAGGAGGTTTCAAAAAAATTTTTTTATTTTTTTGCCGAACGTAGGGGTCGCCATTTTACATTTCGTTATATCTTTGGCATTTACAGTCGGATCTTAAAGTATGATACATCTCGAGGAGACCAGTGTTTTGCTCTAAGGGCATTTTGAGCTCAAGTAACCCGTTCTAGTAGTTACCCGCCAGATCTCAGTTGCTACAACCCTAATGTACCACCCTAATGTCAGAAAATTAAAGCTCGCAAAAAATCATTAAACTTTTTCGAAGTTTTTCGCTAAACCTAGTAGAAATTTTTTTCATATATTGGTTGCCGAACGTAGGGGTCGCCTTTTTAAATTTTCCTCCTCGAGGCAAAAAAATCGATATATCACACTTTAAAATCCGATTTTAAATGCCAAAGCTATAACAAAAAATTAAAAAAGGCGACCCCTACGTTCGGCAAAAAAAAAAATTTTTTTTTGAAATCGCCTTCCAAAAATACGTCATATTAGAGGGTGTACGGCGAACTTTTTTTTTGAGGTACGGTCTAATATCCATGCAAGAATTACCAATATATCAGATCTATAATTATACCCTACACCACTACGTGGAGAGGGTATTATAAGTTTGTGCTGATGTTTGTAACACCAAGAAATATTGGTCCTAAACTCACACATACCGATCGGCTCAGAATTTTTTTTATTTCGATTTAACGATGTCCGTCCGTCTGTCTGTCTGTCCATGCATTCTTGTGAATACTCTACAGGTCGCAAATATTAAGATATTTTGATGACATTTAGTACACAGACCTATGTCGGCCCAAGGACGAAGCCTATTCATTTTGGTTAAAATCGGTCCATGTTTAGACCTAGTGCCAATATAAGGGTACCCCCCACAATTTTTTTTACACGCTGCAGGTCGCAAATACGAAGATATTTCAATGAAATTTGGTTCGTTGATTCACATGGTCCCAAGGAAAAAGCGTATTGATTCTAGATAGGATCGGTTCCTATCGCCCATATGGGCTATATTTTCGACTTTCGCTTCTTTTATGAATTTATAGAAAATTTTGACACAAGTCTGTTTTAACCATTCAAATTTCGGATCCAAACATTAGTTGGCTTTAAATCAGACTGGTGTAGGGTATTATATAGTCGGCATGCCCGACTTTAACTTTTTTACTCGTTTTCTGATGTAATGAAGGTTGAAAGAAACTTCCCAGTCAGAAATCGCCAGTGGTACAAAAAATCAAGCACTGGCATACCAGTGCTACCTAGTCAGAAATTGCCAGCGGTACAAAAATCAATTTACTGGTAGAGCAATGATTTTATAAAAATGCTGACGCTTCGTTAAAAAAGGTTTGTAGTCAGAAGGTTTCGAGTTCAAATCCGGTTGGAAGGAAAAAAATTTGTTTTAATTTTTTTTAATTTAAAAATTTTTTTGTTTTATAAAATCAATTTTTTTGTTTATGGGAAAGCTCCTTTAAAAAGGCGACCCCTACGTTAGGCAAAAAAAAAATTGAAATTGATCATGGTTAGAGGGAACCATGATCAATTTCAATTTTTTCAATCTTAGTTCTTTTTGTGTTTTATTTTTTGGGTCTTTTAATTGGAAAATCGGTTTTTCTATATTAAATTCTTACATCTTTTTTTTCTATAAATTATCGAAATTAAAATAAAAAAAAAATTTTTTTTTTTTGAATACATTGTATAAGTATGATATTATTGACTGAACTTAAGTCAAATTACATTCATTTTTAAAAAGGGAATTAAATAATTAATTCTTTTCATCCTTTGCTATGTATTAACTGTGAATAGTTTGGCGTATTCAGAGATGGTTTTGGCTTTATCTGTAGAAATTTTCTTTATCAAACCAATATGTCTCATGCTTTTAAATGTTAAGCGGCATTCACACATAAATCCTATGTATGTGTTTAACCAAAAAGAGTGTAAAAGAATGAAGAATTTTGTAAAATTTTTAATAGTGTGCTTAGAAACTAAGTCTGAATGCAACATTAAAGCCTTAAAACGGTAAATTCTTGAGCAATAAATATTACTTAAAACTTGGCAATACTTAAAGAAGAGCATCATATTACCACATATGGTTGACGTATTAAGAAATCGAGAGTTTTGAGACATTCGTTCACATGTACATATGTACTTTCAACCTTTATATTATTTTATTGCTATCAATAAAACTGTTTTGGCCATGCGATTTTTATAAAGTGGAAATGTATAAGTTCGAGAGCTATTAGTAAAGTACTTGTGTTTGTGTGGTAATATTTACACGTTTACTCAAAGTTTGCTAAAGGTATTTTTTAACACTAACTACTGTCAAAATCCTTCGAGCTAGCGGCTTTATGTTAATAGAAAAACACAGAATGTATATGTAGTACGATAGGTAGTTAGGTAGGTGTTATGGGAATAAAAGCAGTGAACGGAAAAACAAACAAATTATTGATTATTATTTTTAACTGGCAACTGTCGCACAAGTTTAACTTGTTTATGTTTGAGACAGGTGGGTACAAGGGAGGCTAACAATTTTTAAAACAAACGTTTTTGAGAGTAATCGTACTAAAAGAAATATTAAAAGGGAAATTACCTAACGTGACGTCTCCACGAGACGTAAAATCAATGTTAAAACACAAAAAATCGATGCAAAGCAACAATTTTTTTGTATTATTACGGTTGTTCTCACACTGAAGGTTTAAGAGTTAACTAATAGTTAACCCAAAAATTTGGTGTGGTTTTATATACAATAGTTTTCGTTTAATAGATAGGTTAACCCTACAGTATGATCACCCGTTATTGTTTTGCATTTATTATTTGTGTTCTATTATTAATTTAAATCTCGTGTAGACGTCAATTAAAGTGATATTAGATAAAATAACTTATATTTTTATAAAAAAGTAACATTTGAACTTTCATATATAGATTGATTTAGACGAGATAAAGATTAGAGATTAGGTTACTGTCCTAATCGTTTAATAACTAACACATAATGTTAAAATGAGAAAAAAATTATTAAGAATGTGCTGTTCCCGGAAGAAACACTTTTAAATGACTACCGTTAACCATAAAATACCCCTAATATTATAATTTAAAATACAATTAACCTTAAAATACCCAACGAAACTATTTAAAATACGCTTACCAATAAAAAATCCTAACGAAATAACTTAAAAATTGGTATTTCTTTCTCTCAAAAAGACGATGGGAGCAGTCAGCAGAAAAATCTTAAAGTGATACTGTAGCCCTTTATGATTACTAACTCTGCTGAACAACATTTTTTTTGTTTTATTTTTCTATAGTTCTTTGACTTTTTTAAGTTTTTTCTTTTAAATTAACACATCGACTGAAAAGTCCATAGAATAACCAATAAAACAACAATTTTTTGGCAAAATTCGACTTTATTCATCAACATAGTCTCATTCACGAGCAATACAATCACTCCAACGCCTTTCTAACATTTCGATACCTTTTTTATAGAATGATTTATCTGTGGCCTCAAAATAGGCCTCTGTTTCGGCAATCACCTCTTCATTCGAATCAAATCTCTTTCCAGCGAGCATTTTTTTGAAGACTGAAAGCAGGTAAAAATCGCTGGGAGACAGATCTGGGTGCGGAAGTAATTGAAAGTGTAATTCGTGCAATTTGGCCATGATAGCCAACGACTTGTGACACGGCGCATTGTATTGGTAAAAGAGCACTTTTTCTTCTTCGTATGGGGCCGGTTTTTTGCGATTTCCGCCTTCAAACGCACCAGTTGGTCCATGTAGTGATCGCTATTGGTGGTCAGGCCTTTTTCAAGGTAATCAATATACAAAATTCCAGGCGCATTCGAAAATACTGATGCCATAACTTTACCAGCTGACTGTTGCTGTCCACTCAGCTGACTGCCGATTCGACTCTGGAGTGAAATGGCAGATCCAAGTTTCGTCCATTGTTACATAGCGATGCAAAAAGTCGAAACAGCTCTCAGAATCATCGACACGTTAGTGCTCTGTGAGCAAACGCGGCACTCATTTCAAAAACAGCTTTCAAATGTTCATGCAAAATAGAAACGACACGTTCCTTTGATATCTTTAAGATATCAGCTGTCTCCTGCAACTTTACGGTCTGCCAAAACGATTTTGTGAACTTTTTTGATGTTTTCCGGTATCACCACCTCTTTTGGGCAACCAGAGCATTCGGCGTCATCGGTGTTTGTATGACCATGTTTAAAGTCAGCAAACCACTTTTCAATCATTTGTCTCGATGGAGTAGAGTCCGAATAACACTTATCAAGCCAAACTTTGGCTTGAACGGTGTTTTTCCCATTAAAAAGCAATGATAAATCAACACATGAAATTACTTGGAATCCATTGTTTTCAAAATCGCAAAACTAGCGTCATTAAAACAACTGTAACTTGTCCACTAATGAACGAATTCTCATTAAATTTTGACAGGTATCATCTGAAAGTTGGTTGTTCGAAAAAAATCATATGGTTTTTCATTAGTGGCGCCACCTATGTGTAATCCTACGGACTTTTCAATCGATGTATTAACACAGGATGACAAAAATCTTAACTTTTAAAAATTAATAGAGTTCTGACCATCAACGCTACATATTTCGGACATGCTGATTACAATGGCCTACTTTATTTTTCGATCTTAAGTACAGATTTTCAGCGAAATGCTCTCCCAACTGAACTCCAACCCCAACTCATGAGAGGGGGAGGGGCATGGAAGTTTTTAAAGTGGGACATGACACAAAAAAGGTTGGGAACCACCAATCTATATTTTGGAAATAAATTTGTGAGCTATTAAACAAGGTAATCAAGATTTCAAACATGTAACGGTTTCTTATATTGAAGGTTATTTTTACCAAATTTTTCGAATAACTAGTAGTTAACCTAATATACTTCAGTATGAAGCCCAGCCTAAAGCGTTAATCTAGTAGTACAATAGCGTATTGACAACTTACCTCTTTCGTATATTATCCGTTTGATCTTGATACAAATTTGGACTACTGCCATGTCTCTGATGTTTATATGATGCTAAGGCGACTTGTGATGCTAATTTTGAGGCGGTTACCAAATCTTCACGACTTTTACTCAAACTTTCACTATAGGGATGCATGTTCCGGGTCTTGGTAACCAACCAACAAAAATAAACCTAAAATTCTTTAGGTAATTTTTCTCATTGTGAACACGAAAAAAATTCAAAGAAATCTGAAAAAATAAAACCAACAAAAGGTTAATAAACACTTGTTAAAATATAGGAAACTTATAAAAAAAAGCTTCAAATTTGCTCAAAAACTTGAAATACAAATTGGTTATCAAAATATTTATTGTCAAAAAAATTGTAAACATTGTTGTTTTAAAATTGTGCTAAAATTAATTGGAATGAGAAAAATAGTTAATAATGGAGTAAGTTTAGCAATTTAAAAAGCTTTTACAATTAATCGCTCAAATTTCGATTTTATCTCAATCCAGAATTGAAGACAAACCTACTTTTGGTAAATTTTGTAGATATCATTGGAGGGGTGTATTTACAGTTTTAGTACCTTTAATTTTATTACCCATACCGATACTATGTGATGGTGGAGTAAGTTATATTTCAGCGGTTGCAAACCCTTAAGGCACATATGGACGATAGAGAAAACTGCTATAGATTGGAATATCCATATCTCTATTTGCAATGTTTTTAGGTTATCGCAATTGTTTTGTGCTTTATCGTAAACTGTTTTCTCTCTACCATCTAGATGTGTCCTTAGAATATAAATAATTGGTCTTATTTGTTATATAGGAATTTCGTTGCATGTATTTAATTTTGATTTGCTGTATTTATTGGATTACCGAATGCATCCCATTGTATGTGACATCATTAATGCCCCTATTTTCTTTACCTTTACTGGGAATTTTGGTAAGTAATCATATTTCTCCGAAATATACACATTTTTTATGTTAAAATCTATTAAAATTTTAAGGGGTTTATGCTCTCGTTCTGGGATAAGTTCGCAGAATCAGGAAACTTTTGAAATTGAAAAATACTCTTTTTTCGAAAATATTACTTTGTTAAAAAATTGTGTAGAACTGCGAAATGTCGCGCTCTTCTCTCGCGTATACATATTAATGTAACACATTTATACGCTGGAGAAAACTACTAGATATAAAATTACCTCTAAATAGCTTTATTGCGAATGATTTGCAATTTAGGGGTGTTTGTTACTCTTTCTAAGCAGTTTTATCTCACATGTAAATGTGTCTTTTTCCCTAGCGTTTCTGTTGGGTACATGAAATAAATCTTCAGTGTGCTCATTCAGCTTCCATAAGGTAACCATAGCAGTATCAACGAGCACACAATTAAAAGAGGTACCAACTCACCCAACCTCTGTTAAATCACTCTCTTCATTATTTGTATCGAAAAATGTTGCCATAAGAATTACACATGTCTGTAAAGGCTAACATTTTTCGATATAAACTGTTAATGTTCGAAAGAGGCGATGAAACCCGCCTGGTAGTATTAAAATTGTTGAACGCTGCCTGACTACAGGACATAATGTAAATACCTAGTCTGATTCTTCTTAAATATTCCGTAAAGTAAACTAATATGTTGTTATCATCTACCGCCTCACATTCTGTTTCAAGCCATCAGTAAGGTATACCTGTTCTATTCCACGTGGCCGTATATAATTTGTTCACTGACTTCTTTTAAGAAGTTAGAGATTCTCGTCGATGAGATAACCATATCAGGGATTTAGACTGCTTGATGACACTTGTGTCCATTGATAACTTATTATGAGAATTCAGCTCTGGGTCAAACAAGTCTCTACAATTATGAAATTTGTCATTTACAACTAGAGTTGTAAAACTAATTACTGATTAGTAAGTTTTTTTTTTGAAGAGAAGCAACACTCAGAAAAATTCTTCCTATTAATTAACGTGTTGCTTTCTTTGGAAAGGGGATAGAGAAGAAGTGAAAGGTGGTGAAAGACGAAGGCCTTCAAATATGGCAACACTGTAATTGATGGTGAGTTGGCGAACTTTGTTGAAGCTTTTTAGTTCATAGCCCTGTTATATTATTTTACTTCGGTGGGGTTAAGTGCTATGGGAACACCGAAGGAGGACGCTGCGATATGTATGAGGGATAGAAAAAAACTCATACATATTATTATTTTTCATAAATTGATGTTGCCTTGGTTGGGGATCAAACCCGCAACCTCATGTGTAACAGTCCAACGCGCTAACCATTACACCACAGCGCCCACAAGTTATTTTAATCAATTTAGTATTGTTTGATGTGTTATTAACGACACTCTAAGGGAAATTTATACAAACTGTCACAAAAGGACAGGGCCTTTTACATGAAAGAGTCCTGTCGCTTTTACATTAATGCCACAGAACTAACCGAATTATTTTTAGTAGGTTAGTTCTCGTTCATGTCACAAGAATAAACTCTTGTGTACCAATTACTTGACCCAATATTTGAATGTCGTTGGCGTTGGGCGCCATTTAAATATCAAACTCGTAGTACTAAGTGTACGAAGAGTTACAAGCACGTTTCAATAAAAACAGAAATTATTCGCATATTTAAATTTTTTGCTCAAACCCTATAAATTTGTATAAGAAAAATATTCCTTAATTGGAACATGTTAGTATTTATACGGCATGTTGTGTTAGGATGTTATACACGAAAATAAAACAACCGTGTAAAAGTTTCTTTGCTTTAGTTCTAATTTCTATAAATAGAATTAAAAGCTTGAATGTTAAAAAGCACGAATCATTGCTTTACATATTGAAGGAACTTCAATGAAAAAGCACAACTACAACATAGGGGAAAATAATAGCTTTGTTAAAGACATGTGGTTTTCGTTAGTTATAATAATGAAAAATGGATAAGTAAAAATGTTTGAATTTACTTCTCAAAATGCATTTCTTTGAAATTGAACATATATACAAAAAACTAAAATCTACATTATAGCCTAGAGAGGACCCCATAAAGACAATCTGATGATAGTGAGCGGTGTCACTTGAAAATGCATTAATTGTCAACCATTGGTTCTAGGAAAGTTTTTTTCATAAGTTTATTGGTTGTAAAATAAAAATTGTAAATTCTATTTAGAATTTGTAATATTTGATCTTAAACCGAACAAAAATAACACTCATTGTAAAAAATTTTCTTTTTCAGGATTCGGAGACAACATGTCAACAATACTTTAAAGATACGTTAGTCATGTTTTTGGGTGGTCTTATTGTGGCTTTAGCCATAGAATATTGTAATTTACACAAGAGATTGGCCTTAAAAACTATACTTATTGTAGGTTGCAGTCCCAGGCGGTAAGTGTTTCAAAACAAATGTTTTATTTTTCTTCTTTAATTTAATAATTTCTTAAAGTTTGCATTTCGGTTTAATATGCGTAACAAGCTTTATCTCTTTATGGATTTCAAATTCCGCCACTACAGCTATGATGTGTCCCATAATAAAGGCAGTAATGGAAGAATTGGAGGCGGTAATTGATTTTTATTCACTCATATTATAAATATATTTAAATTTGTGTTAACCTCTTCCAGAATAAAGTCATTGATGTTTATATGGATGAAGAAGTCGAACCCGCAGTTGACGGTAAAAAACATCCATCTACCATATCTTTGGGTTTTTATTTTGGTATAGCTTATGCCTCCACTATTGGTGGCTGTGGTACTTTGATAGGAACCGGTACTAATTTGACATTTAAGGGAATTTATGAAAAGTAATTTACTATAAAACTGGCTTTTCTTACTTTATTGCTACTAATATTGTTTTTATTTTTAAGTCGCTTTCCTGATGCTACAGATAAAATTGATTTCCCCCATTTTATGGGTTGGGCTCTTCCTATGGTTATAGTCGATACACTGTTATTGTATGTTAGTTTGCAAGCTACTCATTTAGGTTTGTTTCGTCCCAAAAGTAAAGTTGCTGTCGAGGTTGCTAAGGGTTCTTTGGCTTCTGATACGGTAAAGGCGGTGGTAGTACAAAAATATTCTGAACTTGGGCCAATGACTGTTCATGAATGGCAAGTTTTGTGGTGGTTCATTTGCATGATTATTTTACTGTTTACTCGTGCTCCTGGTTTTATGCCAGGTTGGGGTGAACTTCTTAATACTGTGTAAGTATTTTCAAATGTAGCAGTTAGAAAATAAGTCGTTTATTAAATGTTTTATGTTAAACGAAAAGTATTTTCCCTATTTCTTACGAAAACCCGAAAAATAAACAATTTTGGAATAATATTGTAGACATAAAAATATATTAATTATCGCTTACGATATAATAATTCGTAACTTATTTTTCTGATTGCTGTAAGTCAAAGTGGAAGACTTCTTGAATATCACATGGCTTTATGGAGATTGTAAATTTTTATCTTTCTTCGATTTTAGTTCGATAAAAACATCGTGCCCGGTTATGTTTTGTGTACTGGTCCTTTTCATGTTCCCGATGACTTGTGCTTGCTGTAGTCATTTAAAATCTGAAGGTAAGTTAACCCATTAACGCCTGACCCCATATCCCTTTGTCCGATTTCAATGAAACTTCATGCTGACATTATTTAAGGTATTTGCATTGATATAGCATATATTTTTTAAGCTCCCATAAATTAATCGTCGATATAAAACTATTTCTCCATATTTTTTAAATAAAATATTCTTAATTTTTCTCTCAACAATTATTTTTAATTTTTGCATTAAAAAATATAAAAACAGTTTTTTCGGATTTCCTATATCATATTAGAATTTGGACAATATTCTAACTAAATATATGAAAATATAGAAAGTCCAAAAAAACAATTTTTGTATTTTTTAATGCAAAAATTAAAAATAATTGTTGAAACAAAAGCATGCTACGGCTGTCTCAATCAAAATATTTATTTTGTTTTGAGGTAAAGTTCGTTGTTTTTACAAATGTTACTAACAACGAGCATACAAACATACATATAAATAGTACCCAAAGGGTACTTTTATCAAATTGTTGCTTTCAAAAAGGGAGTTGATTTATAGCTGGATTTACTAAATCACAGTTCATATACGAAAGAACAAAATACTCGTCCCGTTGATTTTTTTTACCTTATGTAATGTCTCGGTTTGTGTAATAAAGCTATCATTTTCTTATTGCAAACAACTGAAGATATAGGGTGATGCCTACGAAACAATTGTATTGTCTATCATGAAAATGATCAACCTTTTTTGAAATAACAAATAAAATCTAATATGACAATATCATATTAGAATTTGGACTTGAGGTAGAACAATATTCTAACTGTTCTTAATTTTATTTCCCATGTAAGACTTCTCATTTTTATGCAAAATAAAAAATGGGCGTTTTAATACCCATATTATAAAATCGTAGCTGTACCCCAGAGTAGTAATCATAGCCAAGTAAATATTTTTGTGAGATAGAGCACCAAGAGGATTTTCCGAATTCCCAGTTCCACAATTTTCCAGAACCTCCTAGGAGGAGGTACATTTAACGGAGCATTTTTTAGGCATTCGTATCCTTTCCCTAGCTGTACATGGAAACGAATTTGCATTATCTCTTACCTGGATCTAGTTAGATTTTTACTAAGATTGCTCTTTTTTGGGTATTTAATTACCCAATAGGCAGGAATGGGTTAATAAACGTGTCTAATCCTACGATAAAGTTTGTAGGGTAGTTTTATAGTCAGAACTATGATTAATTACTTTTAAGAAACAAATCGTTATTAGTTTTGACTATTAAACTAGCCTTTTGACTATAATTATGACTGTATACCGCTAGTGTTTGTTATTGCAAAAGTCAGAGAAAGTTAATTTCAATCTAAAGATGGCCTAAATTTTGACAAATTATACAACGATCAGGAAATCAATTGCAGATATTGATATTTAGTTTATAGCCAAACACTAAAGTGCTTAGCATAATCATTTTAAAACCTTTAAGTCAATTATAAATTTTAAAAGTGATTATGCATATGACACTAAATATTTTAAGGTTCGTAGTACCGTCATTAAATATTTACTATGAGTACCTGTTGAAAAATTAATTTTGTCATTAAACGTATATTATCGTGGTTTATAAGATAGTAGAGACAAAATAGTTTTTCTTATCAGACAAATAAAATACCTGTGGACTTTTGACCAAAGCACTTATTTCAAAAAATTATATTTTTCACGGGAGCTAAAAAAAAACATTTACAGTTCAATAGAACTGTTTGTATAAAACCAATAAAACGTACAAATTTATCGACAAAATTCGGTCTTTTGCTGCATTCACGACTGTTTTCAAATCCCGAGATTTTAATGGAAATCTCGACAGGAAATCTTGACAGTTTACATTTGCACTTTATGACAGTAACGAGATTTCGATTCGATAACAGCATTTTTTAAAATAACCTCAAATTAAAAATATTTCTAAAAAGCAGTACAATTACATTTTTTTTATAAAGATCTCACGCTAATTATGTGAGTAAAATTGTTTTTTTTTTTTTTTGTAAAGATGAGCTAGAAGCAACAATTTTTAATATTTTGATGGAATAAAGAAATGCGCTTTCCAATGGTTTCTTCATAGTTAAAATTAGAACCACGCAACACTTCATATAATCATTAGTACATTTCCGTTGGGTCTTAATTTGTCTTTCTTATATTTTTAATAATTCTTTTATTTCATTATTTTGTGTTATTTTTAGATTATTTTTTTAATCAGCTGTTGACCAGCGTTGCCACTTTTTCATGCAAGAACTCTACAAATTAAACGATGCGCAGTGTTGTATTCTGTAGAAGTCTCCACATTTGTGAGATCTTCATGAGATTTCTTAGAAATCTCGCGAATTTACGGGATTTCTTTTGTATGGGGAATCTCGGGATTTCACATGAGATTTTCATTGTAATCTCAATTTTAGTGGAAATTTGAATGCAGATGTAAATGCGATTTTAGTTCTGTCTATAAAACTGAAAATTTTTAAATAATTTTATTAGTGGGGTCTCATTTCTTTTAGTGAATAATGTTTAAAAATATGAGGAACATAGAGAAATATGCATATATATTTCAAATATCTTCCACTTAAGTACTTCTGGCAAAAGTCAACAGATATAAATTTACAATTAAAACCTACTTCAAGGTTAACAATCAGATATCGATATTAGATCATATTATCACATTTCCTTTAAATTGTTTTTTAAATGAAAAGAAAGATGATAAAGTTTACAAGTAAATTATAAAAAATAAAATTGAAAAAACTTTGATAAGAGCCAGCAGAATATAATACATATTTTCGGGTTCCGCTACTTTACTTTCACAAATAGGTATCAAATATAATTATTTTGAGAGAATATTTTCAACCCTTTCACAATCACTGCCCAGCAAAAAAGAAATGCAAAAGTAGTAGAAAAAGCACTTCAATTAATGATCTAGATGAACTTCATTTTTAAAGGAAACAGGGAGTAGTACTCCTACTTCTCAAAGAAATTGTATACAAAACCACAAATTTTGGGGTTAATTATTAGTTAACGCTTAAACCTGCAGTATAAAACCCACCGTAAAAGTTAAAAAAGAAATTTTTTTTATTTTTAAATTTTTTTTTATTGCCGCCTTCGGCAACTTGGGGCCTTCAAACTTCTGACCTCAAGATTGCTAGTCTAGCTCTCTACTACCTATAGCTAATTTTTAATTGAATCAATTAAATATTTTGTTGATAAGACAAATTTCCAAGTTTTTTTTCAAGTTTATTGTTTGTTGGAACTTAACAAACGTATTTGTTGAAACTGAGCAAGTTTTTTGCTGACTCGGTCATTATCTTCAATTCGAATCTGTGAATTAGTTGGTTTATATCGTTCTTTTTTGTTTTTAGGTGTGACTGAACTTCGTGTCGTGAACTGATTTGTTCGTTCGACATCTTTTTACGCAGAATTCACTTTTTAGATATTTTTTCAGTGTAGTTATCCACAAGCTAAAGGCATTAGATGATCTTAAACTTTATTAAGAAATGGTTCTGTTGAAAAAATTATTTTTTCTTTTTATGATGTTTGACTTTTAATTTAATTTCGTACACAAATATTACTATTTTATTTACAAAATCAATAGTAGACTTATTACCTAATTTCGTAAAACACTTGGGTGAAGTGAAGGGAACTTTCAATGTAAATTGTTTTTGTAACAAAAACAATTTCTATAGAAATAACTCAACACTTAACCGAAGTGTTTTAGAAAATTACCCCCCTTAATTTCAATTAAAAGGTTAATTATATTTACAAAAAGTTTAATTGTGTTTATGAACTTTTTTTTTTTTTGTGTATAATGCTTTTTTCTTGAATTATTTTTGGTTGCTTTAAGGCATTGGATTACATTTTATTACCATTGATTAATGTCAATTGAAAAATTTTATTGGGATTGAATTGTAATGAATTTTTTTGGCATTGAAATTTAATTGACAAGTAATTTCCATTAAATTTCCAAGCATAGTTCCAATGAGGAAGAGCCCTCGCTCCATCTGCTGTGCCGGTGCCCGGCGTTCGCAAGTAGGGGGACTGCTCTTTTTGGGAATCCGGTTCTGGAGGATCCGACATTGATATCGGCAGGTTAAGTTTACTCATCAGGGAGTTTGAATGGTTTAGTCATGTAGCCGCTTAACGGCTAAACAGGTATCACAACGAGAACAGGTTTTTTGAAGGACCCACATGAGCTTGCCATATTGGCGGCTGCCTGTTTTAACCTAACCTAACATATGGTTCTAGTACCTTACTGTGGCGTTGAGCGCACCTTGTGGTACTCAGACAAGCTAATCATTGTATCTTACCGAGATTCGAGAGATATGGCTGAACTTTTTTTCATCGACTTCTAGTTTTTCTTAGTTTTGTTAATCTTATAACAGACGATGTATTAAAAATTTCCTTTCAATTCTTTTATAAGGTCCATATCCTACAGTACGTGAAAAGGCTTTGCTAGCTTGGGATTTTGTAAATGATAATACTCCATGGGGTTTAGTTTTTCTTTTGGGTAAGTGAAATCGTTTCTTCAAGGCATTATAAAGGCATTTTTACACGCAAGAGAAAACTGCTAGAGATAGAGCAAAAAATACCTCTAAATAGCTCTATTGCTTTTTTTGTTTCTCAAATAGTTTTCTCTCGTGTATTAATATGGCTTAATTCTATAATTGGAGTTCAATTATGTTTTGTTTACATTTCTAGGTGGTGGTTTTGCTTTAGCTGAAGGAAGTCAGAAAAGTGGCATGGCTAAGTTACTTGGAGAATCTTTACGTTTTCTTGAATCTTGGCCACCATTAGCTGTACAAATGGCTGCTATTGTTTCGGCAACATTTCTAACAAATTTCAGTGCTAATGTTCCTATATGTAATATATTGATACCGATATTGCAAGAATTGGTAATGGAATATTAATAGTAAAAGCTACTGTCATAACTGTAATAACCTCTTGTTCGTCTGCTTTTTTTCTTTTAGGCCGTGGTTATTAAAATGAATCCTATAATGTTGGTATTTCCGGCAGGTATTGCTTCAAGTATGGCTTTTCATTTACCTGTAGGTACCCCACCGAATGCCATTATATCTGGTTATGCGGCTATAAAAAGTAAATATATGGTAAGTTTTGATGGACTCCAAAAAGGAATTCGACAATAGTGTATTTACACAAGCATTGAAAACTTTTTCCTTAATGCGCGGTTGTAGAAAAGGATCTTGGGAGAGAAGTTAGATTACTTTTTATTATTTTTGCTATTCTCTTTTATATTTTTGTATTGAAGAATTTTATTAAGGAAGAGGAAATAGCCCAACTCCTAATCTCCGTAATAGTATTTTTCTTTATGAGATTTCAATTCAAATCTTAACATAATTAATTAAAACTTAAATTCAAACACGGATCCTTTATTTCGATTTTTCAGTACTAGTTAGTGAGAAAATTATAATTTTCTATCCTCCTTATTCTAATCTATTTAAATTATCCATAAGGAAGCCCCTAATTTCAAATTTTCTCGATTTCAAATAAAAATTTTGTTTGTTTTATTGTATGTATTTCTAGTAAAAATCTTCATTTTTCAAATATTTCTTTAGGCAACCGCTGGTATTTTACCAACTATTTTTACTATGCTTATGCTCTTGGTTAATGTTCAAACAATGCATTATATTGTCTATCCAAATCGGGAATTTCCAGAATGGGCTGCTGCTCCCAAAGAGGCGGAATACTGAAGCAATTTTATTATGTTCTTTGATTGTCCTGAATTAATAATGTTTTGAAGATTTTTATAATAAATTTAATTTTGTTTTTATTTGAAAAAAAATTCAACATTGCTTTTGTTAAACTTCCTTTTTATGCACTCAAAAAATGTTTACAAGATTGTTAGTTACTACACGAAAGTCTTTTTTTATGAAAAAAAAACAACTGCTATAACAGTTATTTAAGAAAACAATTAACGAAAAGTACTGAAGTTTTCAAACAGTTGTTTAAAGCAGTTATTTGTAATATCATAATAAACAACTACTAAAATAATATTTTTACAGCACATAGTTATTTTTGTTATATTTGTTTTAAAAATTGTCTTTAACTTTTTGTCCAAAATAGAGGCATTTTTTATTTAATATTTTACCAAAAAGTTTTTAATACTACGCTCTAAAAAGTTTGACAATTAGTACATGACAGTTGTTTGTGTAGTAATCAGTAGCTGTTATTTTTTACTGTTATTACGAAAGAATGCAAAACAACTAATATGACAGTTATTTAAGAAAACAACTAAAGAAAAGTACTGTAATTTTGTTACAGTTATTTTTAATATCATAATAAACAACTGGCAAGACAGTATTTTTATAGTAAACAGATATTTTTTGTTCGTTATTTAAGAAACAAAAAATTTCGGTGATTTTTTCTAAATTCTTACAACTATTTTTTCATAATAAGAATAAAAAATGAATTTTCTTTTATTAAAATATATTCTTATAATATGAAAAATATTAACTGTGAAAAAAAGTAATATTTTACTTATTTTATCAGTAGTTTTAAAATTTTTGTAATAAAAATTTGTTAGTTAAATTTACGATATTGTTAGTTATTTTTAATCCATTTGTTAGTTCACATAACAACATCAACAGTTAAATATAACAACATTCTTATTTATTTTAAAGGTAAATACCTTTGTGGCCTTTCTAACTGCACATACCTTTGCTTCAACTGTCATTTTCAGTACATTCTACCGACAAAATTTTTTGGGTCTAATTTTAAACTTAAAAAAAATTAAATAAAGTAGATTGGTAGGTTTTTTTTTCTTATTAAGCGCAGAATACACGAAGGAACATTCGTGAAAAAATGCCCATTTTTTACGAATGTTCATTTGTGTTTATTAATGTTCGTGTTGACTTTCGTGCAATTCATGTTATCAAAATTTTTTGATATTTTTTGTTTTCTACTCAATGTTCCTTCATGTATTCTCCGCTTTAAATTCGTAAGTGATTTTATTTTAAATGCATTGGGTGCTTTTTTTAACTTACTTTTTCTGAAGTTATACACGTTTTTGCAATATTTACCGTGCTTTTATTCTTTTAAGAGTTAGCAGCACTGGTGAACATACTTTGTTTAAGTCCCGATTACTGAATATTGAGTTAGCTACTAAGTGGGGCTTTAACTGACACATTTGTTGTTGTTACTGATATAAAATTTGCCGGCTAAATTTTAAGTGGACATTCAGTAATCGGGACTAAATAAGTTAAAATTCTAAATTTCATAAAATTTTCAATTTTAATCAAAAAGAAATACATTTTTTAACAGTTTTAAAAAATATTAACCCGATTTTGTATCCCATTTTTAACCGCTAAAAATGTAAATATATGTGTATTAGCTTTATATCCTTCACTCCTTTTAAATTCTTAACACGTATTTTAAGATGTGTACACAAATTTTTAAGCCTTTCAGTTAACAAATTGCTAAAACTGAGTTGTGGTAAGAAAATTTATACTTACTTAGATTTCTTTAGAAAAATAATCCAAATAAATCAATAAAGAGCGTCGAAAACGGCCATACATATATGAATGAAGAAAACGCAGACAAGGAAAATTAAACTATTTCAGTTTCTTTTATGTTGGTTTTTTTTTGCACAAAAGTAACTTGATATCTACATTTTTCAAACATTTTTGGAAAATAATCAATAATATACAAAACTTTTTATTTTAGAGAATTTCAAAGAAAATATTTTTCAGATTTTAATTTATATGAACATAAACTTAAATTGAAATTTAAATTTTTTTATATATTTTTAAACATTTCACTAGTTTAAATTAAAAAAATTTGATTTGTACTTTTGAAAAATATTTTTATTGCATTTTCGTTTCATAAATTTGGTTTAATTTTAAATTTCTGTAACAAAGAATTTTTATACACTTTTGTAATATCTTATAGATTTTTTTCTTTTTTTAAATTATGCTTCTTAACTTGGCTTAAAACAGCAATAATAGGAGTAGAAAAAGAGCGAACAAGCGTAGTAGTATTCTTTCATAAACTTTACACTGCATAATATAAAATTCACCCCGTTTGTTAGGAATTCACCACCGTTTATCAATTACCTTTGTACACTGTGGTAAATGGAATTTTCTTATTTTTTTCCTCTTTTCAGTGCGCAACATAAATAAAATCGATAAAAAGGGATTTTTACACTTTTTGCAATACAGACTTTAGAAATACAAATTTTTTTTATATCTTTTTTTAAATTTATTCAACCAATTTAGTGCATAAAAACTATATTTCATTTTGTTGCACTTTTTGTTATTTAAGCCCGATTCATAATATGTATAAAAGATCAAAAATCGTTTTGAAAAATTCTCCGTTTTGTATTTCCACTATTACTTTTTACGAAACCGAGCTTTCAATAAGGTAGTTAACTACTGAATACATTTTTAGCCATCTTGCAGATACAAAGGAGCGGCTGACCGTATAATGTTATAAACAACATGCGCATAAAAAGGTTTAATCTCTATTTCAATTCGTTGGTTCTCTCTCTTAAACTAATTCACCTTTTGGCACACTCAAAATAAAAGTCAGTAGAAATAACAGAAAACCAGTCAATCTTAATATAAAATTAGGTTAATTTTTCAGAAAGAAATAACCAGTGAATCTTAAATAAAATTAAGATACTTTTTGGAAAGAGAATATTATTCCAGTTAGGGATAGTCAAAATATTCATCCATGTTAACCCTTCTGTTATATTGTATCCATATGGATACACTAACTTTGAATGGATCTGGCAAACGCCATATCAGAAAAACGATTTGGATTTTAATTATACCCTACACCACTACGTGGAGAGGGTATAAGTTTGTGCTGACGTTTGTAACACAAAAAAATATTGGACCTAGACCCACCATATAGTATACCGATCACCTCAGAATCACTTTATTTCGATTTAACAATGTCCGTCTGTCCGTCCATGTATTCTTGTGCGCACTCTACAGGTCGCAAATATTAATATATTTTGATTAAATTTGGTACACCAAATTACGTCGGCACAAGCCTATTGATCTTGGTTAAAATCGGTCCATGTTTAGACCTAGTGCCCATATAAAGGTCCCCCCTCCCCAAAATTTGTTTTTTTTTTGATGGACCAACACTCTGGGGATGCCCCCTATTAATGCAGTGCATTGTGTTGGTATTAGAAAAATAGGTTATGAGGAGGAGGAAAGAGGGAGTAGTGTTTGTGAATATTTGATTTAAATTTCTCAACATTGTAAGTATAAATTGGCTTGTTTACACGCTGCAGGTCGCAAATACGAAGACATTTAATGAAATTTGGTTCGCTGACTCACATGGTCCCAAGGATAAAATCTATTGATTCTAGATAGGATCGGTCTATATTTGGACCTATCGCCCATATGGGCTATGTTTCCGATTTTCTTTTATCATTTTATAGAAAAATTTGACACAAGTCCATTTTAACCCATTCGAATTTCGGATCCAAATATGAGTTGGCTTTTAATCAGACTGGTGTAGGGTATTATATAGTCGGCGTAGCCGACTTTAACTTTTCTACTCGTTGATAATAGTTTCTTAAGGTCTTACAGATCATTTACAATAAAAATTTCCAAATAATTATCAGCACATACATAGTTGCCATATTTCCTTGAGCAAATTTTGTTCTTTAATTATTAAAAAATAATTGTTCAAATTTGCAGATATGTGTCTGTCTTTTAACTTTAGTACAAAATTTAAAATTTATTTACTTTAATAAAAAATTTTACACCAGGGTTGCCATACATAAAATAATTTTAAAAAGTGGTACAAAATTAAAATTTTTCGAAAAGTTCTCAAAATTCGAGCTATAAATATTTTATTCTTTTTGTTTTGTATTTTTTTTTTTCTCTTTGTTTTGTACAGAGTTTTACCGAGGAATAACATAAATTTTAAAATTAGAAAAAATCTTACGCGACAAAGCTTCAAAAACAAAAATATTTCTTTGCCATAGAAAAATAGAACCTGTGCCCGGATTTTTATTTTGAACAAGTCTTTTTATAAAAAGTTGGTTTTTCAGAATGTTACAATGCTGTCAAAAATAAGATCCAATTAGATTCTGTAATTGGTTCGGTACACTTGAAAAAGTTTGTCAGATGCTACATGACAGTTATTTATGTAGTAATCAGTAGTTGTGTTCAACTCTAATTACAATTGCTTTTCTGTAGAAAAAACAAAAAGCAACTATTATGACAGTTATTTAAGAAAACAACTAGCGAAAAGAACTACTAAAAATATAGTATTTTTATAGGAAACAGTTATTTTTGTTAGTTATGTATCTAGGAAATGAAAAATTTCAGCTAAACTAAGGTAAGTTGACAAAAACCAGAAATTGATAAATCTACATGTATTTTTTTATTTAGAAAGTCAAAACGGGGTTGAACGGGCCTGTTTTCGTTTTTTCGTAATTAATCCAAATGTGGTGATGTTGAAAAGGAATTTTTTGATATTTTGACCGGTACTTTTATTCGTAATATTTTGGATTTCAACGAATTTTTACCGAAGCCCGTTTTTGCTACTTTTCGAAGCAACCTGGCAGCCTTGTGCTAAAATATAGGCATTAGGTATATCTAGGGGGTTTCCATCAGCTGCTTTTAAAAATGCTTTATGAGCCAAAAAATTTCACGCAAGAAACAGAGGAATAATAGAAGGAATATGAAGAAAATTAACAGCGAATGAGATAAAATGAAGGAATTCGGGAAAACAAAAAAATAATAAAATCGTTTTTACAAAAAAAAAAACAAAAGTTAAAAGCAAAAAAATGTGTTTAAATTAATTAATTATTATTTATTTCCTTATTAAATTTGTTTTTGTTACCGTTTTATTCATTAATCGCAAAAAAAATATTAACTTTTTCACTTTTCTTTTGTGTTTCTCATTCTTCACTGAAATTAACAAACCAGAGCATCCGTACAAATAATTGAGCACGAGTTAACATAATTTCTTCGGACGAAAACTCGTTCCTTTAGATCCTCTTTGGTATATCAAACTTCCTCTTTTGTATTATTGTGAATAATTTTTGTTATTCTGTTTTCATTTCGAAATTCGTAAGTTTTTGACATGCTCAGACATAGAAAAGAAATACATCCTAAACAAGTTTTCGAGGCAAATGTAAACGCAGTTAAGGGCCATTAACAATAAACAAATTAACCTAAAGTTTGAGCTAACTTAGAGTTACAGATGTCAAATTCCATACAAATTTAAATTTTTTAATTTTCAGTTTAGGTTATTTGTTTATTTGGATAAATCTAATTAGAAAGGCACCAAGTTGGCATCAGTATTGCCGATTTTCTTCCCACATTTCACCTCCTTAATCCCTGAGGTATCCAATATATTATATTTACATGTTCTTCTTGGTTTTCTTTTCTATCACATATCATCTAACTTGAAATACTCTCCTTGTAAGTGAAATAGTTCTAAACAACGAAAATGTTTGCTCCCTGCCTAGAAAATGGACCAGGGCTAGGACAATTGTTTTAATACTTAGCAGCCCTTAAACTTAATTTCGATTGATTTTATAAGCTAGAAAAAAACATTTTTTTAAATTAGCTGATTTTAAGTTATTTCTACTAACCTTATATTTTGAGTGTGTTTATTAAGGTTTTGTATGGATTTTCCTTCACTTTTTCCCGTTCCGTCTGTATGGCTGTCTTAACAAATAGTCTCTGTTGTATCTGTGTTTCTTTCGACTTTTCTCAAATCCAGTTTTGAGTATAAAGAACCCAAAAAAAACTAAACAAAAAAAAATCAACCACCAGCCATGTTAATAGCATTTATGTTTTTTTTAGAGTTAAGATACTCAGCATAACAACAAACATACACAACTTACAAACGTTTGAAATCTACGTAAATGTATCTTAACCATAGTTAATTTTTTCTTCGCGATGTCAAAACAAAGGCACGCGAGAACCAATTTTATCTAGAAGATAGAATTTAGCATCGAAACAATTTTTTCAAAAGATACACTCAAAATTTGTGGACTCTGAGATAGCTTGTAAGAAAAACGTAAATCTTAGGTTCAATTTTGGCATCCAAATACATATAAATTTTGGAAGAAGTAGGAATTTATAGCTCGGAAAGGGCAAGTGGGATACATGCAAAGAGCAAAATTTATTACATCTATGAACTGGGAAGATGTACATTAGACCGTACCTCAAAAAAAAGTTCGCCGTACACCGTCCAATCTAAATTAATTTTGCAAGGAGGTTTCAAAACCTATTCCAAATAGAATTCACAATTTATTTTACGACAAATAGAGAAAAAACTTATGAAAAAACTTTCCGAGAACCAATGGTTGACAATTAATGCATTTTTAAAGTGATACCAAGCACTATAATCATATTGTCTTATTGACAAACGTTTCGAGAAATAAACTCAAATATTTTTACTTAATTATTTCATGTATTACAACGAAAATCACATGTTTTTAACAAAGCTATTATTTTTCTCTATGTTATAGTTTTTGCTATAACTAAAGTTCCTTTAGTAGTAACGCAAGTGTTTGTAAGTTGTAACATTCAAGCTTTTAATTCTATTTATAGTGATTAGAACGAAAGCAAAGAACTTTTTACAACGATTATTTGTAATTTTTTTATTACATCCTAACCCATCATGCCGTATAAATGACTAACATGTTGCAAGGAATATTACTTACCAATTGGGACTGTACCTTGTCTGTGAAATATTTTAGCGTAGATTTTAGTTGATCTGAAGATTGTTACAATGAGTGTTATTTTTGTTCGGTATTAAGATCAAATATGACAAATCTCAAATAGAATTCACAACTTATTTTACAACAAATAGAAAAAAAATTTTTGAAAAAAACTTTCCTAGAACCAATGATTATCAATTAATGCATTTTCAAGTGCTACCAAGCACTTGTATCAAATTGTCTTCCATTAATTTAATGAAAAGTTTCAATGGACGAGTTCCAGTGAAACTTCGTAGGTTTTATACAAGAACTCATTACTATCATATAGATAATTCTCTCAGTGTAAGAAAGCTACATATTATAAAATACAATCATCTGATGTATGTAGATCTGGGGGAACCCCAGGGATTATTTTTTATGAAACAGTCAAATTAACACATATTTCATATTTCTCTGTGTTTAGTGTTCCAATTCCACTCGTTCTCCATTATGTTCCATATCGTTTCAATTTGAGCCAATACTCCATTCCAATTTTCTAGTGTGTGAATTTGTATTGTCACGTCAATTGGTACCAAAAATATACCACCCTGTGGCAATGGCACCCAACCGTATTACGGTTGTCTATCACTGGTAAATAAATATTATGTGATGCCCACCATTCGGTTAAAGAACTGATTTTTTATAGTTAAATTTGTATTTATTATTAACATATACATATTTTGTTTTATTATCGTTCTTTCTTCTATACATATTAATACCCTACACCACTGTGTGGAAAGGGTATATTGAGTTTGTGCTGTTTGTAACACCAAACAATATTTATATTATACCGATCGACTTCGAATGACTTTCTGATTCAATTCAGCCATCTCCATTCGTCATGTATTGCCTACTGATTTTATGTAGAATCGGACCTATCATCCTAATCTCTGATTTTCTCTTTAATACACCTAACATTAGATAAAATCAGAATTTATTATTGTTTTTCTATTTTTTTTCCAATTTGTTGACAAATTTTGACACAAATCCATTTTGACTCATTAAACTCATCTAAACATTAATTGACTTTCAACGAGGTTGGAGTATCATATAGTCGACATGTCCACTTTAACTTATTTACTCGTTTTGTTTTGTTATTTCCATGTTCTATCTTATTCCCATTAATGTATGTATGTAAATAATGCTTATAATAGACACCTTACTTGGTAGCTAACAATCTAAACAAAAATAATCGTACAGCAAAAATGTAAAAAGATGTTTATGACAATTTCAAAGATTCCCGAAGATATGTAAATTGAATAACATTGTGCAACAAATTTTGGATCGCCGCACCCAGCCTCAATGGTACTAACGTGAGATGAAAATCAAATATCAGACAAGGATTTTTTTATATAAGATCGGTCCAGTAGTTCAAAAGTTATAAGCACATCTCTTAATTACATTGTTCCACAAATTCAGAAAAAATTACTCTCCCTGAATCGAAATAGTTGAATTCAAAAGATTTTGGTCTCCTGATTACAAATCTGTTTAACAAATATTTCTACCACATACCATTTTAAAAAACCGATATATGGTACTTTTTAGAAGTCTAGAACAACTATTTCTAAATTTAGCGAAAAAAAATAGGCTCGATTTTAGGCAATTCGGAATGGAAAATTTTAAAAATGTTATTAGTTTTGCTGAATCTTATCTAGTTTCAAGTGATCTAATATTCATAGTTGAGAAATTTCAGACTACGATATTTTGAATTCAACTTCTATTTCAACCCTCCAATCGTCAAATGAAATCAAAAAAGCCGTAAGTTACAATTAAAAAATTTTACAAGAGAAGCAAAAAACTTTTTAAAATTGTTTGCGCTTACACTGGGGGCTGTTTAGAATAATGTTAATAAAATTGTCGTGTTTAGTCGTAGGAGTGTAAAATTTTGCAGCAATATGTATTTTGATACGGTGCATCATAATCGATCAAAAAGTCGATTTTAAAGTTTTTGTAACTTACGGCTTTTTTGATTTCGAAATATGCCATTAAGGCACATCTACACGGGATAGAAATCTCATAGAGTTTGCGCTAAATTTGTCATCAATAATGTATTTGGCACGAATTTTTATCGTAAAAGTATCATCTTTAGTTGTCAAGTATTTGTTTTTATTAAAATTGTTGTATTTTAAAGAATAATTTTTCCTCCAAATACCAAAAGGTGCATTTAATAAACTGAAATGTTCAATAATGTTACAAGACATCTTAAAAATTGTTACTAATTAAAGAGATTATATTTGACAACAATTGTCAATGGAATAGAGATTACATTTCGTAGACTTATACAGAGCTGTATTTTCATAAAGTCTATCCCGTGTAGATGTGTCTTTATGAAAATAAATATGGTCTGAATGTTATTTTAGTTTGACTCTAGATCATAAATTTATATCACTTTCTGTTTAAATTATTTTAAAATCAAAGAAAGATGATACAATTTTTACAAGTAAATTACAAAGAATAAAAATTTTTTGAAAGAATTCGATAAGATCAGCAAGGCAGAATGCGCATTTTCGGCTTTCGCTACAAAGCCATCATCAGTGCCTTTCGCCTTTGAGTGGGTTAATATTTTGATAATCGTCTACTTATGTGACTGTTGAAAGCAAATCGAATTTGTTATCAACAACTCAACTTAGACTAAAATCAACGAAATTTAACAATGCTATTTTTATCCTTTTGTTATTATTACTCTTTTTTGCTTTGAACCTTAATTCTTAAGATATCTCAGCTGATTCTATTCAACTCTGTGTATGATAAACACAGATTTTTGAATTACAACGAACCGTTAAATTTAAATGTATGTTATTGAATTATATTTTTGCACCGTGTCAATGTGTTTAAGATGAATGGGGGAAATGTTTTTAGTTGATCTGTTATTTAAGTAAATGAATGTTAAAATAAGGTTATTTAAATATGGTCTGATAAAAAAAATCTTCAAGAAAGTGTTCTTTAGAAGTTGCATATCGCAATTGAAGTTAAGGTTGTACTTGTTCTATTATTTTTAATTAAAAATAAAAGAAAAGATAATAAAAATTAATTATAATTATTATGATCGCGACATATGAAATCTAATGTATTTTTAGGTGTAAATTACGAATATGAAATCAAAATTGAAATCGGAGTCGCGTGTTTCGCGAAATTTGAAAATTACATACAAAAAATGTTCAATTTTGATTAGGATGTTTTTTTATATTTACCACTATGCATTTTTTTCCATTAATATATATCTATGGAATGTCCAATTATGTGAGATAGGATTTTTGATAGCAACAAAATTATTGCAAAAAAAAAAATATTAAAAAAGTCAAATTTTATGTTAATTTGCAATTATGTCTGTTATCGTTTTTAAAATTAACATCAGTGTCATAAATAATGAAAGTCCTAGGTAAGTAAATTCCAAAAGTACAGTGCAAGCTCGATTTTCGCGACTAATTAAAAACCAGACCTGTCGCGAAAACTGAATTTTCCCCTTAACAGAACCCAAAAATGTATGTAATTTTTAAAATTAGAATTGTTTTTATTGATATATTTACATTTTAAACATTTTTGAGTTGCTTTTTTGGCAAATTATTTTTTAAAATAACAGCTGAATCACGTAGTTCATATAGTGCTGTTGTCGGCTTATCATTTTCCAAAGCCCATTGTATGCATATGTTTATTGATGTTATAGCATCGTCCACTTTAATTCTTTTTTTTTCGTATAAATCCTCCGATTCCGTATCTGATAAATCCATTTGCTCCTCATTAAGTTCCACATGAAATTCTTCTTGAATCCAGTTGTTTATGTCAGCATTCGTGAAAAGATGTTCCAATTTGAGCTACAAGTGTACCAATTGTTGAAAGATCTTTGTTTTCTTCCGGAATTATATTTTGTAAAATATTTAAGGGCATGTTATCTTCTTCACTCCATTCACAACCGAATTCGAGCAAGTGCTAGCCGTTTTTCTAGATTAGCTCTTAAAAAAAGATATTTGTGTTTGAAAATTATGGTTCCAATAACCCCAAAAACCCCGATTTTTCTAAATTTTCGACCATTTATTTTTACCCGGGTTGTTTGTTATCCCTCCAATCAGCGTTGGGTTAGAAAGAATCAATATCGGTGCAGCGGTTGAACTTTGTATTGAAATGAAAAAGTTGTATGGATATTTTTAAGGTGTCCTCACATTTTCAATCACTACTTTTAAATCGCCATACCGAATTTGATTATTTTTAGCACAAAGCTTCTTGGTAGAGTAACAAACAACCTAACTAAAAATTAATCTTAAGCAAATTATAAAACCGCGTGATCTGGGGTCCTTGGGGCCATAATTTATAAATACAAATATATATTTTTTAAGAGCTAACCTAGAAAAAAGGCTAGCACCACTGGTTTCATTTTTCATATGAAAAACATCTGTAAATACGAACTCTCTTAAGACGAACCCTCGGTTTAACCGAACTGTTTCTGACAGTCCCACACGCTAAATTTCATATAATTCTCCATGTTTAATACGAAGTTCTAAAAAAATGGAAATATTTCTTATAAATACTTTTCGATTTGACAAATCTTAAATTTTTAATACAGTTATTTTCAGATGAACGAGGGGTATATATTAATGAGGGGTAGAAATTAATGCAATTTATTATAGGAAATGCAATGAATGAATTACACAATTAAATTATTTTGTGAATAAAAAAATGTGTTAAACAAATTTGACCTTGTAATACGAACTTCGCTTAAGATGAACTAATTTCTAGTGTCCGATGGAACAGTTCGGCCAAAAAGCGATTTAGAAGCATTCTTGAGAAATTCTCATACTGTGAAAATGTTTATTGAGCCGATTTAATGCGATTTTGAATGTCACATTTAAGGGAAATCCTGTAGTTTAGCTGTAAAGTTAACTGTTCGGTCGCCGAACTTTTTCCAAATGCTTAACTTTGGACTTTTCCCTAAATTTTACTCTCAAAATGGATTCCAATCGGCCCAACAAACATTTCCCCATAAGCAAAATTTTGTTCATAATGCTTCAATATACCGAATATCTTGCAAATATATTTTGTAGCCGAACTGTTCGGTCGGACTCTACTAATTTCTTTGCTCCTTCGGAGTTTCATCTTAACTTAGTTTTACTGTACCTGGGAAACTAGTTAGCATCACTTTAAGTGGCACATACATTTTCAACATTATGGGACAACTTTTGAAGTTGTCCGAACCATTGTACAACTACCCAGGTAGAATTATTAGATAAAGTTGTCATTTGTGTCATAATTTTATTCCCTGCCATGACAAAAAGAAAAAGAAAACAAAAATAAACATTTTAAAAATTTTGCAATAAGGTATTTCACAAGGGGTGTGCTATTTGTTGTATCGTTCTATCGTCCTAACAAAAAACAGAGATGTTAAAATTTAAATTGAAAAAATACTACATTTGAGAATAGCACGGTACAAAATATTTACGTATGTTCAGTGTTCTACGTTTAAGTGTGCTAACAGAGCGAAAATCCATTGGAAAATCATTATTAAAATAAAATAAAAATTTTAACAACTCTGTTTTTTATTAGTACGATACAACAGATAGCACACCCCTTGTGAACAACCTAAATATTTTGATCAAATGTATAATTGCTAACACAACACTTTATTTTCATTTTTAATATTTTTTAAATAAATTTCTTTTAAAGTTTAAATATTTTTTTAATAAAATTCAAAAATAATTTTTCTTTGTTTGTTTTTATTTATTTATTGGTTTTTTTATTTTTTATTTGACATTGGAGGGTTAACTTAATTCAAAATACATATATTTTCTAATAATTCCACCTTTATGGTTACGCCATGGTCCGAACATATTGAAGGAGTATTTGTTGAATTGAATGCTGAGCAATATTATGGTGTGAATTTAATCAATTTTGATTTTTGTTGTACAACTTAACATATTGTATAATGTACTGGCAACACTGTGCAATCTTCATTTTGCGCGGTTTATTTTTGTGTACATTTTTAGGCTATTGTAATTTTTTTAGCAAATATGTTGCAATGTATTATGTGGTGTGTGACGAAACGATAAAAATACTGTGCCACTTTATTGGACATAATATTGCAATTGGCAAATGGATGGGGCCTTTCGCATCAGCTAAGCTTATATTTGAAAACTCAAAAATCGTCTAAAACTGCGAAAAATAAAAAAGACAAGCGCTAAATATCGTAAGTAATAAGTTTCAATAAATACATTCTACAAAAATTTGTTTTTTCAGAGTGGTGAATATCGAAATCTTAAGATTTTTGCGCAAATGTAAATCGCGTTATCGATTACGAGATTTCGTTAGTCACCACTGTGAAAAAAACAACGAAGAAAAGCTTAGAGACGTTTAACTTATAGTCTTGACTAGCCATGGATTTGTGCGAATATGAAACGAATTACATGCAAAACAAAAGCAACAAATAATGTTGTTGTTTCACGTGTGATTTGTTTCATGTTCGCACAAATCCATGGCTTGTCAAGACTGTAAGTAATTTTTAGAGAATGTATTCATTAGAGCTAACTATGTATGTTTTATTCAAAATTAACATCTATATGCTTTCCTTCATTATGTTTTCCTAGTGGTGAATATCGAAATGAGAAAAATTCAATTAAGCTGCGTTTGCATTGCACCAAAATCTCAAGATTTCAATATTCACCACTTTAAAAAAAATTAAAATTTTGAATAAAGTACGCATATTTCGTTCTAATAAATACATTTTCCAAAAATTTAAAGTTTATACGCATATCTTCACTGTTTTTTCAGAGTGGTGAATATCGAAATCTCGGGATTTCGGTGCAGAAGTAAACGCAGCTTAACAGTTTAAAACATATATGTATGTATACAAAGACACTGAAGTTTTTGTATTCAATGGGCTATTATTTTGGAACTACTTGAAATTCCGTTCTTAAATTTTAGTATGATTGAGGAGAGATGCATTATCGGTTGATAAAAAAAATCGACAAATTAAAGGCTATAATTAAGACAGTCCGCTTAAGTGCGTTTGTATTAACAAATGTTTTTTTTTAATATTAAAATTGTTGCCAAAATTTCGGCACTTTCAAAGTTCGTATTTACCAAAAATTCGTCATATCCCTTCTGTTTTAAACGAGTTTTACTGTATAAAGTTTGTAAATGCATTTAATACCTCATTCATACTGAACCCAAAACTATTAGTTTTCAAATTTATTTTGTTTTCGATTGTCAAATCCCATACAAATTTCAAATCGAAAACTTAAGAAAAACGAAAACTTCCAGTTTTGGGAGAATTCGTCATATCCACGTTTGTTTTAAACGAGTTTTACTGTATAAAGTTTTTAAATGCATTTAAGCATAGGAATCTTATGGATAAAAGACAACAAACAAATACATATTTATAAAAGAAGCAGATAAATAAAGCATTATGGATACCACACTATACATACATTTTTTAAATTTGTTAACAAGAGTTCGAGAGATGGATGTAGAGAGATTTTTTAAATGAGATTGAAAAAAACTTACCAAAAAATCTATGAGCGTTAATAAATAAATGGTGGTTAAATAACTGTTTGTTTAAATGACAAGTTGTTTTGTGTGGTGTATTTTATTGAAGAAAATTATGGTGGATTTGTCAAAGGTGTGTAACAAAAATACAGATGTGGAGAAAATAATAATTACAGTTGTTGTTTTACAAAATTATAAAGATTTGCAAAAAACCTATACAATATTTTGATACCGGAAGGAGTTTAAGACGAAGGCAGCAGCTATCCTACATAGTTCTCAATAATTCTGTGGTAGAATTAATAACTCATTTTGGAAACACTGTTCCGTTTTCAACCCAAATAAATTCCAAAAAGTTTTAAAAATCAGTAAACACAAAAACAAAAAAATGTTTTTTATTTTTGTAAAGAGTTTATAAAATAAAGAGTATGCAATTCTCTCAGTTAGTGAGAAAAATATATAAAATGTGACTGCAAATAGGAAATTAAATTTTTTTGCACATTTTTAATGATAAAATTATATTTTTTAATTCTTTTTTTTTTGCTACTGATAGATTTCGTAAAATTTATTATAATTTAAGCATAAAATTTATCAATTCATCTTTTTTTTTTATTATAGACCAACACTCAAAGAATGCCGTCTACTAATGCAATGCATTGAGTTGATATCAGGAAATTAGGTTATGGGAAGGAGGAAATAGGGAGAAGTGTTTGTGAACGTTTGACTTGAATTTCGTGTGAAAAGCGCGTGTTACGGACAAAAACACGGGGCCTAGGGATAAGTACAATTACCTCAGCAGAACACTTCCCATGGTAGTAACGATAGAACAGTGTTACACAACCCACATTCCGACGATGCTCAATGAGTTAATAGAGCTGGATACCCTCCTATCATTAATGAGCGCCGGCGCCCTACTTTGTACACTTTCCAAAAGCTCCAAAATAGACTGAAGCCCCTGTCCATATATGAGAGTTGTATTCCATCTTCGGCTAGATATAGGTGGTATAAATAGTAAGGAGATTAGAAGAAGTGAAGTAGTTCTTAGCACAAACCACAACAATTTTCATGCAAATATACTTTTGGGCTGTTTTGAGTTCTCGCGGTAAAGTATTATCTTAAAACACGACTGTTCCTGTGCTGTACCGCGGTTGTACATAAGCGTTCCCGTAGTTAAAATTGTGTGTATACTGCTGTTTGGGCCTAATAAAAATAATTGGCTTCGACATTGCCTTAGGCTGATTATTGTAAATTTGGCCAATGTTCGGAATCGTTCTCGGCCCAAAAATGTGCCTTCCATCGGACGCTACTTATTTCTGCTGTTTCGTTCAACCGAACGATTCATTTGGATCCAAATTCGGCTGGGATAACAATTTATTTCTGGGTTTATAATGACCCTACGGGAAATTTTAACAAAATGTCACCGAACTGGCCACTTTTACATGGCGTTGTAAAAGTGACCAGTCTATTTCATATAAAGGGGCCAGTTCGGTGACAGTTTGTTAAAATTTCCCGTAGGGTCATTATAAACCCAGAAATAAATTGTTATCCCAGCCGAATTTGGATCCAAATGAATCGTTCGGTTGCTGCAACCGACAACTCGAATTAGATTGTTCCAACTATATTTGAGTTGAAACAGCAGAAATAAGTAGCGTCCGATGGAAGGCACATTTTTGGGCCGAGAACGATTCCGAACATTGGCCAAATTTACAATAATCAGCCTAAGGCAATGTCGAAGCCAATTATTTTTGCATAATACCAATGAAGTTTAACTGGAACTCATCAATTGAAATAAAATTTTCATAAAATGTTGTTCATTAAATGAAAAAGTTTCATTAAAACTGGATTCAGAAAAGCTTCATATAGCTTTTTCATCAAATTTAAAAGTTTTTCATTTACTTTGTGAATAAAACTTCATTAGTTTACAGAAAAATTTCATTAGAATTCGTCCAGCAAAATTCCCTCTGTGTAGAGTCTAGTTATCTCCCTCGTTCGTGTTCTAGAAGAAGCTCTTTAAAGCATTCCATGAGCTTTCCATATTCAAGCAACTAACAAAGTTGTCAGGTGTTTTTTGACGCAATTTTTGTGCTCCACTTCAGCCGACTCTATGATACTAAGGTCTTAAATGGAATAAAGACACCAACGAGTTTTTCGAGCGATATGTTACATATTTAGGTGAAGTATCTAAGGTCTAGTTGCTTGCTTTGTGCGTGTTTCATTAAATTTCTCTTAAAAATTAAATAACTACTTTTGTATCTTTCTAAAAATTTGACTGAGCTTCCCAAGCTCTACAAAGAAAAAAAAATTCATTTAATCTGCGTTTACAGTGTAGTGAAATCTCGAAATTTCGATATCCACCACTGTGAAAAAACAATGAAGAAAATCTTATAGACGTTAAATGTTTAGAAAATGTACTTATTAGAGCTAACTATGTGTGCTTAGTTCAAATTTAACATATATATGCATTTCTTCATTGATTTTAAAGAGTGGTGAATATCGAAATCTCGGGATTTCGATGCAAGTGTAAACGTAACTTTAGCAAGTAAATTATCACTCTCACATTAATTTTTCATCATCCCCAAAGTAGTCGTAAGAAACCATACAATACCATCGCTAAACAAATCACCAGATTTTCGATCCCACTAAAATAAAATGAAAAATGTTTATAGAAACAATAGGCCGTTACAAAAACAATCACATCTAAATCAATGGTAAAAAGATCAATCCCTTTTATCAGATGATAAATTACTTGTTTTGTGTATCAAAAATAAAATAACAATGGTCAATGATGCCACTACCATAAGCACGATTATCTCACGTATAGTATTTATTAGGATGCCATTAATTTGGGGTGTTCTAAAAAATGAATCCACATAAAAGCAGGCAGTTTTTAACAACAACAACAACACGTAATTTTTTATGAAATCGACCGATTTTTTGTGTATTTGTTTTCCAGAACATCCTCGAATGTTTCTAAATTCAGAATTTTGAAAAGCACACAGCAATAACAGTTTAGGATTTCCACAAATCCACATAACATTAGGTATCTATACATTTTGGCTTTATATGCAAGTAAATAATTTTATGTAATTTCGTTTTCCAGAACAGCGGTGTTACCCAGAGCTTTGAAGAATTGATTCAAAACAGAATTATTTTCAGAGATGATTCAAGAAAAGTGATTTTTAAATTCGCGTATTTCCATACATACATTTTGATTCGTAAATCAAATTTTGTTTTTCTCTCGCATGTACATGTGCCTTTACAAAGAAACAAATTAACTGACACAATCAGCGTTAGATATTTAAATAAAATATTGAAAACTGTATTCCGCCAAAGAATAAAATGCTTTTTAGAAATATTTTTGATTTGAGGTTATTTTTGTTTGTTGGTTTGCTTACAAAAATATATGGTATTCAAATCAAAATCTCGCTACTATAAAAAATTTTATAAATCTAAACGCAATATAAGACTGAAACTGCTTCTAAAGCCAGTATGACACTAGCTTTATTTTGTATTGAATTGATATAGGATTAATGAAATGAAATAACAAATATTAGAGAGAGAGAGTAAAAAATACAATTTGTAAACAAATTGTGTTCGAAAGGAAAATCGCTAAAAATTATTACAAATCGTTCCAATCACAGAAAAAACGCTAGAAACAGAGAAAAACTTAGGATAACATTCTAGACAATCAATAACTAAATGTCATTTTAAAGTTGAAATTTTTACAATTTTTTTTGACATTTTGTTATTGACTTCCCTGATATGTAAGTATCGTTGTACTTTTTGCACTTGTATAATTTTCCTATGACTATAGATTTGTACTGTTCTCAAAGAATTGATCAATAGGAAATAAAGTTAGTATCATACGGGCTTAAACAAATTTCCTTAATCACTTTTCAGAAATAAATGTCTACCTTATTTTTATAGTGTACTGATCCCTCACTTATAAAATGTCTTCAAAACAGGTAGACGACATATATTCTGGCTGGTGATGTGAAATTGAAAAGAAAATGCATGTAAAAAGATTTGGTAAACAAAGATGACTCATCCTCATCACATACTAACTATGAATACCTATATAAATGCGTACAATTGCGCCACAAGAAGCATTCGTATCCATTCTAGCAGACCATATCTTTTTCTAACTGTAGGACTGTTGAACAAGACTGTCATGATCGGTTTATACTACGCGTAGTATGTATGTGTTTGGTGTTTGCACTCGTTAAACAACATTAAAATTCTTTTAACGTTCAGCATACAACATCAAATTAGAGAAAACACTGAGAAAAATAATAAGTATATTTTCATTTCAAACTCATATTACTGGTCCAGTTCCTTCTCGACCATTTGTAGGTTGAAGGTTTTAATCGATTATCTGAAATTTGTAAATTTTTTATGATGACTGGTAGAAGATTTTCGTTCATTAACTGACTACTTCATGAATTCATAAAGGGCCTATAAACGATCTAGCATGTTGTAGAGCTTGCTTGATGGTTCCGTGTATTTGTTTTTGTAATTTCCATGATCGTCTATAGGCCGCATTACTATATCATACACTGTATCATGCATTTTATCATAATATAAATAAAGGCATATGCAGTCAAATGACAAAGGCAAATTTAGTTATATTTAATTGTTGAAAAATAACTAAAAAATACATTAAAAATAACTAACAATGTCGCGAAAATAACTGAAAAATTTTTACTAAAAAAATTTAAAACTGACTGAATTAGTAAAATCTACTTTTTTTAAAGTTAATATTTTATAATGAGTGTTATTTCGTTCGGTTTAAGATCAAATATTACAAATTCTAAATAGAATTTATAATTTTTATTTTACAACACATAGAGAAAAAACTTATGAAAAAAACTTTCCTAGAACCAATGGTTGACAATTAATGCATTTTCAAGTGACACCAAATTCCTATGTGATGCAAGGTGTAATGGGTCTGATTGCGGTTGGCGTTATCGATGTCGAAAAATACGCCTGCATACAAAATAATAGGGGTTTCCATATAAACTCGTAAACAGTGTAAACCTGGTATATTTATGATTTTAATGGCAAACTAGATAAAGCGTGAACACACCAAAATTGCGATACTTTGGAAAACTTATAACTTACTCAAAAAAATTTATATATTTTGAGATTCAAATACCCTGAGTAGGCCATGACCTAAATTTCATGTATGAGAAATTTCATTCGAATTTGACTTTTAGTTTCATCAAAAATGACCACCGAGTTAGAAACGAGGCAAATTATTTTGCACGAATATATAAAAACTCCGGTTTTCAATGCGCGTAAAATTGCGAAAAATGTAAAAGTGCACCACACGAAAGTTTCCAGGGTTTTAAATCGCTACAGAGGTCTGACAATTGGTAGAAACCCTGGTAGCGGACGTGAGCATGACCAAAATGATACAAACAGTGCCCGGAAGGTCCTCAGCGCATTTTCGCAAGTTTCGAAGATTTCGTCACGGTCTGTTGCAAAATCTGTCCGTAAATCGTGGTATTTCGTACAAAAGGTAAAGCGGCAAGCTTCACTGAGAAGTTTTAAAGCTCAAGCAAGTCATTTGCTCCTGTGGTCGTAAAAGCACCCCTTTCATCACATCTGGAACAATGAAAGCTCAAATTTATCGGGATGAGTGCCTCAAAAAGCGTCTTTTGCCATTTATTTAGAGTCACGTCACCAAACCACTTTTCTGGCCGGACCTGGCAAGCTGCCACTATGCCAAGGACACATTGCAGTGGTACAAAGCAAATAAAATCGATTTTGTACCTCGCGACTGCAATCCACTCAATAGCCCAGAGATACGCCCTATTGAGGAATATTGGTCAATAGTGAAGGGAATATTGAAGAAGACAGGTGAACTGGTAACAGATATTGCAGAATTCAAAACCAAGTGGTTGTTGGCGTCGCGAAAATTCGATGATGCACTCGTGCAAGAGATGATGGCGCGTGTGCGACGAAAAGTCCGATCAGTTGCATATGGAACAAATAATAACTAATATTTTAATATTTTTATTACCTCTAAACTTCAAAGTATTCGAATAAAAAAAAATTTATTTCAAAGCCATCTAGTTTTTTTCTGGTATTAGTTTGATTTTGAAAAATTTTTTATATAAAAAAACTGAATGGACAACCGTCAAACTATAAAGACATTTAACGAAAAATCTGTACGATTGATCGAAAAATTAAGTACGGCATTGTAATCAGCATGTCCGAAATATATAAAACTGATGGTCAGATCTCCATTAATTTTTTGAGTGTCATGCAGTGTTCTCAATGAAAAGTTGTCTTCCTCGTGGTCAACAATTATTCCGCATTCTTAAGGAGTATAATGATTCACGTCTTATTGACGTGTATTTTGTATCTGTTTACTTCACAAATGTCAAAGCAGAACTGACATCTACCGCTATTTGCAAAAATTATAGCATATTCCGATAGGGTGATTACTTTTGTAAACTTTTATAACCAAGCTTACAAAAATTTTTATAATGACTTTTTAGTAAAAACGCCTAACTGTTGATATCGACAAAGCCAATCGCAATCAGACTGAATGACTTTGTGCTGATTTTTGTTAACCAAAAATATTTGACCCAGACCCACTTTTTATTACAGATTTTATGGAATTCGATCCGCTTCCCTACACTCGTACTCTCGGTATTGTATAGTCGGCGTGTCCGACTTAATTTATTTTTCTTGTTTGAATTTTGAGAATGTTTCTGAAACAATTATAAATCATTACCTACACCAAGAAACATTGGAGATAGAAGCACATCAAGATAATGCTTAGTTAGAAAGCAAAGCGATGCAGTAATTTCTCTCAATGCATGTTTCCCCTTTTTATTGTTCATCTTTTTAGTGTGAGTCAGTCAACAAGTCTAAAAACAATAATTATAATTTATGTATGCCGGCCGTTACTTATATAACAGGTAGATCAATGTTGCATGTATATTTTCTAAATATGGTTGAATGTGTTGGACTATTGAAAAGTTATTAAATAAGAAATTTTTGTTTGGATTTTATTAATTTGTACGAAAATTGTTTTAACTTACAAAATTCAATGTATAGTGAAAACTAAGCACAAATGTTTTCTAAAATTTTACTTAAGGGGGATTTCATGTCAAGTGACCCAACTTTTGAAATCGATGTCTTCCGATTTGGATGAAATTTGCACCAAGGTTAGTCCTATTTAGGGTATTCAATTATTTTAATCGATTAATCGTGTTTTTTTCTTAACCGGTTAATCGAACAAAATTTTAAAATTAATCGATTAATCGAAAAAAATTCTGTAAAATAATCTACATACAATTGTGTTTTTAATAATTTTATTTAAATAAAGGAACAAAAATAAATTCAGTAACTCTTCTAAAATTTATAAAAATAAAAAAAAAATGTAACAATTGAGATCAGATTTTATCAATATTTTTATTTTTTCTGTCCCCGCTTTCACATATTAAAAATTTATCCAAATTGGGGAGAACCACCCCCTAAAGAAGAATATAAGACCCCGTACATTAATTTGTATCTCTTTCGTATGCATTGAATAAATAAAAACTTTGTGTGTAGAGTTTGAAAGTACTCGGAGATACTTGTGTGTACTTACTAGTATCTCCGAGTGCTTTCAAACTCTACACACAAGCTGGCTTACTTTACCCAGGGTATGGCCGCATTGTAATGGCCCACAAGCCAATATACTTCGTAAGTACACACAAGTATAGTGGCATGTAAGTTAGAAAAAATTTTTGAAAATTTTCAAATATTTTGTGTTTCATATACAATTGTTATACACAGGTATCCCATATCGTAAGTACGCACAAAATGAAGTACACCAAATCGATTACATTGTGTGGCCTTACACGTTTTTCTAAAGGGGAGTTGAAGCTAACAAATATTTCCAGAAATTCTAAAAGGTCGTCCCTTAATTATTTTTTTTGGCCAGAATGAAATCCGGATAGGTACAAGCCTACAGCAAATTATTTATTACAATTTTTTAAAAAAGTTTTGAGATTTTAGCACATTTACTTTAATCAAAAATTTATATTTTTTAAACATTTTTGTAATTTTCTACCAATTTTGATTAATCGATTAATCGTATGAAATTATTCGAATTATTCGTTATTCGAATTTTGGACATTCTAAATAAATAATCGATTGAATACCCTAGTTTGCATTTACCATGAAAATGTTAAACTGATGCTGAAGGAAATCAACTTAAAGTACTTAACAGATGATTCGCCAGAATATTTGCACGAATACCGCGATTGCCTTAAATCAAGGTTGGTTACCGTTATCGTTATAATACCGTTATCGCTAAAATACCGTTTCAAATTGAATACCGTTACCGTTATCGATACCTCTAAAAAAATTCGAAATACCGTTATCGTTACCGATACCGTTATTTTTATGGGTAGTTACCGTTATTTTACCGGTATTTATTATTTTATATAAAAATTACAATTTTTTTATTTTTTATTTTATAATCTTGAGTGTTTTTTTACAAAAAAAATTTTTAGATAATAATATTACTTATTAAAACTACCAGTATTGAATTTATAGCTTAAAATCTGTATTTTCAGTACTTAAAATTAAAAATATGCCATGTTTTTACTTGTTTCTATATGTTTTTAACATCATTTTTAATACCGGTACGTACCGGTATTGCTGTTTCGGTAACGGTATACCGTTACCGAAACAGTCTTAAATACCGTTACCTTTACCGTTACCTAAACAAACGAAATCCGATACCGTTACCCTTACCGTTATTCGTTTCGGTAACCAACCTTGCCTTAAATTGACTATGTGTCCAAATGCAACAACTTCTTGCCACTTAGGTGAATGTTCAAATTGAAAACCACATTCATCAAACAGAATATAATTAACTCTTTTGAGCGAGAATGTATTGAGGAAGTCAAATTTGAATCTTGGCTTCAGACTGAAAGATGCACATTGAAAACAATCATTTCAAATGTGCATGATTTTGTGGAAGAAATGTGTAGAGGATTGCTAAATTTGAGAACCCATGACTTTTTAGTCAAAGAGCATTGGGCATTCTTCAAGGATTTGAAGATACATTTGAAGTCTGGTGAATTCGTTATTTCGTTTGATTTTGCAGAGAACTATAAATATGTTCTTCAGGATGCCATACAGTCATTCCACTTCAATAACGACCAAGCAACTATATTCACAGTAGTTATTTACTACATGCAAGATAACGAACTGGAACACAAAAGTATGGCAATCATATCCGACGATTTAAAACATGATATCGTTGCAGTTTATGAATACCAGAAGATAATACTACATTATCTAAAATCTAAATTTACAGTAGAGAAGGTATACTACGTTTCGGACGATGCTCGTCAATATTTTAATAACAAAAGTAGCTTCGCAAATCTTATAGCCCATGAAAAAGATTTTGGAATGCCAGCTGAGTGGCATTATCATCCAACTGCTCATGGTAAAGGAGCATGTGATGGTATTGGAGCAAACCTCAAAAGAAATGCAGCGAAGTATAGCCTCCAATGCTCTCATCAAGATCGCATCTTAGATGCGACTGCTTTATTCCATTGGGCAAAGAATTATTGTAAAGAAACTGAAATAGTTTTTAGTAGCAAAGAGGATCATGAGGAAACATTGAAAACACTGAAGAGCAGATTCGATGCTGCGGTAACAATCGATGGCACCGCTCAATACCATGCTTTTATACCGCTTGTCGATGGAAGACTCAAGTTGAAAAATTTTTCTGCCTCTACTCAATGCGATTTCTTTCCAAAGCCAAAAACTAAACAAGCAGCGAAATCAACAGCTGAACGTAACGCCAAAAAAGGAGCGGCAAAAAATAAAGGCGATAAATTGGGAGGATGAAAGGTATTTTTAAATTTGCACAACTTAAACACTTCATCAGTTACAATTAATTAAGTGTAAAAATAGTTATGATATAAAAGCATCTAATGTGATTAAATTTTATTAAATTATTTACCTTTTTATTATTATTATTATTATTTTATATTAATTTAATTATTACAAATAAAGAAAATAATTTGTCAACATTTCTATAGAAAAAAAGTGATTTTATTCCTGGGATTAACATATTGTGGGTATTACAGTATCGAAGGTATGAAATGATAGGTATGTTACATACCAACGGAAAGGTTAATTTGTCTAGTTTCTCAGCATAAGTTTCATTTTTAAGGTTTTAGAAACACACACAAATAGAAAAAAATTCAAAATAGTGCATATGCTAAACATTGAAAAACCCTCTTCTTGAGTTAGAAATTATTTTTTTTATACATATCCCACTCGCATCCCATTATCATCATATCATTCTGCTTGAAAATGAAATGATGATGAAATGATGATGATGATCAGTGTTGCCAAAACTTATTTAGGAAAAAATGCTAGATTTGTTTGAAAAAAATGCTAAAAAATGCTAAAAACTAAAAAAATATGCTAGCAAAAATATGCTAAAAAAATTTTATAAAAAAATGTTTCAATTTGTTAAAAAAAAAAAGTATTTTAGTGACTTTTACAATTAAACTGAAAATAAGTCATCTATAATTATGAATTCAGTTCATTTTATTAACTAAAATTATATAAAAGGTAAATTAAGAAGAACTCAAAAGTTGATTCTTGTAAAAAAATTCAAAAATCCTTTAAAATAAGTTTATTATCATTTGATCTTGCAACTGTTTCATTGAAAATATATTATCTCAAAAAGTTACAGGCGGATAAACAAAAGTACCCCAAAATGTTTTATTTCTAAAATAGGAGGGAATGTGGAATACTTTGGCGGGTAATATGAATTTCCCATTCTGCCTTAATTTATCTACTCCAAATTAATTTAATGGTTTTTATTGCATACTCTGTTTCTCGTTTTCAAATTTCTGCATCTTTGGGCTTATCTGCGATTTTCGCGATTTAAAATTTCAAATTAAAGTATCATAATTCGATATTTTTTATACTTTTGGGATCATTTTTGATTTTCTATCAATCCAATTCTGTTAAATACAATTTTTGTTTTTTTTTCGAAACGAATTTTTTTTTTTAACTTTATTGAATATTTTTCTATTGAACCCAGCAAAATCTTTCATTACCAATTAAGTGGTTATATAATAGAAGTTCATAGCTCCGCACAACTTATTTTTTGGCGTCTAAACTCATTATTTTTGTTTGGCGTGGTCGTTTTTATAAGTAGTCACGCTTACCCGCTCGCTTACGAAAAAATGAGAAGTAAGTAGTTATGAGATTCTGAATAATAAGTGGTTACAAACATGCTTAGAAAAAGTTGAATTATAAGTGGTTATCCGACTGCTTACTTGATTATTTAACATAAGGAGTTTCACAAATACTATTAGCTTCAGGAAATACCCAGTAGCAAATGGTGGAACTAGTTCTAAAAAGTACTAGTTTTTTGACTAGTAACTATAAAATTTGTTCTCAAAATAACCATTTTGAACCAGTTGTGAACTAGTTTAATACGATGTATGTAAGGACTGTAAAACAAATTAACTAAATTAAAATGCGAGATTTGAAATTCTCATTTTGTTTACATTTGTACAAAACATCAGAGTTTTCAAATAAACACTTACATTTTTTTTTACTGTGAATTTACTTGAGGTGCAAATCAACTGGTAAAGTTCTAGTACCAAAGAGTCACTCCGGAACTAGTTTGGTAAATTTCTCATAAGTACCAGTACAGCTCCGTTTTTATTCTTAAGCTGCCCACACACTAGGGAACATGGTTGACGGAACAAAAAATATCAAAAAATTTTGTAAACACGAATTGCATGATCTCAACACGCACACACACACAAACGCACTCACACATTCACAAAAAAATTCGGCCTAATTGCGGTTGTCGTATACGACAAGAAAATTTGTCGTTTTTGCCAAAAGGCATTTTTTGGTACCGCGAGTGTCGTTTTTTTCGGTCAATACACCAAAAACTGTCGTATAAATTTTTGTGCACGACAGCCTCAAAAAACTTTTAAAAAAGTATTAAAATAAGTGAAATTAAACATAAAATCACTTTAATATATTAACAAGTTAAATTAAAGAAGAAATTTTTTTTATTTAAATTATAATTTTTAAAAAAAAAAATTTAAAAAATTTAACGCACTGGGTATTTTACAACTTGTGGAAAAACACACTATCCTTAAAATGAAAAGTTTCACTCTGACACCTTGATTTTATGAAACAATAATCGTTTTATTATTACAAAATTTATTTTTTTTGATTATTTTATGAAAATACCACAAAAATAGATGATATATTTTATTTTCTTATATTCTCTGTCGTATATTTTACACAATACCAAAATATAATAAAAACGACAACGACAACGCCTGGTGTCGTAATACGACAACGACAACCGCAATCAGGCTGATTATCTCTTTTTTAAGAATGTTCCCTAGTGTGTGGGCAGCTTTAAAACAATAATTTTGAACCATTTGTGTATCTATTAATTTCATTGAAACAATGCGAGACTATTTCGAAAGATTAAATTTTAATAAGAGTTTTAAAATTCTAATTTTGTTCACATTTGTTTTTAGTAATATAGTCTGAGTTTGCGAATAAACACTAAAATATTTTATTGTGATTAGAAATCATAAACACAAAATATTTTAGATTTCATTTGGTAAATGGACCTAATTATCTCACCCGACTAAAAAAGTTTTCATATAATCTTATATGATTTGATATTATTATAAATGTTTATATGCGTGGCTTTATATAACCATATACATTTATATTAACACTTTGGTTTTATAAATATGTTTGATATGACGTTATAATAATCATACGCGATTTGATCTCTATCCATATATTAAGAGATCTGCGATATAGTTTATATATAATTATATATAATGACGTATAAACTTCTATAAACTTTCTTATATGAAAACCCGACTAAAAAAGATGTTATATAATCATATATAAACCCATATATATGTGCATATCTAATTTGATCCGAATATTGGAATATATCTTTATATCAAACGATATAAGCATGTTATCTAACCTGATACAATTTGATCCGAAAAATGGCTCTATCTAATTGCATTAAATTATATATAAATACATATAATTTAATAAAAATTTTCAAATAAAATTTCAGTAAATATTGTTGAGATCACTTATTTTCATTCATATTAAATACTTATGGCCGACAGAACAGTTTGGCTAACAAAGTGGGTATTGGTCGATCATTGGTATTGATGGATATGAGGATTGAATGCGATTTAGGACGTTTTGAGAACGCAAATTGTCCTTAAACTTAGAATAACGCAGTTTGTAACTGAATTTCAATAAAAAGCAAAATTCAAAACGAGAAAAAGTTGTTTAGAAAAATTTATGCTAATAAACTTGGAAATAGCTGACAAAGTAAATTTTCGGTTTAACTCAACTTTACAAAAATTTGTTTGAAAAACTTTTTCTAGTTTAGAGTTTTGGTCTTTCTTATAAAATGTGTCTTTCTTATAAAATAAAAAAAAAATCTTTCTAAGTTTGTTTTCTTCATTGTTATAGTGCAATTAAACTTTATAAAATTTTGTATAATTAGATATCATGTCAGTTATATATTTTGATATAAGATTGTTTATAGAAGCTTATACGCTATTATATATAATTATATATAAACTATATCGCAGATCTCTTAATATATGGATGGAGACCAAATCGCGTATGATTATATATAACGTCATATCAAACATATTTATAAAACCAAAGTGTTAATATAAATGTATATGGTTATATAAAGCCACGCATATAAACATTTATAATAATATCAAATCATATAAGATTATATGAAAACTTTTTTAGTCGGGAATATATAACATGACATGATATCTATAACAATGAAGAAAACAAACTTAGAAAGAGTTTTTTTTTATTTTATAAGACACATTTTATAAGAAATTCCAATGGTCATATGCATAATCACTTTTTAAATTTATAAGTGACTTATAAAACAAATTTTTCTTACAAAATTCATTTTATAAAAGTGTTATAAGGTTTTAAAATTATTATGCATAGGCACTTAAAACTCTAAACTAGAAAAAGCTGTTCCGACAAATTTTTGTAAAGTTGAGTTAAACCGAAAATTTACTTTGTCAGCTATTTCCAAGTTTATTAGCATACATTTTTCTAAACAACTTTTTCTCGTTTTGAATTTTGCTTTTTATTCAAATTCAGTTACAAATTGCGTTATTCTAAGTTTAAGGACAATTTGCGTCCTAAAAACGTCCTAAATCGCATTCAATCCTCATTTGCATCAATACCAAAGATCGACCAATACCCACTTTGTTAGCCAAACTGTTCTATCGGCCATAAGTATTTAATATGAATGAAAATAAGTGATCTCAACAATATTTACTGAAATTTTATTTGAAAATTTTTATAAAATTATATGTATTTATATATAATTTAATGCAATTAGATAGACCCATTTTTCGGATCAAATTGTATCAGGTTAGATAACATGCTTATATCGTTTGATATGATATATTCCAATATTCGGATCAAATTAGATATGCACATATATATGGGTTTATATATGATTATATAACATCTTTTTTAGTCGGGCAGTAAGGAAACTATCAGTCTCATCTACGTTTCATCAAAGCCTTTGTTTTTTATCTATATAATTTAGGTCTTTACCAACTGGTACAGTACTATTTCCAAAGAGTCACTTTGGAACTGGTTCCGCGAGTGTCAGAATAGTACCAGTTTTTCTCCCTATTTTTCGCCCTTAAATTGTAATTTCCAAACTAGTTCTACAACTAGTACCAAAGTGGGAGTTTGGCGACAATTGTCCCCATCCCTATGACATCTCCATGTTAAATTCTACAGTTATTTGTATGGAGAGGCGGTAGAACTCGTACTAGTTGCCTGGTTAAAATAAACTAGTACATAACTGGTTCTAATATAGTATTTTTTGCTACTGGGTACATACAGAGATATTAAAGTTTTTGCTAGTATGTAATTTTAGTACTAGTCATAAAAATTTTAATACAAAACATATTTACATGTACTTATTTAAACTATTGCGAGTAAGTCATTATTTTATATTTAAAAGCAATGACTACAATAGGCCGTTATTAGGAAGTCATTATTTTATATTACAAAGTAATGCAAAAGGTAATGATATATCATTATTGGTAATGCAGACAGCAATGAGGTGTCATTACCAATATTTTGCTGGGAATATATACAAAATAAAATCAGGCGGTATTCGTCGCTCTCTTTCGAAGATTGACAATTTATATCCAAAATGTTAGCCTTTGCAGACGTTCGTAATTCTTATGGCTGAATTTTCGATATAAATTAAGAAGAGAGGGATTTAACAGAGGCAGGGAGAGTTGGATAGTCTTTTAATTATATAGCCGTTGATAATATTGTACTTTTTATATGCCAAAAAAATATTTTTGAGAAAAAAAAAAATTTCGCGAAAAAATAATCGCAAAAAAAATGTTTACAAAAAAAAATTATAGCTTCCTTAATGTTATACATATTTAATCAAATTTGATAAATTTAAAATTAAAAATGATCCCAGAAATATAAAAATAAAATTAGCGTCAAAATTTTTAATTGCGAATATCGCGAATACAAGCGTTAACTTTGGAAGACGGACCAGTAGGGTGCCCAGCTTGTTGAAGTGTGCGACTAGTACAGTGTAATTAATGTGTACGTATAAAAATAGTTCCTAGTACTTACTCTAGAAGTAAAAGAAATATGTATTTATTTTTCATATTTGGTTACATTTAAGGTGCTTTCACAATTATAGAGTGATTCTACTCTGCAGCACATATTAAAATGTTAACTGTTCACAATGCAGAGTAGAGTTACTTCAAAAAATATTTGACACTTAAATACTTACATTTTGTTTCGCGAATTTCTAGGCTTTATTTCCACTGCCTAAATTTTAAAATATATTTTAATATATTTCAATATAAATAATAAAATTTGGTGTTAATTTAAGTATATAAAGTAGAGAATGTAATAAACAACACAAAGAAAACGTAAAATTTAATTAAAATAGTTTAAAAATATAAAAATAATTAAAAGTACCACTTTTGACATGTTATTACAAAACTATAAAAATCCTAGTTCAGTTCTTAAACGAGAACCGTGGAAAAAGGTTGATTTAATATTCTTTGTTGCGTTTTTGTATCGGAAACAAAATCAAAATAATATTTTTGTAGCAAAAATTCAAATTAATGCAAATTATTCTAAAAACACAAAATAAAACTGTAAAAAATGCTAAAAATATGCTAAATTTTTTTGGAAAAATGCTGAAAAAAATGCTATATGCTAGATACATTTTTTTCATGCTAAATGATTTTAAAAAATGCTAAATCTAGCATTAAATATGCTAAATTGGCAACACTGATGATGATGTTGATGAAAACAAGCATAAAATTATTTTACTTATATAATTTTACCTCTAGTTGCCACATTTTTTATCCGATTTTCATAAGTAATACCTTTCTGGAAAGGTTGTAATGTTATAGTGTTTACAACTTCATTAGTTGTTTCAAAAAGCCACCGCAAGATGGCGCTAATCTAGCATTTATTACAAAATTGTAAAAAATTGAAATTTGGACGCCTTGAAAAAGATTTTTTTGATATGTCGTAGTGGAACTTTTTTTCTTATGCCAAAAGCTATCGAAAAATCGAGGGCACAATATCAAAAAGTTTTTGTCCATACAAATCGGCCCACTCTAATATATACAGTGGTGGAAAATTTAATAGGAACGATTCAATTTTTTTCTAATTTTTTTTTTCGTTGCCTTTATTTTTAAAAATCAAAATAGTGGCTAAATTCGCCCCGGGAGGCAAATATGTGGTTTAGAATATTGTGCAGAATTTTAACATAATGTCTGTTTTTTATTTTGTCACTTGTTTTAAGTGGGCGTGGCTTTCAATGAAAAATTAGCGATATCGACCTGTTATCAAATTACAGAGTAAAATTTAGCGAGTACTGCTCGGATCTATACAAACTGTATATTTTTGGAAATTCTACAAATTAGTAGCCGCTACTAAATTTTAGTAAAATTTATGTAAACTGCAATTCAAAATCGATTTGCTAAAATCAGTTAAAAAACTTACTAAATATCGTAATTTTAGTACAATGAAATTAGTATAAATAATTAGTTGCAGCTACTAAATTTCAGTAAATTGTTGTAAACTATTATTTAAAATCAATATGCTGAAATTAGCAAAAAAGTGTACTAAAAAATAAAAAAACTGTAAAATAATAATAAATGTAAACTGTAAAAAATAATAATAAATGTTTTTTTTTCTTCCGATTGTAACAAGCGTATAATTACTTCATCGTACTTGAAATTTTGAGTCAATATTGCAAACGTTTCTCCAGTTATTAGCTTTTTATGCATTGGAGATACAATAAAATTTTCTGAGTATTATTTCCAAACTAAGAATATATCAATAGTAACAAATATAAACTAAACAAGAATTGTAAAAAATAAAAAAATAAAATTGTTTAAATTGTTAAAATTAGTATATTGTTGTTTAAATTAGTATATTTTTCTGCTAAATTTAGCACTCGGTTTTGAAAAATTAGTAAAATGTTTTGCTGAAATCAGCAGCGAGAATTTGTAAAAAAATCCGTAATTTGTAATAAGAGAATAGCAAAAATGATTACTAAAAAAATAAATTGTACTAAAAATCAGTATAAAAATAGTAAAGTGCGATTGGAAACTGTTTACAAATTTTTTTACTAACTTTTTTATCTTAGTGTAGTAGTTCATAAATCTTACCATTCGTGACTAATCCATAAAATCCTTAATCTAATGAGGAAAAACGTCGACATCCATTGATTCCGGTGGCGCCTGCTAATGGTAGATCGTCTGTGTTCCTTTTGCTGTCTAAAACATTCTTGAGATACTCAGCACAGTCGCATATTATGCTGCTCGTTAAGAATCTTTAGTTGTTTGACCTGATCCAATCAGTACACGCAAAAAATAAAAAGTATATAATTGCCGAAGTACTTCGTTAAAATACAACTTCAAAAGTTTTCTGCTAAGTTATACATTTCTTTAATTAAAATATAATATTTTATTTTTACAACATATTTTGAAGTGCGTGAAAATGGAATAGGTCAAAAACTAATGCACGCAAGTTGACAAAAACTAAAAAGTAATAACTCTGCATGTATTTTTTTTTTATTAACTTACACAAAATACTTTTGAAGTTGTATTTTACCTAAATACTTCGATAATTACAAACTTTCCATTTTTTCCGTGTAGATAATTTTTATTAATCAAAAACAGCCCAAAACAGATACTTGCAATGTCCGTGAAGGGCAACAGTTCTGTCAAATTTGTGTCTTGAAATTCGCGTAAACTCTTTAATATTTTTTAAAATTTTTTGAATTTTGTCTGAAAGCAGCTTTTATTTTTTTCCCTTAGAAAATTTTATAATTTTTCGAAAGTGAGAAATAAAGAATATAAAAAAACCTGCATCACCGACGAAACGTCACACTGTTGTGAAACACTGACGACACTGCGAATATCTGTTTTGGGTTTTATTATTCGTTTAAATCTTTTTCTTTTATTATTGCAAATTATAAAGTATAAGAAAGATTTTAAATCTATACACACACAGATATTTTTACTTAAATTTAGAAAATAATTAATAATTTTAATAAAATGTTAAAATTGTTATTAATTACACTGCGCTCGAATCGGAGACATTTTTTTCCCGAGAAGTGGGGCACTTAGTGGGTAAAACTAATTCCAGTACGCTGAATTCAGTGGTGCTAGCCGTTTTACTAGGTTAGCTCTAAAAAACAAGATATTTGAATTTGAAAATTATGGATCCAAGGACCGCAAAATATGGGATTTTTTAATTTGTTCACCATTAATTTTGTTGTTGTTACTCTCTCCAGCAGCTTTGTGTTAAAAGCAATCAAAATCAGCCCGGCGGTTCAAAAGTTGTGATTGAAAATGTGAGGACACCTTAAAAATCTCCGTACAAAATTTTCATTTCAATACAAATTTCAGTATATTAAACAAAGCAATAAAATGTAGCATTTTTTATGGAAAATTTCGAAGTGCATTTTCAGTCAGAATTTTTGAACCGCTGCACCGATATTGATAATTTTTAACCCAGAGCTGACTGGAGGAATGACAAACAACCCGGGTAAAATTTAATGGTCAAAAAGTTTGAAAAATCGCGTTTTTTGGGGTCCTTGTACCCATAATATTCAAACACAAATATCTTTTTTTAAGAGTCAATCTAGAAAAATGACTAGCACCACTGGATTTAGCGCACTCGAATTAGGTTTACCCACCGGGTGCCCGCTTGTCGGATTTTTCAACTAGCAGTGTTATACATGTAGAGAGAATGTACCTTTGGCACCACGCAGTTATGAAACTATAAATTAACTGGCTCTTTTTGTAAAAAGACTCCGACGAATTCGTTAAAAAATGTATATAAAAAAACACTAATTTGAAAACGTTTTTCTTTCTGATTCTTTTTACAAAAACAGGCAGTAATATTAAGGACGAAACTAAAAAAAAAAAAAAAAAAGTTATAGAAATAAATTAAAACAATATAATTAATTATTAAGATAAATTAAATTTATGAGATGAATAAAGTTTATAGAAATATGGTTTATATAAATTTGAGAAACATCATGATATTAGGGCTGAACGCAAACTAGAAGATTTTAGATGTCAAGTCCGAAGACTTTCCCAGACGCTTTTTGTACAATGTATATGGGAAACTCTACGAAGGAACTCAGAAGCAGTGAAATTTTAATATTTCTGGAAACCGACTGAAAGAGTTTTTACGTTTAGCAATATTGGCAACCAAAAGCAATAACGGTGTTGGTATCGAGTTTTTGTTTGTTTAGGTATTGGTATCGATAGCGGCGTTTCATTCGTATCCGATATTATTATTGCGTTTTCAAAATAAATTATGCGTTTTTGTAAATAAACACAATATTAGCTGTGTTTGTGTGACTGTCTATCAATATTATCTAGAACGATTTTGACAGTTTTCAGCATATTCCGGCTTTCTGCTGTCAAAATTGTTCGTGCTAGCTTTGATATACAAAAAAACAGATTTTGTTAAAAACCGATTTTGAAACCAGTACGATACGGGTATTAAGGGGAACAATATTTTTGAAATCAAGAGTTTTGGTATTGGTATCGGCTGTCAATTTGAAAAGGTTTTGAAACGAATAACGGTATTACAAAGGTATCGCTTTCCAGAGTTGCTTTTTAGACATGACAACTAAAGTCCTCTAAAATGAAATGAAATTGCAGCAAGCTATTAAAAAGTAGATTAATGGAAAAAATAGTTATTACCACATGCAAAATTATATAAAAATTAGTAAAAATGAATTGCAATTCATGACTATAAATGAAGAATATATAAAGGTAAATCAATGGCCTTGCAACTCTCTCAATACTTTTTATGGGAAAAAATATTATATGCCTTCGAACAGGAACGAACTCCGACTGGTTAATCAGGGATGGAAAAGGCTCGCTCGATCGGGCTCTTATACCAAAAAATGTTAGCTCGCTCTTATGTGAAAATGTAAGTAGCTAAAAAAAAGTAGTTTCCTCCTTTGGCTCGTTAAAAAAAATTAAAATTAAATATTTATGTATATATTAGCAAATATAGCCAGAAACTTAAATACAGCTTTTCCGAAAGCATTTCATAAATTATTAAAAATTGTTTAACTACACAAGGGACCCATATACAAAATTATACCAAAGTATGGTGCTTAGTTCGGAAAAAAATTTTGCATCAATATATTCGTTTGCAGAATGTTAACCGCTGGTTAAGTCGTTTAAATAATTTTCTGCACCACAAAGCCTTTTTCGCATTCCGCCATTATTTTGCAATTTTTAACGTGTGGTTATTTAAAATTCATTTTGTAAAAAAAAATTTTTTTTTTAAATTTTCACAAAAAATATATTTTAACCCCTTTTGATTTGGCCATACTCTACTTGTTGGACGTTTTTGGACTCCGCAGCGCAAGGTTAACGATTTTATGAGCGACGCTTTAGGTATAAAAGACAATATAAAGTCCAACGGAAAATTCTAAGTTATATTTTTCATCAAAAACTTTAATATTTGATACGTATTTGACATCCAACAAGGATGGGTTAGTAATGCCTAAAAAAGTTTATATTAAATAACTTATAAAATCAACAATTGAAATTTCCGCACTCTATTTGAATTGTATGAAACTTGCTATAACTTGGAATACTTTGTATATAGACTTTCCGTACATATTTGGGTCTAACTTTCGTAATATTTTAGCTATGTGACTGGTTGATATATCACTTTAAAGCTTCTGAAAGCGTGCCTGAAGTTGGTCTGCAACTCATTCTTTAATTTGATAATTTCTGATTTATTAAAACAAATTAAAATTTTTGAGAATTTTTCTACAATTAATTAATTGTTTCTATCCTTTTATAATTGAAGCCATGATTGAGCCACGTGAATAGTTACTATTTTGAAATGAACTTTAACCATTTATCGTTATCTTAAGCCATTTTCGGGATACTTTATCGTAGCCTTTTAATATTTTTGTATTAGTTCTTAGTTTTTTATCAATGACACTGTCAAATATCAATTTGGTACTCCTTTTGGTTCCTGAGTTATAGTATTAATTAAAAAACAGTTCGATTTTTCAGCATTTGAATGATAAAAGACCCAATAAGAGTGCCAGTATAAGATTTCGTAAAGGCAAAAATAAAGTAATAAGGAACAACATAAGCGTGTTCGTTTACTTACTACAAGTTACTACTTTTACTACAGCTGCAAAATTTCAATATAAAAAGTAAACAAAACTTTCCAATTGTAGTAAAAGTAGTAAGAATTTCGACTAATCGAACACACCGCATATATTTTTTCAGAAATTTTAAAGAATCCATTTTTCGATATACATATGACGATTTAAATCGCGGATTTCATTAAATTAAACTTTGAAAATTTTACGAAAAACGTCGCCGGAGTCTGAAAAGTCCTCAAAATTTGATTGAGATGATTACAAGGATTTAACTCAGAGATTACTTTTTAACAACAATACAAAAAGTTAATATTTCCTGAAAAGTTTTGAAATTATTTTCATTATTTTTATATTCACTTTATTTATTAGAAGCTGATTTTTTATACTTCAGTTATAAATTTTAACTAAAAACTTCTAATATTTAAAAAATTCTTGTTTTTTAATTATTTTTTCGGAATGTTTCGCAGACTCCCTAGGATGCGATTAGGGACGCTCAGGGGTTCGTGATAAAAATTTGGAAAACTTTGTATAATTAAATTTTCATATCGGTTTTGGTTTAGCTGTGTGAGTCAGATGTCGTTATTAACAACAAGAATTACTGGCCAACACCAACATTCCGTATTTTAAAGTTAAAACACTTTGCAGGTTGGGAGGAAGTGCAGGATCTAACGCTAGTCAATTACTCGCAGACAATCAAAAATTGAGTATTTCAAAAGAAATTATTTCAGGAACATAACTATATACTCTACGATATCAACATGTATACTCAGGATTTCCGAAAGACGGACTGGAATAAGTTCAATACGATCCTTTGGAAAGACCTAAAAAAGAACTCCACCATATCTTTCCGAATGAAATTTGGAGAATTTCAAGTGAAATTAATTGCGAATTCTATTTGGAATTTGTAAAATTTAATCTTAAATCTGAACAAAAATAACGGTAATTAATTGTTTTCTTACAATATTGAGAAAATTTTCAGAGAAATTTCGATTTATTTCGAAATGAGAAAATTCTAAAATATAGTAGCATTTACCACTTCAAATTTAGAAAATTCCATTAGAAGTTCAGTTTTGCAATTTTAATGAAAAAAATTCAAAATAAAATTTAGTCTTTTTCCCAAAAGCACCGTAAGTGGTTTTTCACGTGGAATAATTTTACTCAAACTTTAATTTTACTCAAATTTTAATTTAAATTATAAAAATGAACAATTTTTCAATTTTATATCAAAGACACAATCACAATATACAAAAAATGTGATTTTTCCCCAAGAAAAATAATAGTCTTGTACATTAAATTTGCGTGAAAACAATCTCTACTCAGTTTTCACGTGAAATTCATTGTCGTGGAAAATTATCATTTTTTTTATATAAAGAGTATAACAATTTTTTCACGTGAAATCCGAACAACTTACGGTGCTTTACTATCAAACAGTATTTTGCTTTTAAAGTCGACTTTATATTTAAACGGCTTTGTTCATTTTGTGTATGAAAATCCTAAAGAAATATTTACATTTTCAAATATTTTAATTGGTTGAAAATAAATTAACAAATCAGAATGCTCCAAAAATAAACTAGGTCAAAGCATGCTGCCACCCAAAATTTTAACTAAAGTCAACAAAAATATACATTTGGAAAATTTAAATAGTAAGGGCGTCTATTTTTATTTAAAAAATTTTCAATTAAAATTGGAATTTTGTATTAAAAAATGTGAATTTTAAAATAAAATTTCTTTTTGTCATTTGAAATTAGAAGAATTTCAAACGAAATTGATCTATATACAATTCTGAAAATCTAATTTGAAATTTAGATCTTTTAACTACATTTCTCCACAAACTTTAATTTTTTTATAATCAAAATTATCAGTTTTTTAATGAATTTGTTAAAATATCTATTGAGATTTTTTAAATGACGCACAAACAAAACAAACACATATTCAGTACTCAAAATATATTTATAAACATGACATACACACACTTTTTTTACAATTTCATATTATTTTTTTTTTTTATTTTCAATTAATGTTTTAATAGATATTATTACTACTTTAATCGAAATTTGTTTCAATTAATCGTATACAATTTTTAGTAGTTAATAGTATCATTTGAGTGATAGGTGCAAAATCAATTAAAATTTTAATTGATATAATCAATTTCGTTGTTAAAATTAGTTTTTTAGCTTTTTCTGTGTAAATATGAGCCTGTGTCGGGTCAGATATCGGAAAGTTCTAACACCCAGATTTTGTAAGGCCTTTTTTATGAGTCTAGAGCTAGAGGGTGGTAAAATAACCTGTTCTAGAATAACCTTCGAAAAATCTTAAAAAAATTTCAAAAATATTTGGGGCCATGAGAATTCACATTCCGCTTTAAGAGTTGTAAAAATAAAGTTTGGTGAAATTCCCTAAAGCCCGTAGGGCACTAGAGTTTTTCTTCACTTTTTCTTGACTTTTTTTAGGATTTTTATTTCATTTTTTCTATTCTTTTTTAACTTTTTCGTAAATAAGCAGAAACTTTAACAAAAATCCTGAAAAAGGTCAAGAAAAAGTGTAGAAAAAAGCTAGTGTCATACGTGTAGATTAATAGATATCTTACTTTTCTTCTACTTTTGTCAACAAACACATTTTTTCATATTCAATAAAATATTTTTTGTATAGGTACGGAACGTATGCCCAACACATTCTCATGAGTTACGTGTGCTGACAGCAAATGTAAAAGAGTAAAACCTCTATGTAATCTATGGTCATACGGGCTTAATGTAGATCATATGTAGATATTCAAAACAAATTTAAATGAATTATTTGAGATTCCTTTTAACTGGAAACCTGTTATTTGTGGCATGCAGTGAGAGGTGCTCCTTTGCCATGGTAAAGTTTTTAAATGAAATGATTTTGTAATTTCAAAGCAAGTGTAATAATTATGTTTACAAAATAGAAATTTTGTTGTTAAAACTTACAAATTTAAATATAATTTTTATCGCATTTAAGTGCTTGGTGATAATAACAGATTTCTATAAAAATCATAAAAATTAAAAACACAATTTTTTAAAATATATTTCACAGACATTAGAACATCATATGAGCGATTGTAATCTAGAAAAAAATTAAGAGGAAAAAAAATGTTAAAATAATAATAAAAAAATTAAAAGGGGGATGTTTACAAAAATTAAAAAATAGTTATGTTAAATTACAGACGAAATATTTTGAGTGTAAACTTTCAAATTTAAAATATGTGCTGCCTTTGGAATTTCCAATAAGTATCTTATAAAAATTGTGTTAAAAAGGTAAAAAGTGCCCTCGTAATCACCTAGACCAAACCGCTGCAGCTAGGAACTTGAAATTCGGCACACAGGTTCCTCCTATACCGGCATAGATAAGAGAAATGTCAAAAGGAGAAGTCTCCCTCCCCTTTGACGGCCTGCCCAAACCAATTTGGATAGAAACCTGAAATTTAAAACATGTATCCCTGCCGTATGGGCAAATTCACCGAAAAAGCTTTTTGAAATTACCAATAAGAACGTGGTACTCGTAAAAACAGGTTTCGAAAAGGAAAAAAGAGACAATAGTCGTGCCCAGCCACAACCGCAATTCAGGTTTGGGGATTATGTCTGAAATTTTTTGGACCATTACCGCCATATTTTAATAAGGGATTATGACCGAATAGACATAATGCCCAAAGAAAATTGGACATAGAGCACCGTAAGTTGTTTTTCACGTCGCATAATTTCTCCCAGAGTATATCATAAATACGAAAACGTTTTTAAAAACTAGTAAATGTGAATGGAGATGATTCGGTAAAATCCAATATATTAATTGAACGGGAATTTTTTGGTGACATTTGCTGCAACAAAAGGGAAGCTAGTTCTGAGATAATAAATGGCATCATGTATGAGAAATTGGATAAGCTTGGAGATCACGAAATATTCTACACTGATGGTTCCGTCGGAGTAAATTCAACAGGTTCCGCCTTTTGGCACCCGTAAAGTGAAACTATTGGACTATATAAAACAAATTACAAATTGGCATCTATGTCGGGGGAACTAATAGCAATAGAGCGTACATTATTATATGCGAAGGTGAAAATTTTTAAGAAAATAGGCATTTTAACAGACAGTAAATATGGTTGCATGGCACTATGCAAGACGAAAAGT